>JAKTWP010000003.1:638894-1012448 GCA_030582095.1 Trigonopsis vinaria | reverse complement strand
AAACGCAAAAATTTAAAAAAAAAAAAGAAAGAAAGACTGTTTAAAAAGGGACTTCTCCTACGTGTTATGTATATTTTCTGGAAAGGAACTTATAGAATTTTCATTATTCTCCAAAGGTATTGTGGCGGATTTGTAGTTTGTCAGTCTTGTTTCTGAGATAGATAAGCAGGAACAACTGAGAGATAAAATAACACTTGATTCACATTCCACCTTAAATGCATCTTCTACACCAACCTGTGTATAATGTTAACAACGAGTGTTGTTCACGTAGCCCAGCCTAACCGGCCGTCATCCGCTAGTCAGGTAAAAATACTTACTGGCTAATGGCATCATCCTCTCCTTCCATGTCTTCTAGATTGTCTTGGTGATTTATCCGCCGGAGAACGTCCCGTTTGGACGTCTCTTGGATTTCACCGGCAATCATCAATTCGTCGAGAATGTAGTATGCCTTTTGAAAGTTGAAGATAATATCGAGCTCGCAGACCTAAGAAAATTAGCAATTAATCTATACCTCACACCTATAACACACATTGCCAAAGTATTTGTCCATCTGTTCAACGTATCTGTGAATGATTTCCAAAACGAGAAGCTCATTGTCGCCGGCATCCACGCCAGCCACGAAAAAGAGCGACGCATACCGTCGATATACGACCTTTGAGTCTATTCGATTAGCATGCACTCCTCGTACGATTCAATCACCACAAACCCTTGTACTCGATGAAGTTACACATCTTGGTCCGTCGACCAAGCACAAGTGTAGTGACCTCCTTGACCACCTTGTTCTTTTCTTTTTGTGACAAAGTTAAAAACCATTTCGCCAGGCGCACCTTTCCCTGGCGTGACAGCAGAAGAATATATTGAACCGACATGGCGTTCAAATCGCTGTCGTCGGTGAAATTCTCAAAAAAAAAGATCAGAGGCAGCACTGCACTTCACAACAGAACTTCAAACTACAAGAGAAAGCAAAGACAAACAAAACCACAGCAGAAGAAAAAGAATGCAGCTGCTAAAAACAACTGCAAACAATTGAAAATAAAATTCAAATTTAAAAAAAAAAAAGAAGCGCCCACAAAGGGGCTCGAACCCTTGACATTCTGGTGGCCTCTCAGTTTTTAACAAACTCGAGATAAAAGCCAGACGCTCTAGCCAACTGAGCTATGCGGGCGGCGCTTCTGTTGCAAAAAGCAAAACTTGACATACTTCTACATTCCCTTGCTTATGTAATATCACCGAAATTCAAATTTTTAAATAAATAGATATTTAGTCAAATGAGAGATGGATTTATAGATTTTGCTCAGGAAAGAGAAAAATGTTTACTTATGCACCAACTGGTACAGTTTCATCGGCACTTACGCTATCGCAGTACATATGTGGATGCTACAACCAAGGAGCAGAGATGGTCTGCTCTCAGTCGAACAAAGAAGGATGAAGGGTATTAATATTCTTTATTTATGTACGTAGCAATTTAATTGCATACCAGGGTTACAAGTAAAAAACGTCAAAAAAAAGCCGAAAATCTACTAGCATGGACGATCCCACTATCTGGGAACGAAATATTGCTTACGAAATTTTATTTACGAGGTGTTGGGGATATATACAGACAACTAAGTTATCACGAAATAGCTTACTTTGCGGCTCAAGGTCCCACTCTCACTGAAAGTGCAACCCGGCGAGAACGAAGAACCCTGAAACATAAGCAGCATCCGCGCCTCAACCAGCGACTCGATAGAAAGAAGAAATGGAGCTCAAATATCAAGATATTGGTGTAAATTACTGTCAATCTATAGTTTAAAGAAGAAAAAAAAAGAAGAAAAAAAAAGAAGAAAAAAAGAAGAATTTTTTTTTTTTACTTGTAACCCTGGTGTGCAATTAAATTGCTATATATATAAATAGAGAATATTACTATCCTTCATCCTTCTTTGTTCGACTGAGAGAAAAAAAGAAAAAAGGAAATTTTGATTTTTTCGATTACGTAATAATGTGGCCCTTCTAACGAACATTTTTATGGTCCCAGATCAAGAATTAGGTTTTATAGTGTAGTCGGCCTATCACCTTGGATTCTGATCATCGAATGAGTTTTCCAATAACCCCGGTTCGAATCCGGGTAAGACCTTTCTTATTTTTTTTTTTTTTTTTTTGAGCTGGAGCGAGGATTTTATTCTTTTTCTTTACTAGTTTGCTCTTCTTTTTGCCCTGGTGAAGTTTTGTGTTGGGTGGAAGCTTAAGTTTTTTTTTTAATGAAAGTCTGCGTTTCCAAACATCATGACAACCATTCTGAATCACCAAAACGTTCAAACGAAGACGTGTCGTCAGCATATTAATGGTAGCTGGGGGAGATGCAAATTGATTCTGTCTCTTAAATAAACTAGAGCAGCGACATCTTTTCAGGTACAGCTATATCGCTGGTTGATACCTCTTTTATATCTCGGCAGATCCCCATCCTAGTTGATGTTTTTTTTTTGGAATCCTGGCCTGGAATGGGATGAAAAGCCATGCATCTTCAAATACTCGATACCAGGGTTGTAATTACGCGTTTTCAGCCACATGATCCTCTTGCGACTAGAAAAGCATGCTTTACGCATCACCTCGAGATCGGATACCATATAATTCCAAAGAGAAGAGATATTGTTAGAACATAGAAAAAATTGAGACGAATATTACCGAGTAAATTATGATTTGATTTTCCCTGTTCTACCGGTCGGTGCTTTGTGTTTGAACCAGAAAGCCTCCGGGCTGCCAGTTTCTGTTTGCGAACCACGTACTTAGACTCTGTCTAGTTGCTTTCACCGAATATAAAACCAGTCACTGCTCTAGTGATCGATATCAGATCACCAGACTACGAGTGACGCGAAGTCTGTTCAGGACGGACGGCCTTAGTTTGATGGCTAGTCGGTTGTATTCAGAACATCTACATTCTACCACATATATTGTAAACCTTTTTTTCGTTATATTAAATTCAAGCAACGTCACTAACAAATATTACCCCAAAGTAGCTACAGCATCTACATCAAAGAAAGATCCCCTAAACACCGATTTCCCATACATAGTGCTCAACCGAGCCTAGCCACAATTGTCTCCAAGACACCAACAGAAGCATATACCCTCACCACAAGTTCATCCAAAG
Source organism: Trigonopsis vinaria (assembly GCA_030582095.1). Classification (NCBI taxonomy): domain Eukaryota; kingdom Fungi; phylum Ascomycota; class Trigonopsidomycetes; order Trigonopsidales; family Trigonopsidaceae; genus Trigonopsis; species Trigonopsis vinaria. The sequence continues at coordinate 1,009,324 of JAKTWP010000003.1, read as the reverse complement.
CATCATAAAAAGCATCTCGATCGTCAGCATATAATGCATCGACCAGCCCTGGGAATACATCAGCCTTATAGCCATCGAAAGCGTCAGGGGCAACCAGAGTGTGCCTGTAAAAAGAGCGACCTGGAAGTCCTTTAAGTCCTTTACCAATAAAGGAATGCTCTAAAGTCTGAATTTCTTTATTGAAAAAACGAATATTAAATAAAAGTTTGATTTTATTCCAACCATGGTACCAAGAGAAATCAGTCATATAGCTCTTCTCAAGAGCCATAGAAATGTTATCAACTGCAGAAGACAGTCCAGAGAATGATTTTATCGCATCGTACAAGTCCGACAAAGTATGGTGATTACCAGAAGGTCCCGCCCACGACGAGGGAACTCTTTTTTCAAGTTCGTGGAAATGAGAGTTTAATAAATAACTGTATGGCTTTGTTTTGAAGTAGGCAACCTCCCATTCATCCAACGATGTCAAAGCCAAGCCAGCCAGCTTAGCCATCGTTTCATGGTAGACCCATCCTGGATCACCAAAATTATCCATCCAATGGAAAGAGTCGTAATTTGAATGATAGTGATAAACAGGATCCGATTTGCCGGCAACGAATTTTAGATCGAGAGAAGGAATACCGAGATGATGAATAAAACCAGCATAGTCACTACTATCGCCAAGACAATCTAGGCTTACTCCACCAGACTGAGATTCCCAAGCGTCCCAAAGGTAGCCTCCACTAGGGTGACTGATTCTTCGAGTCGAATCAAACAGTAGATCCTGAAGCAAAGGAGAACCAGCTGCCGTAAAAAATGTTCCCGTAGCGGCATCATCAACGTTAATATAGGCTAAAACGTGGTTTTCAATCCAGCGAGCCTTATCTTCGATCCACTCAACGCTTCCTAGTAAACCATATTCTTCCGCGTCCCAAGAAGCCAATATTCTATTCCTTGTTAGTCAGAAGAAAACAAAATAAAGTAATACCAACATTGTTCTAAGCGGCCTCCAACCTCGCTTCCGTAAAACAGAAAGAGTTCGAGCAATCTCCAAGAGTACTGCAGAGCCACCGTTAGGGTCCCCTGAACCTCCTGAAATCCAGGCATCACGATGATTTCCAAGAATGATTGCTTCATCAGATATAACTCCATCAATAGTCCCGAAAACGTCGCGAATAGTCTTATAACCATAGTCTTGTTCACTAGATAGACGGATAAGATTTTCAGATGGCCCAGAAAAATAGTCGACTCCTTTACTTTTTAGACCTCCTACCCAGTCAGGGTTTTGAAATCCAAACCCATTGAGTTCCTTCAGCAAGGGAACAGCGTCTCTGAAACTGATAGGAATACTTGGAATGGTAGGAAGCTGATCACTCGCATTTTGTCGCTTGACACCTGGTTTACTGGCATAACCGGGGGTAGTGGGATCACCATTACCATTGTAAACACTTCCACGTTGAACTGAAGAAGGGTTTCGAGCAGGGCCTTCTGGGTAGGGCTTGAAACCATTTTCTTCCGAGACGGAATCATCACCAGGATCAGAATATATAATAACACCTACTGCTCCATATTTCTCAGCAAGTGAAACAATAAATCCCCGATACTGTCCACCATATCTGGCAATGACGACTGCTCCATTCAACGAGATACCTTGTGCCTCCAAAGTAGCAAAATCTTCCACTCTCCCATAATTTGCAAAAACTAAAAATCCAGAAACATTCCCAGAAGCAGAGTAACCATGGAATGTTGGAACACGGTCTTTAATTCTTGATATAGGATCGGCGGCAAGTTCGTCTTCAGTCAAGCCTGCACTATAAACCACCGCACCGGCCGAGTCAAGAAGGTCAAGAGAGTGACTAACAGGGGTATTTAAGTAAACTTCATATTCTTCTACAGAGGTCTTCAACCCAAAATCGGAGAATTGCTGACGCGTCCATTCAGCAAGTGGCTTGGACCCAGCTAGGTGGGGATGAGGTTGGGTAGTGTAGTTTTTTGAATACTCTCGAATATTAGAGGCCTTAGGAGTATTAACTATGATGCGTTGGATATCTTCCAGAGACATAGCATTGCGATGAAAGCGAGAGAGGTCTCTCGACAAGGACGTCCTGGGAAGAAAAAGTAGAATGAAAGCTATAAAGAAGGTCAGCGCCCAAGCCGCATTCCCTAGAAACCGCAGAAATACAGATCTTGACGACCTGTGCCTGCGGACAAGGGTAACACGAGGTGTGAGCAGCGCTTGACGCTCATCGTCGGGGTCCGTCATGATGCAGAGAGTGAAACAAAAAACTACAGCAGTAGATACATAATTGAATTACCATACAATTGAATAAAACAGGGGCAATTACAATTAAGAAACTGCATTGTAGAAGTGTAGAATCTTTTATCCAAAAGCGTTGCTCATCGTTTCGCTGTCGATATTCCTTTTCCCAACCCACAGCTTTACGAAAGCGCCTCTCCACCGGTACCATGACACAAGTCAAGGCGTGCGACACTTGTCACCGGCGCAAGGTTAGATGCGACTACGAGTCACGTACTGAACCCTGCAAGCGGTGTCGTGCTGCTGATATCGAATGCACGTAAGTATAGCGGCATCCCAATAGAGTGGGCAATGATATCGGGTATATACTAATCCTCTAGATTTCGCCTTGCAGAGAGCACAAAAACACGGAAACTACCTCCGAAAAAGACCGATATCTCAAAAAACTATGACCGCGACAGTCCTATTATAATAAAGCCCAGAACTAGTATAGTGGGTGGACCTTCGGCTGATAACAGTCGGAAATATCAAATACCCGCTAATATGCACAACTCCGCTGAAATTCATGGTCAAGTACTATCATCAAACCCAGTGATTCATGCTGCAGGCTATGCTGGAGGTTTGAAACCACTTACTCCGCTTTCTTCTACCGCTGCCGTATCAGATAAAGGTGGTCAAGTGCCTAATGGTCAATCCACCATTCAGGCAACAGCATTCCAAGATAATGATGTCAACAAAATGTCAGTTAAGAATCTTGTTCTTACTGAAAAGGACGCACAAGAAGAAGGGCTTGCTCGAGATGCGCTTCGGTCATTCTTCTCCCCTCTTCAACATAACGACGATAGCCTATGGCGTTTCCGAACTGTTTATATAGGAAATGATGACTGCAATGTCACTAATCTCGTTAGACAAGAATACGATGAACCGGAGCAATATCATTATCCTTCGGTTCACTTTAAAGATGTTTTACCTTGGAAGCCGACTGCAGACATGCCAATTTTGAAATGGTATCCAAGCTTAGCTCTTAATGCCAGCTCGCTCCCAGAAAAGACCGTACGTGATGATCTTATCAATTCCTATTTTAAATATATCAACCCTCGGTTTCCTGTCGTGGATGAAAACTGGTTTCGCCAAATCTACAACAGGCCAAACGAGATGCCTCCGCTTTTGATTCTTCAGTCGGTTTTGTTAGCAGGTGCACATGTTTCTTCTCATCCGAAAGTTTCAAAAAATAGGTCGTTGGTTAAGCTTGCTCTTTTTCATCGCGCCAAGGTGTTGTACGACGCTCGCTACGAAAATGATCGAATGTTTATGATTCAAGCTGCTCTCCTGTTTACTTGGCATTTCCAGTCGAGTGATGATGTTTGCGCAAACTCTTACTACTGGGTTGGATGTGCTGCACGAATGTGTCTTGGAATGGGAATGAACCGCTATACAGGTCAAAGTAGAATGCCTATGATTGATTCAAGACTGTGGAAACGTCTATTTTGGACCACCTTACAAGCTGATATATTTTCTTCTCTTACTCATGGCCGGCCGTGTTGCTTCAGAAGTGGAGAGTATGATGTTTTGCCCCTCAGCCCTTCTGATCTGGTATCTGAAGGCGTGAAAGAATATGTGGACTTATCGTACTGTCAAACAATGTCCTCTCTATGCGAAATCGGTCTTCAATATGTGGAGATAAATAACAAAATGAGCAAACGGAGACTGGCATCGGGTAAAATCACAGGCTTTTCCGATTATGAAAAATCCAAAGTTATTTCGGATTTGGCCAGAGATTTAGAGAATTGGCATGATGATTTACCTGATAATTTTGTTGACTACACTAGCAAGCCATCTGATCCAGGGCCCGCTCTTCTTTATATCTCATACCTCTGCATTGTTTTACATCTTCAACGAAACCGATTCTACATTGTTTCGGACAACAAGCGATCTCTTATTTGCTCTCAAACTGCCGACAATATAGTTGGAGCGTTTAATTTTCTAGTTCGTTTTGGGTTTACAAGATGCTGTTACTCGTCTGCGGTGACTACTATATTTGCTGCCACCGTCCAGCGGTCTGCAGAAGTTAAAGCCGCTATGAATAGCTCACAGTCGGAATTTGAAAATACTCTCGTACGCCTGGAAGAATGCTTTGCTATTTTAGAAGCTCTTTCCTTTTATTGGCCTAGCGCCGATGCCATTTTGAGGTTATTCAAAGAGATGCACCTTCGCTTTGTTCGCAAGTTCACAGATACCACCAAAAATGAGCCTGAGTCTCATCCACGTCAAGATCTAAATGCAAATCCAGATCCCTTATTAAATGATCTTACAAAACCAACAAACGCTAATCTCACCAGCTCTTTGAAACATGGACTTGATCAGCTTTCCGATGACATCAAGCCAACAGCTCCTGAAAGAGACCCATCTGAGAGAGCAAGAGGAATGTATAGTGTTCATGGTGATTTTGTTCCTCCAACTATCAAGAATGGCAGCTACGACCCGGCTTTGCAGTCGTTAGACCGAGCACCCGCGATTCCTCTGGACAACCATATTACTCCTAATGGAATGGGCTCTTCCGAATCTCAGAAACCTGCCGAAAATGATGAAATACAACTCACCTACAGCACTCCTCATGGGTTAGATTGGCCTGGATTACCTACAAGTACGATCGGACATCCTATTGATATGAACGATATGTTTCCAAATATTGGGCACTTTGATGAAATGTGGGGTCAATTATTTGAACCTACGTTTGACCTACATAGAAGTGAGATTGACACTCTTGAAAAATGGCTTGATAATCGATCAGATTCCAAGTCGCCGAAAAATGCTCGTCAAACTTAAAGTGAGAGATGTGATACATGACTGATTTTTCGATAATAAATCAATATTGCTATGTTCAACTATGTTGACACATTTGTATGTATTTTTGTTCATGGGTACTTTAGGTGCTTCGGATATATGGTTGCTTTTGTAATCGGAGTTTTTTTGATACACACGTTATCGGCTGAAGGCAGTCTGGTGCGACAAAGTCATACCAGGGTTTCTCTCAACGCCCGTAGAGTATTCGATAAATGCATTATTTGTTGATAATCCTGTTCTTAATGCTAGCATACTGTTAGGATTCTGTATACGGTCAAAGAGTAAACAAAAAAAAATCAGGTTACATAATAAAAATCATAAAGACACTTTTTCGCAAACACTATCCCAACTCCGGGATCTTCGATCTGGCGTATATCGCCTTTGTTAGAATGGGCCAAAAGAGCGTTATCAATCTTCTAAGGGGATGGCCTGCAGCAGATCTGCTTCCCACTGAGCAAATTATTCAATCTACCGCAGAAGTTCTTCGCGATCCTGTTGAATTCGCACCGACATTGCAGTACGGCCCGGACCAGGGCAACCTCCAGTTACGGCAGGAGGTGTCGAAATTTATTTGCGAGGCCTATGTTCCTAGAGATCTATCGGGTTCTCCGTATGAGCCAGATATTTCTCGGATATGTATATCGGGGGGTGCTAGCGGAGCTTTGAACACTGCTCTCTTATCGGTGACCGATCAAAGCTATACTCGGAATGTATTTATGGTCACACCTACTTACTTTCTTGCTTGTAAGATATTCGAAGATGCTGGTTTTGCTGGAAGACTCAAGTCTCTTCCCGAGGACGATGAAGGTCCCAGCATCGAGATCTTTGAGCGGCTTCTCAAGGAATGCGAGGCCAGCGAAATGATATCTGTTGTGAGTTCTAGCCGAGAGCTGTTCAAATCAATTGCTAACATATATACAGCGAAGCAAGCCAGAATCCGAGTATCCACGTCTTTATAAATACATTCTCTATCTGGTCCCGTCCTTCTCCAACCCGACCGGATCAATAACCTCGATTACGAGACGCCGAGAGTTAATTGAATTGGCTCGCAAGTATGACGTTTTGATAATATGTGACGATGTGTACGATCAATTGGCCTGGGATAGCACGACTCATAAGCCCGACTATCCCTCCAGTTTTGCTCGAATTGTTGATCTTGATAGACAAACAATGGTCGATGAATGGGGACATGTAATTTCCAACGGCTCATTTTCAAAGATTATCAGCCCTGGAATGCGATGTGGGTGGGTTGAGGCCAGCCCAAAGCTGGCGCTTCGTGTATCGCAGACGGGTTACGTCAAATCCGGAGGCTCACCCCCACAGATGACTGGCGGGGTGATTGCTCAAATGCTTAAAGAGCGATTTTTGCAAGACGATATAAAAACCCGTCTTGTTCCTGCCTATGCTCTCCGTCGAAAAACTCTAATGGACGCTGTAGACACCTACTTGAAGCCTCTCGGTGTCACTTACAATACCAACGAGCAGAAGGTTGTCGGAGGTTTTTTTATTTGGCTGCACTTGCCCGTAAGCTCCTTTGACTTGGCCAAACGGGCACTCGAAGAGGAAAATGTATTTATTCCCAACGGACCTTCGTTTGCAGTATTTAGGGATAAAGAGTCACCGGATTTCACATACTACACACGATTATCATGGTCATGGATACCTATTGAGGAGCTTACTGAGGGAGTTAAACGGTTGGGCGATTGCCTCTCTCGCATGTTGAGTGAGGGGGGGAAAGACTAGAAATGAAGTACTTTTAATGACTGTAGTCCAAAGTTACTCAGTAGTTTATAAATGTCTATTTGTCGAAGGTTCAGCCAAGACAACTTTCTGCAAAGATGAAGTAATCCACCAGGGCCTATTCTACTGTGACCACTCCAAGAACACAAAAACAGTATATAAATGTAGAGTAGAAAGAATACAGATAGTACAACTACAAATCCGTTGCCAAGACAACCAATTGCTACCCCACGCGCGACAGTTCAAACGCGAAAAAAAAAAAATTAAAAAATTGAATTTTCTTTGCTTTTTTTACACTGAAAAACTTTGTATTTAATTGTTTTTCTTATTTTTTTGCTTTTGCGTTGAAGTTTTTTTTCTTTCTTTTCGTTGCGCGGTTCAAAAGTTTTTTTTTTTTGTGTTGCGCTTCGCCTAAAAAAAAAAAATTCAGAAAGGAAATTTTTTTTCTTTTCCCTTTCCGAAATTTTTTCTTCTTCTTTCTTTTTTTTCAGTGTTTTTATTGAAATTTTTTTCTTTTCTTTTCTGATTTTTTGAATAAAGAAAAAAAAAATTTGGGTGCGTCTTTCTTTTCTTTTCTTTCTTCCTCGTTTTTGCTGACTTTTTTTCTTCTTCTTTTGTGGCAGTTTTTCAATCAAATTTTTACCTTTTTTTATTAATTTAATCTACTTTAAAAAGACAAAAAAAAGCAGTCAATTTTTGTTTTAAATTGGTTTAGTTTTTGTTCTGTTTTTTTGAGATCATGGAGTCGCCTCAAACCACAGCCCCTACCTCGAGTGCCACCTCGACGCCTGTGCAAATCGATGAAAATATTTCAAAGGTTCCTTCTGTTACAGAATCTACTGCTTTAGAATCACAGGATTCGTCGGATGCTCTGGTTGCCGCTGCCGCCTCTGAGGCGAAACAGACTTCTCTCACTCCCGCAGTCGCCCCTAAGGTTAATGCATGGAAAGTTCGTCCTGATGCAAAGGCTTCTACGCAGTCCATTCAAGTCAGTGCCAAGTCTGATCCCACACCTGCTGAACTTCTTCAAACCAAGACTGAAGTGGAGTCGACTCGCGCTGCCAATGGCTTGGTTGAAGGCGATGAGACTAAACCTGCCGTTAAAAAGTCTGCAGGTAAAGAAAAATGGGTTCCTTATACTCCGATTCCCTTTCCGGCTTCGGCAAATCCTTCCAACGGGAAATCCCGTGGAGCAAAAAATTTCAACCGAAATCGTTCTGCCAATGGTACACAATACAATAACCAAGACGATTCTAACAACGGCTCTGCTAAATTCAGTTCCAATAAGGTCGGATCTCGCAAGGGCGATCACACTTCAAAGAATGATGCCTCAAATTCTGACAAGGCTAACGGCACCTCATCTGGCGACGACAGCCACAAAGGCCACAAATCAGATGGTCGAAACTGGAAGGCTAAGCCCAACGGTGGAAAGAAAGCGAATGGTGAAAAGGAAAAGGTTAGATTGAATAAGCATTCCTTGGACGGCAGAGCTGCCGAAGGCAGCCTCGACCCCAAGGCCTTCCGACACAATGGAAATGCTCAGTTGAATGGAAACTTTTCGCCAAATAATCATCAAGGTTTCCGAAATCAGTCTCGATCTGGATCATTACCGAATAGCACTAGCCCAAATATGAGCATCCCCACACTCTCGCCCGCCTTAGGGTCAGTACCCCCTCAAATGTTTTCTTCTTATCCAATCCCAGGAAACTTCCGCCGCCAAACCGTTGGCGACTTGAGTGGTAGGTCATATTTCCCTGGATTCTATGGTCTTCCCGTACAGCCATTTTTAGCACCCATGTCTCCTATGGAGCCCCTGGCTGTTGTTGCGGGACAGGTTGATTACTACTTCTCTGTTGAGAATCTATGTAAAGATGTCTTTTTGCGACGACATATGAACTCTGCTGGTTTGGTTCCTGTGAGCGTCCTGGCCAATTTCAACCGAGTCAAGCAGCTCACAAACAACGATCTCAATTTATTAATCGAAGCATTCAAGCTTGCTCCAAATGTTGAGCTCTTGGGTGACAAGGTTCGAAAGGCTGAGGGTTGGCAAACCTGGGTCATGCCCAGTTCTGAACGCTTGCCTGTTGGAAAGGAGGAGATTGATGATGAGACTCTTAAGCAATTGCAGGAACAAGCTCTCCAACAGCAACAACAGCAACAGCAACAACAGCAACAACACATGCAATACAGCATCCCATTCGGCTTCCAACCCCTTTCTCCTTTTGGCTTCCCTATCCCTGGCCAGCCTTTTCCTTACGCTCCTCAAAATCCACTCGATCAGCAGCGATTAAGTCAAGCCGCTAATTCTGCTGCTCCTTTTATCCCTCAAGCTAATACCACCGAGAAGCCCATTGATCTCGACTCTCTTGTAATTATTTCAAATGAAGACGAGGACGCTCTTGCCTTCTTCTCTCCCTCACGACCTTCTTCCCCCGAACCCCGCTCGGTTACTAGTGGTGCTAGTGTGGGATGGACTTTGAAGAGCGACTCTGAAGGTGCTATACCTTATTCTACATTGAGCCAATCTACCAGTTTAGAAGATCGCCAAAAGCTGATTCGATTCTGGCGGTACTTTCTTGCTTCTGCCTGGAATGAAGAAGTATTCAATCAACTTAAGGAGGAAGCAAAGTCTGATAAAGAGACTTCGCGGTATGCTCGAGAGTCTGTATACCGTCTTGCTAAATCAATTCCTGAAGAAGCTTCCGAAGGAAATATTATAGTTGAACTCGCCACGGAGCTTGCCAAGGAGGACTATGAAGACGGCCTTACTTATGGATTCAAGACGCTTGAGCTTAGCTGATTTAGCGCGCTAAAAAAAGTTGTTAGAAGTTGGGGTTTCTTATTTTGTTTATGGGCTGATTGAAGTTTAAAGTTCCTTTAAACCGTGTGGTTTTTTTTTGTTGCATTAGAACATTCTTCTTTTGGTGTTTTTCCTTTGTTTATTATGATTCGTCTTGTGTTTGCTTATACGTGCACTTAATTGGTGATTTACTTTGTCGTCATCTATGTCAGTATTCTGTTTAAGATATCTACTTGACTTCATTTTGGACTTGCAGTAATGTAATTGCTGAAATTACCTGCATGCCGACTTTAAGCCTGCTGTACGCTCTGCACTATAGAGGCAATCAAAATATCTTTGGATTCAGACAAGTTTGTTATTGGCTGACGATAGTACCGTCGTTGCCATCTTCATTCCTTCCCGCGTTTATATTTGTGGGCGGGTGAAAAAGTTAAGTGAAGATTTGTTTTGTTGATTTGAGAAAAAGAAAGGAGAGTTTTTTCTATTACATTCGGGTGCATATTTTTCTACATCTTCCTAGGGGCTGGTTTGCAGCAAAGGTTATTACATGGATCTGTTTAAAATTCTTGTTTCTATGCTGAAGATCCTATGTTCTTATCTTTTTTTTTGTCTTTCAGTTTTATGCTTTTTTTTTTATTGACCTGCCCCGTTTTTTTCTTGTTTTAGTTCTTATGCCCCTTGATCATGAATTGTGTGACTTTTAAAGAAGAAAAAATATTTAGTTTATATAATAATAAGAAGTTTGAAGGTATATAGTGTGGTGTTTTGTAAAAAATGCTTTTGTAAAGAAAAATATAATAACCTAATATACACAGACGCCGCAAACAGAAAGATCAAACACACACATTTTTTTTCTTGCTTTTCCGTTGAAAGTTCTCTACCAATGTCGCACCGTCAAGACATAGTGCTCGAGGGCGTTGAAGAGTTGCCGGATGGCCTGCCGTGACACGTTTTCCTTGAGAATGATGACCTCGATCGGGTACCGGCCGTTGAGGTACTTTGACAGCTTGTAAAACAGCTCGCGCATCTCCACGGCCTGGTTCTCGAGCATGAGCTCAAGCCAGTTGCGCTCAATCAGCGTTGGGTGGTCGGGCTCGAGCAAGATCGAGTCCTCGGCCTGGTCCTCGTCGAGCTGGAACGTTTCCGTCAGCGTTAGCGACGCCGTCACCGAGCGCAGGCCGGAAGAGCGTAGGATAGAGCGCGCACCACCGGGTCCGAGGTTTGAGGCTTTCGCGTCGTCGGCGCTGGGTCGCGCTCGCGACGAGGGTGCCTGACGCTGCTTCTCCTCAATCATGCGCTTCGCCACAGAAATTTTTATGCGCTTAGGAACCTTAATCCAGGCAAACGTGAGCAGCTGCGTCACGTAGCCATACCGAATCATCCACGCTAGCATGTCAAGATACACGTCCCTGTGGTCGCGGCTCGGAATCAGCCACAAAAACTGACGAGGCGCACCGACACTGAGCGACGAAAGAAAAGAAAACAGCGACGGCATGAGCGGAAACGTGTGTCGGAACTCCTGCTGATGCTTGTATAGTTCACTGATTGGAGCGGTGGCCGCAACGATGTACGTGTTGCGCTGGTGCAAGGGTAGAACGGGACGAGCGCGGCGCCAGTAAATCAAATGTCTTGCGTACTCTTCCACCTCGCCAAAATCCAGACCAATGCGCGCCGAGAGCTTCAACAACGACTCGGTCGGGTGAACTTCGTGGACAAAAGTCACAAAGGGACTATCAGAGTCGGCCTGGATATCCCGCAGAATCACAGACGGGTCTTCTAAAAGCAAGATAGCGTAGTGTGGAATAACAGCAGGGTCGCCGTCAGTTTCACCGTCTCCGAAATACCGCGCACTCGAGGTCAGATAGGTAGTCTTCATATTCGGAATCAAAATCGAAGGAAGGGTCGAAATCGTAGTATGAAAAGGAATCTGATATGACCTCAACACAGAATTTATCATAACATGAGCAACTGAGGAGGTCGAGATTGCGGTAAAAATCTGGCACAGAGCAAACGCCAACGGCGACTGTCGTACAATCTCAGCATACAGCGCATCAAGAGACAGTTTCTGAGTAGCGGCACGATCCTTGAGAGCAAGAAGTTTATGAACCTCGCTGCTAATGTATCCATCCTTTGCCTCTTCGTTGCGCATCACCACCGCCAACCTCGAAGCCACGTAGTTGTACATTTGATCTGTCCGCAAGAAAAATTCACGATCCGGAGGGTTCATAACAAAAACAACATGGAACATTGTCAGTTGTGAGGGGTCTTCTGAACTTTCATCTTTTACGTCTTCGCTAGACGCCTTCTCAACGCCTTCGCCATCATCGCTGACTTCGTCTTCATCTCCCTCATGATCTTTAGTCAATAGAGCATCGCCTGCAACACTCGAAGCATTTGCTGTACTTGCATTGTCGTCGAGATCTAAAGTAGGTACCGTAGTCGCCTTCTTGTTCTTCGTCCTCTTCCACTCGCCACTCGGCAGTCGATGCACCGGAAGACCGAGAAAAACCAACTCATCCACAGAAATCATAAACTGAGAGTTACACATCGTTCGTGGCGGTGATAAAAGACTGGCCAAAAAGGACGTTTCAAACCCCAATGCCTTGTCCCAGGGCAAAGGCTGATCAGCACCAGCACCCTGCCGTGAAGTGGCGCGACGATTGTAAGAGTCTAAGTGAGGTTCATTGGTGGTGCTGTTATTTTCATTAGATGCAGGTTTGGACGTAATATCAGCAGGAGATCCGCCCGTATCATTGCGCCGCTGTAGCTTTTGTGTCGAATTGGCACTCCCTGATGCACCACCAGTTTTACGGGGTCCCCTTTCCAAGTCCTGTTCGCCGTCGTCGTCCTCGTCGTCGGTTTGCATTTCTTCTTCGGCAGAAGAACCGTCATCATAGAGGTAGTCTTTCCCAGTTCGGCCACCATCATAGTAGTCATCATGATTATAATAAGAATCGTAATAATCATTGTCATCGTCGCCTTCAACAGAGCCCGTTCCCGCACTATGAATCAAAGTACCCTTTCGCTGAGGTGGAGGTCGACCACGATAGCTACCGTTCTTTCTGGCACGGTTGGCTGAATGCTTTCGTATGATATTACTTCCACTGTTTGTAGATCCACGACCTGTCGCCGAGTTTATCGAAGAAGGGGTGTCTAAACTGGCGCGCTCGTCGTCGACCGACACTGTCGGCTGCAAAGGCGAGCCATCGACAGACGACACGGGAACAAGACTATGTGGCGAAGAAACTGACACTTTATCGCTGTCGTGTAGCTCAATCGAGCCAGTCCTCAGGCGTCGGGATCTTCGCTCGTCCACAGTCGGAACACTCGAAGCCGCCGTTCGCGACAGCTGTGTGTTTTCCCCGCTCTCATTATTTTCACCACTAGGCCTAGGCGCAAGATCAAGACCAAACTCTTCTTCTCCCGAGTCAGAATCCGACGATTGCCCATTCAGTACAATCTGGTCGTAAACACCAATGGCCGCTGCATAGCCACCATCGTTAAATCGCTCGTCTGGCGGATAGTGAAAAACAAACTGCGGCCCCGAAGGCGTCGAAGCCACCAGAAGCAGCCCGAGTAAACACGGGTTGGGCGCTGCGTAGTCCATCAATGAGCGTCGTCGTTGCCAAAGAGAGCCTTCTACACTTCTAATAAACTCCGACAAAAATCATTCTATAAACACTACAGCTATACCAAAATGAAAAACAATGCAAACTCCAAACCGAAATAATCAAAGAAACATCATGCAGAGCAAAGCTCGGCCCAACCGGCAGGTGGATTCATGGCACCAATACGAGAAGGCAGAACCGCCCACTGCATGAGCAGGCCCTTCTCCATATGCCAGCTTATGTGACAATGAAATGGCCACATACCAGGATTATCAGCTACAAAGCGAATAATCATCCACTCAAAGCCTCGCAGCTGAACAGTGTCGCGCTTTAGTGGCCGTTGAGCGGTGAAGTCAGCGTCATAGAAATCGACCGGGGGCTTTCCCTCACCCGAGCCTAATACCCAAAATTCGTGACCGTGAAGATGGAAGGGATGAGCGCCGTCATCATACGAATCTAGCAATATATCCACAACCATGCGCTCCGGAATGGTGATGACTAGCTGATCCTTTTTGTCTCCATAAAGATCAACCGAGCTTCCCAGGGTATTAAACTCCAAAGGAGAGGTGTCAATACCGTGGCGCGCGATATCAAACGTGTTGTTTCCGTGGAGCGGGACCCAAGAGACTTTGTTGAGCTCGCCAAAGTCTTTATCGTGGGCCTTTGTCGCAAAGAAAGTTTCAAGCCGGTACTCAATGTCGCGCTCAGGGATGACCTCTTTCTTGATGGGGTGTAGTAAGGTTGCATTGAGGTCCACGCACGTGCGGTCGATTCGGTACGACCAACCATTCGACTCCGGTTGCTTCTCAATATCACTACCAGCGTAGCTAAGAATAGCGGTGACATTATGGTTAAGCACCGGGTTGACATAGTCAAAGCAGTAGTTGTTCATCGAGGCGCGGATCCAAAAACGGTCTACACCACCGGTAGCCGCAGTGTTCAATAAGAAGGAATAGCGCTGAGCCACGGCAATCGGAAATGTGTGAACGGTGAGAGGCTCAACTATTGTTGAGTCTACCTCGATGACGTCCATCTCGTGTTCGTCAATGCTAAAGTCATATTCCGCAAACGATCCCGCGTTAATCAGTCGAATTCTGTACACGCTACCGCCCTTGACGTTGAGTACCGGTAGAGCTGCGTCGTCTGGACGGCAGGTATATGACTCGCGGTGCGGGTAGTCGGTTTCTTTATCAAGCACCTTGCGGAATTCAGGGTCTTCATAAACACTGCAATTGAAAGAGCCAATACCCTGGAATAGACCGCTATCTGGTACTGGTTCAGTGTTGCCGTTGCCATCACCGTGGTATTCGTCCAGATAGGCAAACGACAAGTCATGGTAATGATCTGTGAGAAGCATAACAACATCATGGTCGTATTTATCCTTGAATAGCTTGCGCTCTTCCTGTGAATGGACAATCAAAGGCCCGACCAGTCCGTCACTGTACTGCGTGACAAAATGAGAGTGGTACCAAAACGTGCCGTACTGGTCATTGACAGTGAACTCATAAGTAAACTCTCCACCTGGCGGGATTGCGCACTGCGTAATTCCCGTCGTTCCATCCATATAGTTTGTGCCGTTCTGGAACTGACCGTGCCAATGAATTGTCGTTGCATTCGTACCCTCATTCTTGACATGTGCAACAATCGTATCGCCCATATTCACTTCGATTAACGGACCGGGAAACTGACCATTCCAGACAACCATAGTGCGCTCGACACCATCTGGTGCGGCCGTGATTTCGGAAACAGTAAAGTTAAACTCGCGAACCTGAGGAGGAGCGTTCCAATCCCACTCGTCGATATCAAGAATGTATTCGTTCGGGTCGCGTCTCCACGAAGCAACTTTGAACTCAGGATTCCCCTCATGTGAAAAACTGGGCTGTTTCCTGTGAATTGCTGTCTGAAAGGATTCAATATCAGGGTCGACAAACGGGAATGCCAGCATCAAAGTCAACAACACTACCGACATCACACCCGCAACCGGAAAAATCCATCGCTTCTGTGAAATCCTCGGTGTAAACATCGCCAATCAGAAAACCAAAGGAAAAAGAAAGCAAAGAAGAAAGAAAAATCGACTCTGCAAAGCGCACGTGCAACTTTTCAAAAGTTACTGCGGCGCATGAGGCTCACTGGGATATGCTTTTGGTACTGCTGCAGTACTAAAACTATAAAATCTGAATGACCAATGTCAAAGTGCTTCATGATTGGTTTTTTATCGTAGACCACGTATTAAGTGCTTCTTTTAACAATTAATCAGATACTACTGCTGACATACTACTGCTGAGATGGTCAACTTCAGCTGGAAAAAAGAAGTATTTATATCTTGCTAGTGGGGTGTTTATCGTATTCAGCTCTTTCGCCGCCCTGGCCGAAATTCTCTTCGTCCACTTTAGAGTAGAGTAAATTAGCGTTCAAGCTCTTAAAAACCCGTTTTCATAAATATGGAAATATAAAACGTGAACATGGACCTGAAAACAGTAGCTTCCCAGACTCAGTTCGTGTCTTGCCACGTCACCCAACCTTGATTCATTCGTTGAACCTTCTCTGCCCCCCAAAGATCTGAACCATTTATTTTGGTGTTTCTGTGTCGCTCGACTAATACTATAGCTTGCAAGCTTGACCTGGCAATTATCACTCTTTAAATGCTTGGTAAAAAGTCACGCAGATCACACGGTCGACACAATCGATCCGTCTCGAGCTCGTCCACGAATTCGACGCCGACAAATTCGAAGATTGCTGTGCGCATCAATGTATACGATCTAGTTGCTCCGTCCCGTCCGCGGCTTGCAAATCTGGGATGGACATTAGGCCTCGGTATGTACCACACTGGCGTCGAAATAGAAGGTACTGAGTATTGCTACGGCGGAGACCCTTTCTCTAATGGAAGCGGCGTTTTTACCACCCGTCCTCGTGCTCCGTTGAAGATATCGGCACCGCTAAACACACCCGAGCCTTATCTGGACGAACCCTCGACCACCGGCTCCTCCCCACCGGCCTCGTCCGATGGGATTATAATTCCCTGCCGGATTTCAATTCTCCATGGATTTACATACATGTCGTTGCCCAAGATCCAGCAGACTATAAAGCGACTGGTGCAACGCTCATACAATGCTTCCGACTATGATATGCTCAACCACAACTGCAATCACTTCACTTCCGACTTGGTACAGCAACTAACCGGACGCCCGGCTCCATATTGGATTCTGAGACTTTCCAAGTGGGCCGAGCACTCTCCAGTTTGTTGCATCAATGTCGCCTATGCGAATTCACCACTCACCCCCGGTCCCAATTTCGGCACCCTCGAACAAGGCCGTCCCAAAAACTCTATTATCTATCCCCGCCAACAATCAATGGAATCAAAATTGACCCTTCCTTCTTCAAGTAAAAATGGGAAAGAGGCTAAACCAAGCTTCCCAAAGGACGCCACCCTAGCCGACATTGATGAGGACTACGAGTATCCCTCTTCTGGCTCGGACAGCGATGGAGAGCACGAAGAAACGGCACTCATGTCAAAGGCTCAGCGTAAAGCACACACATAATCGCGGAGTTTTTTTTGGATTTTAAAGTTGACTCATTTGCTCGGCTGGACCAACCGAGCAAATGAGGCAAAGAACTTTTTTTTGACAGGTTGTGGTTCTAGATCAAGGTTTCTTCTCAAACGCGGCGTTTATAAAGAAAAAAAGAGAAGTCAGGAGCATAAAATACTCGGATAACCGAGTTTATTGCTAGTATTACGTTTGCATACACTGTGGAGATCCAGCTATTTAAAATTTGCAGTACTCCACCATAATTGAAAAAAAATAAACAAACACAGTTAATAAAGTTTTGTTTCCCTTTAGCGTAGCACAAAGTCCTTCCGGCGGAGAAACTTTAACCCGTCGACTCAACTGCAAAATCGCAACTCCACACAAAAATGTTCCCCACTTCCAGGCTCAATTATTCTTTCCCTTCTAAAACCTTTGTTTGAACGAGGAAGACCAGAGATTTAGTGTATGCGGGGGAGGGGGTTCAAATTCGCTTTGAAATGCGGTTTCGCTTTTTTTTGGGATTCGGCAAAAATATTCATCGGTTTTATAAGCAAAAGGGACGCCGCACTCCACAAAGCGGGAGGAGGAAAATCCGGGGTATTTAAAGGCTCAGATGCACAGTTGATTTGAATTCACAGCATCTGTCTTCCTTCCAATGACTCCTCCTCCTCATGCAGCTGAAGTCGAAGCCGGCCCTATTTTGCCTGTGCTGGCTACTGTTCCCACTACTCCTCAAGTCCCGGTTCCTGGCATCGCCACCGCCACGGTGTCTGCCAATGATATAAACGTGCGTCCTTCTCCGCGGATCTTTGAAGAATTCAGCCTGAATAGGCGTGTCGCAGTTGTGACTGGTGCCAACGGCGGACTCAGTCTCGAGATGGCGCTGGCCTATGCCGAGGCCGGTGCAACTGTCTATTGTATTGACCTCCCCATCTCTCCGTCCGAGGATACTTTGGCATGCCAAAACTATATTAAGCGAATGTCTGGAACTGTTGGATCTCTTCACTACCGCAGCGCTAATGTCACCGATGAAACAGCCATTGCCGCTGTAGTTGACGAAATTGCAGCTACAGAAGGCCGACTAGACATTTGTATGGCTGGTGCAGGTATTCTAGGAGGCGCAGAAGACTGTACCGAGTTCTCACCGGCTACCTTCCGCAAGGTGCTAGAGGTCAACACCACCGGTGTCTTCTTGACTGCTCAGGCCTGTGCCCGCCAGATGAAGATTTCTGGTCGCGGTGGATCTATTATCATGATTGCTTCTATGTCTGGATCCATCACAAATAAAGACTTGCACTGGGTCGCATACAACACCAGTAAGAGCGCTGTTATTCAGCTCGCACGCTCTATGGCTTGCGAACTCGGCAAGTTTGGCATCCGTGTCAACACAATATCACCCGGATACATACGCACCAAGATGGCAAACATCACGCTGTCACAGAATCCTGCACTCGAAATCGCCTGGTCTGGTGAAAACCCCATGTCTCGCATCGGCGAGCCAAACGAGGTTCGCGGCGTCTCAATCTGGCTTGCATCAGACGCGTCCTCGTTCTGTACTGGCTCCGATATTATCGTCGACGGCGGCCATCGTGCCTGGTAAAGCGCTAGATGGCTCGGTCTTACACAGATAAAATGATGGTGATATATGTCACTAAACACGAAGACTAATTATTACGATTTGAATGAAAAAATGGAGTGAATGGTTTGAATATTTTCCTTGTTTTCTTTTTCTGGATGAAAGTGTGTTGTGTTGTTCCTGTTTTTGTTATGAATAATGGTTACGTTTTTGAAGATCAGCGGCTGTAAGTAGTAGAGAGTAACCAGTTGGCAAGACTCTTTGCGCACACAATTAAGGTTTCAATTTCGGTTAAGGGCACAATATTAGTGTACAATACAAGAATCAGCAAAGCTAAATTCTTTGCGCGCGGAGGCTCGACTGAAGGCAATTAATTAGTTTTAGTTCCATTCTGGTCTTTTACCCCCCACTGAATGTGAATATCATATATATTTACACTACTTTACATAGTAGCAAATAAGTTGGATTCTAGCTCGCCCAACTTCAAGCCTAGCCTTCGGGAATAAACCCAGCGACTGTGTACGGTCGCATCAAGAAGGACATCTGTGCAGAGCTTGACACCCTGAGAAAAGTCTAGGAGCCGTCGCTGATTCACTGTCAGATTGCTGTGAGACCGAGGAGCTGGGGCAGTTTCAAATTCCGCTATCCGACAAATAAGTAGAATAGAGCCGGTCAGAAACAAGGATAGACATAAAATAGGATTACATTCCAGGGCGGTGGGTTGCAAGACACGAACTTGCTTTAGAAACAGACACAAATTAAGTGCATCTTCTCCTATTTGATGAAGCTTAGCCTGGCCTTGTTCATTGCCTAGGATTCCTTCTTTGACACCCTTGCTTTCACCGAGAGCCACATTACATAATTCTTGTAAATCATCATCAGCGCTATCTCCTTTCAACACCCCCAACATTAAAAGATCTTTGGAAATTTTAACAATGGTATCGGTTTGAAGAGCATGAGGCTGGCAAAGAAGTTCAGGAATGGGAGCGAGAGTCACAGACTTTACCCAGAAGTGAAACAAAACAAAAAGTTGCAATTGTCCTTGCTCGGCATAGCTGGCAATAGTAACATCCGATATTTGTAGTTGTAAAGGGAGGTTATCAATAAATTGACTTTTAAGTTCATTTTGGATCCACCAGATTTTTTCCTTTGCCTTGATCTGTTTATAAACTCTAAACAAGAAGAAAATGAAATCATGGAAATACTTTCTCGTCGTATCAGATGGTTTATTAGTATCATATTCATGGTCATATGCTCTCTAGATACTTGTTAGACTTTGCCTCCAAGAGCCGTGCATAAACGTACCAAGCTAGCAACCTCTTGCACAGAAAGTTCAGGATCACTAGAATTCAAAAACGAGAAATATCTTATCCATCAGCAACATAAGTTTCTGCATCCATTTCCCAACTCACATGTCAAGTTGGCATACAGCCCAGGCTATTCGCGTTCGAGGTTTCTTTGGAACAGAGCTTTCCAAACTCTCCTGCTTCAGTCAGAAGGCTAATATCGGTATCCTGTTGCAACAAACCTCAAATAGATTTATATTCTTACACAGTCTCACTGATATATCCATCCAATAGATATAGTCGCGGGCATTTTGGCCATGCTTGAGCAGAGAGATGAGCATGGTTGTCCATACAGTGTCAATGATGGCATCAGAAAGTTGGAAAACTACAAGAGCCTGTGCTTTCTCCATGTACTTTTGGCTAACCACTTCTGTGGTCATAGGCCGAATATACTCAGACAGAGAGCCCATAGTAAAGATAAGAGCAGGAGCAAGACTGTTCTCGCGTGATCTATTCTGCAAATAAGATAAATCATAAACATCGAATAGTGCCCCCAGAACCAAGTAGAAGGTCTCAATAGTCTTTGAATCTGGCAACTGTTCAAATGGGGTTTGCGGCGCAGTAGCAGGAGGAACATGGGAGATTGCATTTGAAACAGACATCTCTGAAGATAACTTGAGAGCATTTAATTTGAGAGCCATTGGTGGAACATTGTCTTTTGAAGTGTCTTCATTCTTCGTCTCTGTCGTCGAGAAAGGTGATGGGTGAACAGAGCGACCCAGAGCACTAATGCTTTTAGAATAGGAATTAGGTAAAGGCAAAAATCGACTGGATAACTCGTAATTAGATTCTCCCGGTAGTAGACTTCTTCGAGAAGACATAGAGATAGGACTAGTTGCTTCTGAATCTGAAGAGGGACTTTTATCACTTAGGAAGCTATTCTTTCCGTTCAATTTATTAGGTGCCTCTCGTAGAGCAGAATCTGTCAAAGCTGATACTGGAGAATACAAGTTCCAAGGTGATTTTGGCCTTTGTGCAGAATTAGCCCAAGCGTTATGTAGAGTAGCAGGGACCAACGGTTGATCAAAGATATCTTTAGAGAGTTCAATTGGACTTTCAGTTGAGTTTATTGACCCGATAGAAGGCAGCGACGAGGAAAGGTCAAGAGGCACAGGCTGTTCCCGCTTGGTATTCATGATTGGTAGACTTCTAGAGATCTTGGAGTCTTTATCATTATAAATACCACTATTTATCTGCCAACCGTTATCTTTGAGTTCGTTAGGTGCCTGCTGTTGACGAGTTTGCCGCTGCTGGGCTAGGAGACATGAGCCAGCACTAATGTGACGGGGACGCATATCATTATATACCGAAACAGGATAAGACCATTGATTTTGCCAACCAAGAGAAACATTGGCAGTTCTGGGTTTCAGGTTGGAATGCGTGTCTTGCTGAGATACAGCTGGAACTCCATACATCGGCATATATCCCGGTGATGCCATATAAGTACAATAGTTGACCAATGTAGAAGGTGTGTGGGATGCATGTGCACTATAAGAATCATAGGATGTCATATTGGTAGACGATAAGTGGGTAGGTCCCATTGAATGAGGCGGTGACCCCATTGACTCCGTTGGTCTGGCTGGCAAGTCAGGGAATGTATATGGAAAAGATAATATTGCGTTGGAGCGCGGTCTTGGATCATTGAACTCGCAAAGAAGGTTTTTATTCTGGCATGCAGTGCATGGAAAGGTACCCGAGCACTTGACCTAAATATAAGTAAGTACGTTGTCCCAGGCTAAAACCAGATCATAATATCTTAGAAAAATGTTTATAAAGAATGTATGTCCGTTCTATTCTCATGAAAAAGCCTTTAAAACAAGAACATTAAGTAGTAACTTACCTTGCGTCTCTGGCAGAGATTGCAGGCTGTCTTTGTGCGCTTCTGATTCAAAAATATGTCGAGCTCCTCTTCTCTTCCTCTCTGTTTTGCCAAGGAAGATACACTCCCCTGATCCGAATGTCGACGGGCGCTCATAATAGATTCGCCTCTGAGCAAAGCAGAGCCCGAAAACCGTCGAATAAAGCGAAATCAAGTGAATAATTAGCTCTATCCGTTACAAACAAGAGTGCCACCAAAAAATTGTAGCGATAAAGAGCAAAAACACGAAATCCCTTCAAAACTGCCCCTAATGAACAAGGAGATTTCTAGAATCAGATATATGTATTCTGGAGAATGCTTGTATGTAAAAAAAATTTAAAAAAGAAGATTAGCCAAATAGCAAGCCGACTTTCGTCCATAGTTGTAAATTAATTGCCCTTTTACAGCATTTCAGATGCAGAGGGTGGGTCTTTAATTAAAGACTAAGACTAAATTTATTTTATTTCATTGCTTTCAACCGCTACACGCGCTAGATCTGGTAAAGTTGTGCAAACAAATGACCGACTTGTTTCCGTTGGGCACAGCTTCAGCAAAATGCCTCTAAAGTAGCTTAAGAGTGGAAGTTCATTTGAGTTTAAGCTCCAAGATAAGCACAAAAAAATGTCAACAACATTTTTATACGAGTGAATACTCAGGATATTCCGGTAGTTCAGCCACGCTCAGCTTGGAGGAGTGGAGTTTCTCAACAGCCAAGATATATAACTCATATATTCAAGAAAATTTATCTCTAAATTTGAAGGTGTCATCGTGATCAGCGGAAAGGTAAAGAGCATTGATGTTGCTTCACTATTCATCTTACACAGATTTGTAAGCAGTGTCATTTCAAGTACTTCAAGGTAGAAAGAGATCAATCATAAAATAGCACCTGTATTATAAGACACAGTCAGAAGTGTATACTGAAGGTATAGCAATAATCCACTCGAATAGAGTTCGCCGAGTATCTGTGTCTCTCACACAGCCACGCAGCAATGTCGAACACAGATAGAAACCTCAATTTTAAAGATGTATGATTGTTCATATCAGAATAACAGTTGTTTCTTGGCATTCAATAAGATAATGGTGAGGAATGCCTAAAGCAGAGGGGTATTCTGACGGCTAGTATCGTTGAACAAGAATTTTGATGTGCGTGAACTTCGTAAGGAGATTACGAGGAAACTGACAAGCTAGTCACTACCTTGTTGCTCGTATAAAAACTCAAGTTGCTTGTACCTCGCACTATCATTGGAAGAGTGAATAAGTTGTAAGTTCGGTAAAGCTGACTGACATATCTTTACCGAACAAATATCAACCACTTTATACATTGGTGAAAGTTGAAATTTTTTTATTTCCTCGTTACAGATCTATGCCTTTCCCCCTTCTGTTTTCTCTTGATTTAATTTGGAAGAAAGCACGGTCCGCTTTGTTTGGTGTTCGTCTCTAGAGCTGACAACTCCGAGCTTCTTCCGAAGAAGATCGGTCCACTTTGTATAAAAAAAAAAACCGATCTTCTTTAGAGCGTTCCGATTAAGTAAAAATCCTCGTAGTTACTGGCAGTCAGAATATAACATCCGAAAGTCTAACTCCGTGTGCTTTGTGATCGGCAATAAGGGATAAAAAGCGGAATTACCCCACAAAGAACGAACTTTCGGAGTTCACCGAGTTTATAGCGCACACGAAAGCGAATTAAATGGAGCGTCCGGATTTTGAGGAATTTTTTGCTAGCGGTGACAGTTTATGGGAATTCTGGCCAGACAGGGATCTAGGAGCCTGGACTCAACTCACCCCCAGTGTGGTAGTCGATGCCGCGGCCGAAATCAAGACCGGCACGACAGTGAGCCTTAAGTATTCAAATTTACATTATATATATGTTTGCTGTACCTTAACATGCATAGTCGCTCCCTTAAGGGACCTCGATACCCGTTCTTCAATCGTCCAGCGGTTGAACATACCGTTGTTTCTGGTTATCATGGCCAATTTTGTGACGATATGGTATATCAAGTAACTCAATTGACTTTAACATATTTCTAATATTAAAGATTACACTTAATACTCAGGCCACCACTCAGTGGGATGGGTTTGGTCACTGGCGAAATACCAAGACGAAGGAATACTATCAAGGCGTATGCAATATTGCTTTTAAATGAATATAGCTAATAGCTAAACTATATAGAGAAGTGCTGATAGTCTTATTGACAAGGAAACACGCCCTCCGGGTATCTATTCTTGGTCCCGCAGAGGTCTTGCCGGAAGAGGTAAGGGGAAGTGAGAGGTGATTGAAACTTAATACTAAGTACCAAGGTACGCTATTGGACTATAAGAAATGGCGAGAGGATATTGGAAGCCCTTTCAACGGTATCGATAGCTATGGCATCTCGCAAGAGGAAATCCAAAAGGTGATTCGACACTTTGATCTTAAAATCAAGCCTGGAGATGTATGGTTCAGGAATCAAAATCAGTTAATTGGTAGTAACAGAGTTAGATTTTGTTTATCCGGACCGGGTTTCAAAAAGATTATGAATCTTCTTCCGACGAGTACAAACAATCTATTTCTTCGGATTATAGAGGCCCTGGTTTATCACAGACTAGGGATAATCTCCGATGGCTCTATGATAGTCGATTCAGTGCTGTAGCAGCCGATTGCGCGTAAGTAGATCAGAGACAGTCAGCCATTGGGATCTTTTTTTTTATGGAGCGACGATTGAATTCGAAAGCCACCTGCTGACACTCACTTTAGTACCCTTGAAGTATGGCCAACGACTGCAGATTGGTGGCTCCATGATCATTTGCTTAGTCTTTGGGGGGTGTCAATCGGTGAACTTTTTGATCTTGAGCTGCTAAGCCAGACCGCCGAAGAGCTGGGAAGATACTCATTCTTTGTGACTTCTTCTCCACTTGCACTTGAAGGTGGAATCGCGAGTCCAGCAAATGCGACTGCTGTCTTTTAAAGGTTATGATCATGTAATTTGACTTTCATCTGGCAGCTCTCAGCGAAGGTGCTCCTAGTACAAACGGTTAGGAAACAGTTCGATTGAATTTAAGTGGTTGTTTCTGAGTGTTTAAATGGTAAATTTTAACTCTTTTTTAATATAAATATTGTTGTTGTGGAGTTGGAGTTGGTGTAAAATTCTTATCGTTATCGATCGCTTTGTGTTGCCTTTGGGCTTTCAGGCGTGGGACTTTTGCGAGCATCGGCAAAGGGGTGAACAACTCCACCAGTTCGACGATATGTTGATGAAGTCGTGCGACTCGTGCTATAAGCGCAAGGTCAAATGTGATAGCGTTGACCGGCAGCCTTGTTCGCACTGTAATCGCGCGAAGGCTCCGTGCACGTATGTTATTTCGAGAGTTGGGACTATTAACGGCGAACATACTGACTTTGACGTTTACAGGTTTCATATAGCCGAAGAGAAGAAGAATAAGCCCCGAGCACGGGCTCAATCGACCGAGAAGCGATGGCGTCCTCGAGGTCTGTCGAGTAGTGGCTACTCCAACTTCGCAGCCATTCCACCATATGCTATGCCGAGCACTGGCATCACAATGAATGAAACTTCACCGATTGCTCCGCTAGTGCAGAATCTAGATATGCAAGTCCCGACTCCCTCGGTCGTATCTGCAACAATTGGGACTGGTGCAACTGGCGAGAGAATGGATCGGGCTTCAATATCCAATATAATAAATCACTCACCCATGGATCCACCCTCAGGATCACCCACTAATAGTGTCAGTGATAAGAATAATAATAGCTCTACTTCCAATCAGCAAAATGGTCAGCGGAGACCCAGCACGAACACTAACATTCTCTTCACTGCCGAAGATGTCGCCAAGCAAGGCATGGTACGAAATGAATTTGCAAAAGCTTTCAATGAAGAAATGCGTGAAGCGTCATGGAAGGGGAGATTGGTCTACGTCGGAGGCCCAGGATCAAACGTCTCGACGCTGGTACGTCAAGAAATTGACCCCACGAGCTCCCAGTCGAACTTCTTCTCTATGGAAGATTATCGTGAACCTCTACCATGGAAACCAAGGGTAGATATTCCTCAGGTGAAGTGGAATCCTGCCGTTCTCAAAGAGTCTTCGATGCTCCCAATTAAGGAGATCCGTGACGACTTGGTCAACTCCTACTTTCGCTACGTTCATCCCGGGTTTCCCATTATCAATGAGATAGATTTTCGTAGAAAATACGAAGATCCTAATAATCCACCAGAGTTGATTCTCTTGCAAGCCGTCTTCCTGGTGGGCGCACATGTCTCGAATCACCCCAAGATCGTTGAAAATCGAGCCATGGTGAAGCTCACTTTTTTCTTCCGTGCCAAAGCTTTGTTTGACGTCAAGTATGAAAACGACAGACTCGCCTTGATCCAAGTTGCTCTGCTATTTATGTGGCAGTTTGAGGGAACTGACGACACGGCTGCGAATGGTTACTATTGGCTTGGCCTTGCTCTTCGAATCGGTTTTGGACTCGGTGTACACCGAGCTCTGCCAGCGACGGCTTGTGCACCTCGTCAGTTTGCCCGTCTCTGGCGACGACTTTGGTGGGTTCTCTACTGCTGCGAGGTTCGCATGGCTCTTGCCCACGGAAGGCCGTGTATGTTTAACGAATACGACTTTGATGCCAATCCACTTACCATGGATGATTTTCGTGAAGAAGATGACGCTCCATCTCCGTCAAAGAACATCGATGGTGAATACTGTCTGCAGAACATGGCCTTGGCAGAAATCACGCTTGATGTACTCAAACTTTCATCGGTGCGATCCAGATACTCTCCAGCTCACGAGTCTCAAGTACGCAGTGCTCTAGATGCCCGGCTGGCTTCTTGGTTTATAAATCTTCCGCCGCGACTGCGACCCAAGCAACGGTCCCCAACGCACATGATGTCACAAACATACCCGATCATGGAGAATAACGAGGGTGATGACAAGGATTCAGATGAAGTCTGGGCTTCGTTACTACTGTTGAACTACAACGCCGTGGTCTTGCATATACACCGTCTTCAAAAGTTGGGGGAGGTCAACGGCATGTCGAACGATATCTGTGCTGCCTCTGCCATGTCAATTATGAAAACGTTTGAGCAACTCACAGCACGACGGAATTTACACGTCTGCACGTTTGAGTCCATCACCGCTCTATTTGCAGCTGCCATACAATTTACCAATGAGGCTCGGCAAGCAGAGGTTGAAAATCCCGTACTGACACTGCAAGCACTTAACAAGCTCGAGGGACTACTATATATAATGCGTCTTCTTGCAGAGTACTGGCCGCTAACGGATGCTCTGCGCCAGCTTTTTGGTGGCTTCCACGATCGACTGATGGAGCGTGCGAATTGCGCGCTCAGCATGGCAACTTCCACAACACAATCCTACAGCGAGGCCATCAGCGGCATTGACGAGCGCACTAGTAATAATTCAGATCCGCACTCGTACTCTACAACATCAGCCGAACCCTCAGCTACACCTATGGGCGGCATGAACGGTCTTGGCCCACCTGGGGACGGCGACGATAATTTGCTTAGTGGACTGTTTGTAGGCGCAAACTGGACCAATCTATTCACGCAACCTGCCAGTGAGGTCGGCCGGCTGGGCGAGTTCCAGCGGTGGCTATCGTTGAATGCCGATAGTACGAGCTGAACGGCTCACCGGCTTGTTCTTTTTTTTTGTCAGGGGGGTTTTGGGAAGAGTATTTGAGGACTCGAGAGATACATGTACAATAACTTTTGATTATACACAAACACACTGGACAACCGCTATTGTGAAGATTAGACTTCCCGCGCTCGTAGCTTGCCAGTTCATTCTGTTCGGGAAGATAAGCCATCATTAACCCCCCCTTTTTTTAGGCGATTCCGACAAGCCTAAACCTTAAAAAGTACAAAAAAGTGTGAATTAGGTTGGCCAAGATTCCTGCCACTCAACGCTCACAATAAGAGGAGTCTGCGGCTACCGTAGTTTAAAAGCTTAGGAAAAGGCTACGCCAACATGAAAATGCAAAACAAAAAGGAATAAATTTACCCAGAACAAACGCCTAGATCAAGCAATATATCATCTACCTTCAGAAAATCTCCTTTCTTTTTCGTTTCATCGTTGCAATCATCAATCATATCATTACATCATAAATAAGCACTCTAAACGAGAACTTCACCTCCCTAACCCATTATCGCTCCAAACCCGCTTTTTTTCTTCTCTCTCTCAGCTAAGAATATAAGCCAAACGACCTATCTTCTTTCGCGCCGAGAGTGTCCATACTCACACATCACTGGAATCGCACCCTATTAAAATTTGGAAAACCATCAGAAAAACAACCTATTATTCTAGGACCTAGCTCCAAGTATACCGCTGAAACAGCGATGAAAAAATCATTCCCGTTTGATCGATCGCAAGATCGAGTCAAGATGCCATGTCAAATCAATTCATCATCCTGTAAAGAGCACTGTATAATCACAGATGCGCCAAAAGAAAAGCTTTTATCGAATCGCTTCCAACACATCTTCAGCTAGCTAATTTTTATTTCTGAACTGCATATCGACACTCTTTTTCTTTCAGCATTCAAAAGCCAGTTGCAATAAAAATAATGATGACATTTATACTGAGGTCAAATGCTGATTTGCAACTCGGAACACATTTAGACTTCAGATTCTAAAGCTAAACTATCAACGGATATAACATCTAACAGCCACACAGTAATTGCTGATGAACTGCAAACAAGTCAGTGAATCCGGTTTGTTTTGTCCAAAAACGATTACTTCCACATAACCGCCAGACAAGGTAGTTACCATGTGAAGATCGCATCGAAGATAATAGGGCAAAAAGCACTGCTATACATATCGGGAAAGAGTAATCTTAATTCATATCAGTTTATAAATCAAATAAACCTGAGCTTGATTCGCCTGTACCAGCTCGAACTCTGGCTAGAATCTGGGAAGCCATAGCGTCAGCTGCAGCTTCCAGTTTGACTGACTCAGACTCCAAAGTCTCTTCTTGGGGAACAATGGCAGATGGTGGCTCTAAAACAGCCGTCGGAGAGCGCGATCGAGGTGTAGGCACCGGTGGAATGGTAGCGTTGGGGGATCCACCAACTGCCGAATTCATTATACTGCCAGCAGTATTAATATTATTGTTGATTGTAATATTATTGTTGATTGTAATATTGTTGTTGATTGTGCCATTGCTGCCACTATTATTGTTATTGCCTGTCGATGCAACCGAGTTGGTATCAGAAGACGAGCGCCTAGATGGCCATTCGGAAGATGAATGGTATTCAGAAGCTGCAGGTGTAGGTAAACCGGTCTTTTCGTAAGGTAGAGCAACAATATATGAGTTTGATTGAGAGCGTGAGGTAGTAGAAAAATCATCCCCAGATGACCTTCTACTTGTATGGCTCAACTTTCTATACGTAGAACGACTCACAAGAGCAGGGGGAGGAGATACCAAAGCATTCACCTGCTCGGAAGCTTCAATTTGGTTGAAAAACATCGAAGTTGTCGTAGAAGTTGTCTCCAAGGAAGGGAAATCGATGGGAGCCGAGACTGGAGTAAGAAGAGGAGCATTGCTGATACCTGTCGAACCTGTGGTGGCTGCTGGGGAAATAAGATCGCCCGTTGGTGCATCAATGACTGCGACATGCTGCCGAGTCAGTCCTGCTGTGGCTGGAGGACTGGGTATACGATCGGTACCATCGAGAGAAGACATTCCAAATGAAGACAAATATAATTTCTGTTGATTCAAAGTCTTTCTGC
Organism: Trigonopsis vinaria; assembly: GCA_030582095.1. Taxonomy (NCBI): domain Eukaryota; kingdom Fungi; phylum Ascomycota; class Trigonopsidomycetes; order Trigonopsidales; family Trigonopsidaceae; genus Trigonopsis; species Trigonopsis vinaria. The sequence continues at coordinate 980,062 of JAKTWP010000003.1, read as the reverse complement.
GTGAGAGAAGATGAGATTGCGATCCTTGAACCGCTGGAGTTGTGGCTGATGCTGAGGAGGCTGCATTGACCATGGCAGGTCCAGACGACAACGAACCTTCTGCAACAGTCTTTGAAATACCAACATCGGGGCTATGCAATGGCGTCAAAGGTGAAGTGGCGATAGTCGAAGTAGGAGAACAATTGAGCGATGTTTGAGTTGAATCGACCGGACCCTTCGCTTGGGTCGAGGCAATGTCAAACTGGCCCACGTTACCACTTTGTACTGTATTAACCGTCAAGATATCTTTGATCTTATGCTTTAACTGGCGAAGATCCTCCATCTTTGAAGCGGGAAAGAACCCTCAAAAGCAAAAAGGAGTTTCCAAAGCGGATTTTGAAGTAAAAAAAATCTTGTGGCAGTGTTTTTTTTTTTCTTCGCAACGCTGCTAAAAAAAAAAATCGAACACAAACCAAAAAACCACCCAAACAAAGCCAAAAAAAGTCCAAAGACGTTCAAAGCAAAAAAAAAAATAACAGAAGAAAGAAAGAAATTCCCAGATTTTCTCGTTGTTTTCCCCTTTCCTTTTTGGCTTTCGTAGCGTAAAAGAAAAAAAAAAGTCTCAAAAATTAAAATCCAACAGTCTGGTCAAAATTGGAAAAAATGCCGTCGTGACCCTTTCTTTTGCCCACTTTACGCCGCGTTTGTCATAACTGAACCACACACTAGACCCTTTCTCTGCCCAACCGTTTACCCCAAAACAACGGACTAAACCCGTCTAGTGCAACGCCGCATAAAATTAAGCTGCATTGGGGCCACAAGCTAAAGCCTATGACATGCTTGGTGTAGTGCGCCGCCGCTTAGTTTGGCTTAGTGCGTTTTGTTTTGCCGAGGTTAGTCGAAAGATCAAACAAAAGGTGAGGTATGCATGTGTCGTGAAAGTGGTAAAGACCTTGAACATATAGTGGAGACCCCCTTACCACCTCCTCAGAGTAGGCATGGGAAAAGTATAAATTTTTTCCTTTTCTGATACAAAGCTCGGGATGGATGCCATATTTTGTTCCTTAGTCGGTCAACTATTCCTCGACTTTGCAGCCGGGTCCTTCAAAGGCCTGGACCCCCATCAAAACTTTAAAGCTGACGTCTTAGCAGACACCATTATACGCTGAATATGTGTCGCTATGACAAAGTATCTCGTAATAAGAAAGAGCACAAATGTTGTGGCTTTAGCATTGGCCAATCATATTTCTGGTAAAGTGGCGGCTTTCAACTGCGCTAATCTCGTTTAGGCTCGCTAGCCCGCAACGTCCTTGGTTGCAAAGGCTTCTAAAACCGGCCTAGCTCCCACCATTTTCCTCTGCCTCTCAACTGACAGCTCGCCAGTCCACGGAATTGGGAGCAAACCCAGGGCCGTTTCAGGGCATGGGAAGTTCATTTAGTACCCTTCACAAGGAATTCAATAAAATAAAACTCTTTAACAGAGTACCAAAAAGTGAATATAATACTCGTTTTATTTTTGTTGGTTTCCTTTGTTCAAGACAAGCATTCAGTCAGTACCTGCGCCGCTCTTCTTAACGGGTATAGCTGATTCTGCTTTACCCCTTGTGTACACCTTTTCCTGCAGCAGCACATGGTAGCTATCATTTCCCTTACTAAGCTTTTCTAGACGAAGTAGTCCACGGCCAACCGACTCTCCCGAGGCATCCCCCTTCAGAGCTTGTTTCTGTAACTTGGGTAAACCTGAGTGTTGAGCATTCGTATATCTATTCACTGTAAATTTATTGGTACTACAACGCTTTCCAAAGTCCGGTGACAGAACTGAAGGGGAAAAAGCCGTTTGAATCCCTGCGCCAGCCGGTTGTGTGAGGCGGACTTGCCCTTTGTTACAGCCGCTGATTTACATCTACTCGCAAGACAGCAACGACATCAGGTTGTGCACTTTGTACTGCTACATCACCACAATATTCAAATAATCGGTTTCATACTGCCAAGAGTACCGTTGACGGACAAATGCAGTGAGGATTTACCTTGGCACAAGACAACGAAGCCAGAAACAGCTCTCAAACAAAACAGAACACAAGGAAGACAAATTTAACAGCATAAATAAAAGAAACACATTCAATTAATCTCAAAACAATAGCAAAATGTACAATATCCAACTGGAGAAAAAAAAAACCAAGCGCAAATTAACAACGCAAAGAAACACACCTGGAATAGACGTGAATGAGCATACCGTCCAAGATTCCAAGAAAAAAAGCAGTAGATTCGGCAGCCCTAAAGAAAAGAAAATAGCAAGATATACTGCTCAGCATGCCCAGCATCTGATGCAAGCTTAACACAAAACAAAAAAAAAAGAAAACACAGAGAATTAAATCAAAAGCCATCATCAAAAATATTTTTCATACCCTCCTGCGGTATGTCAATAAATCATATCATCTACAAAATAAAGCGCCAGACTTGAGAACACTTAGGTGTTTTGAAGGACAACTGGAAATTATCTCCCATACGGAGGCTGCCCTCGATATGGCGGATCCAAAATCATCGAATTACTCGTGGGTGCAGGTCGGGGGCCATTAATCCCAGCTGGCCCCTGTGGACCTTGAGGTGGTCGGTACCCACCGGGTGGAGGCGGGCCACCTGGGCCTGGTCGGTATCCAGAATACGCTTGGTTAGGCACTGGCCGAGTTTGCTGTCCCATAGGAGGAAGTTGACGGCCTTGGGGAGGTCCCTGAGGAGGTCCCTGAAGAGGTCGACCAGAGGGTGGACCGCGTCCATAGGAGGCATTCATCGGGGGTGGACCATTCATAGGTCGACCAGATGGAACACCAGATCTTCCTTGGTAGCCATTAGGAGCTGCACCATACGGCGTGCTGTGAACAGGCCCTTGATGAGGAACCTGAGTGACAGGCTGAGCTCTCGGAATGGGTGCTTGTTCACCATTAACAGGTCGTCTGGCTACATTCGAGGAATAAGACTGTGGCAGTTGCTGAACAGGTGGGGTCTGGAGAGGCTGACCTTGAGAGCGCAGCTGTCTTTGGGGCTGCGCTTGAGGCTGCGGTTTAGAATAATCAGAAGTCTCTTTGTCCAAACTACCAAAACTACTTCCACTTATCGTCCTGGTAAGCTTAGTGGCCCGTGAATCAGTGTCGGCAAGGTTTTGAGCATTATTAGCTTCTTGGACTGCTTCCATTCTTCCCAAAGTGTTTTGTTGAACTAAATGGTTATGCCATTGAGAAGCAACACTTGAAGAAACTCCAGATGCAAAAATATCTCGGCGAATATCGTCTCTGTTCGAGGAAAGATTGGTCCTGGGAGTTGCATTGGCATAAGAATTGGTAACAGCAGAGTGGGTAGAGTTTCCACTCTGAGCAGAGTTGATGGGAGATAATCTTGAGCCTGCTCCCGTGGTTTCATCACCAAGAGGGTAAGGAAGTGCGCTATCAGACTGCTTAGAAATAGGGGGTGGGGCACGAGATGACGAGAAGGCAGCAGCAGCAGCAGCGGAACCCGCGACTGGAATTATATTATTAGGAGCATCGACTCCTTCGCTTGCGCTGCGTCCATGAATACTACGTCGGAACGGACGAGGTCCAGCTGGAACAAATCTTCGCAATTTTTCCAGAGGTGACGACGGCGCTTGCTTACTTGGTTCAGGTATGGATCGAATCGCGTTAGAGGAAGAATCGTGTCCATCATTGAGTAATAAAGCAGAATCCGAATCATACACATTTCCTGAAGAAACACCCGAAGAAACGCTGCGAAGACTGGGATCTGCTAGACTCGAATAAGATTCAGTCCGGGCTTTGAACCCATCTCCATAAGGCGACGGTGCCGGCGAATCAAGCGGACTACCACTACCGCTCAAGCTATCTGCAGGGAGATATGGGGATCTGATTGGTACTCGTTTGAGAGATAGATCTGGTTGGCTCATTCGTCGATCCTCAGTTATTCCACTGGCCATTTTACGCGATAAGAGTTCCTTTGTTGCCTGTCTCCATTCTTGATCTGTCCAATTTGAGGACTCCGTCTTCACAGTTAAAAGATTGATGTCAACAGTGCTTAAAAACGAAGTGCGAGGTAGTTCAGGAATACCAAAGAGCAAACTGCGCAAATCCTTGCGATCAGCATTCAAGCGCTCAGGTCGACCATAAAGACCAAACGCATCAAATATCGGAACCATATTGCGGATTAAGGTTTCATAACCGGGAACAGCCGGGTGTAAATCAGGCATGATAAAAACATATGCATCCCTAACATCATTCTGGGATTCAGCAAACTTTACTTTTCCCTCAATTTTATAAAGAGTCGAATTCTTAAGCAATGCAGATGATTGAGGATAGACTGCGTATGAAGCATACGCGGAAACGATGGTGGCTAACGGCTTCTTCTTAGACTTCTTTTTATCGTCTTCATAGAATACGATTTGACCAGATACCTTTTTACCCTTTCGCTTTCCTTCGGAAGGAAGAATAGCTGCATAACACCGCCTCCAAGGCATACCAGTACCAAATCGAACGCGGACCCATTCATAATGCTTAAATTTTGTCTCCGCTAAAAGAGTATGAATTCCATTAATATGTCTTCCTTTGGCAGAGAGCAGAGCTCCGGTATATGCCTCTTGCAGGGAAATGTTCTCATAAACAGATAATCGAAATGCTGAATTCCACTGTTGCATCAAAGCTAAGGAAGGAAACTGTAGCAAATATCGGTTCTTCAAAGTAGTTGATAAAGCTACTAAATTCGAGACTGCACCCGACGGTGTAGCAAGCGAGTTCATCTAAACCGATATTAGCGCACTACCCAGGATAAAGAAAAATTCAAGTGACTTGAAATGTCATAAACGTACCATTCTAAACGAAGCATCCGCTATATTAATATAGACAGGTTTAACCTGGTTGATCTTGCTCTGATCTCCAATGTCTTCAACATTCCAAACAGACAACACAGTGCCTACTAATTGTGCGTAAACCTCATTCCATTGCCTTTTGGGGCTTGGTTTTCCATCTAGAAGTAAAGTTAGAACATGCTCGTGACTAGCGTTGTTATCTGGTGTAAAATCCCAAGCCATTCAGCTCCCCATAAACTAAATTTAAAACTCCAATTCCTCAAGACATTTCTCATCTAATTGACGTTACGTCTATTAAGTTTCTCAGAACAACTTTTACCACAGTCACCTAATCCATAATTAGGTAGAGTATGAAAATGGTATCCAAGTGATGTCATAAAGCTCAAACACGCTAAAAAGCTATAAAATTGTTCCTTTGTCGTATTAAAGGGTATAATAGAAATTTTTTTGAATAGCTAAAATTCAGAGCAACGAGGAGGGGTATAACGTTTCAGCCTGATTCCGTTGCCGAGTTTCGGCCACATGCATAATCCGCGAGATCAATTTGAGGTCAAAGGCACAAAAACATTGACAAATAACATGAAAATAAGTAGATAATGAAAAATTCAGAAACAGAGGCTGAGTGCTTGCCAAGTTGAGTCAAGGATTTAGAGCAACCAAAAACGCAGAGACATAACATAGATCGTGTGGAGTGATTGATATGGTTGTTTGGGATTTTAAAAGACACAGAGAATAGTATTGATCCACCTACCTTGGTCTAGATCCTTCAGCATCATAAAGGTACCATCCTGGTACAGTCGTTGTTGTTGACTCGTAATTAGATGAATAATGGGATGTAATTCCGGTTCAATGCTTTTATCAATAAATTCTGAATGAGAACTCATCATTGACATCCGGCGGCCAGAGGCCTGCGGACCACCCAAGGTGCTGTCGGCCACGGAATCCTCAGAAAGCCGACTCATCAAAGAGAGAGGCAATAAAGAACAAGGAAACCCAAAGAATGAAAACTAGAAGAAGCTAGTCTAACGAGTGACGTGAAATTTCAGAGTTGACAAGTGTCGATCGGTGGACCTGTCTGAACTAGGGAGTTAAGGACTTCAGAAAGCAAAGTGGCTGGAGAAAAGAGTTTGTGTTCCAATTTCACGCGGTTGCTATGCGGGAAAAAAAAAAAATAAGGGACCAGCATTGGCTTACCTGTTGCAGCAGTTGCCATGGGCAACCACTGCCAAGCCAAGATTCTTTTATTTTTTTGAGCCGCATAGTATAAAAGGAAAATCCCCTTGACCCACGCGTTTAACAGGTTTATTATTTAGTAGAGTGAGTGAGGGGAGATGTTTGTAAAGACTTTTGATTGTATTATTGGTGATGAGGTGGTTATGAGAGGTTTACTTTGGTGCCGAATAGCATTTCCAAGTAGACTTGGGAATATTTCGCCAATGTTGCTTTGAATCATTCATTGCTAGCATATATGTCAAACCAATAACGTGAAATTAACAAAACACATTGGGATGGTATGCTGCTACCGATTTTTTAGGCTTTTTAAAACTATCTACTGGAAAACATAACCTAGTATAAGCAGCGCGGGATAAGTCGAAATGAAATTCCCTCTTATCGATGAAGAAATTGGAAATTTTATTAATGATACCACAAATACTGCATATATCATAGACTATCATTCACTGAAGCTCCAATGTACTCTTGTGCGTGTGATGATGATATCGGTGGTCATTCTTGGTTCGCTGCTCGCGGCAATAGTTGTGTTACTATACCTCGAAGTGGAAGTCATTTTCAAAAAACCTTCAGGTCTTCTATTGTTTATCTTGTCCTACTTTAATAGGGGATTGGGTTTTGTCAATCAAGGATTTGTTAGACCTTCTATGGAGGCTCTTGCCTCTGGAACAGATAACGACGGAATTGGACGCTTCCGATTCTTCTACGACACGCAAATCTATAGATCAAATTTACTTCTATTTCTTGACATTAATTCGTCAATAAAGAAGCTTCTCATATCTGCCCCGTACTTTGTGTACTGTCTGAGTCAAGAAGTTCAGCAGGTCTTTTATGATATCAATTATACGTTGATTTATTTGTACGCAAAATTATAATTTGCCAATTACGCGATCTTACTGATACTTAATTTGCTTCATATGTTGATAACCTACTGTTTTTGCTTTTGGCTTTCTGAGTACTACGAGAAAAGTGCTCCGAGGTTCAGTAGTACTATGCCTTAGTATATTTCTAAAAAGAAACATACAATATGATACTAATATGTACTGTGAATACAGTTAGTTCGACTCTAATGCCAGAAACTTAGAAACAAAGCAAATTCCAAAGTATTCGTTCATAGTCTTATTGGCAGATGCTAGGTAATTCTATGCTATGCTGAATGATTTTAAATATTGACTTCAATCGAAAAAAAACACTATAATATTCATGAGTTCCGTCGATTTGTAGAAATCTGAAGTAATCGGTGTAAGCACCTACCACGATCAGTTTCAGAGGGACCTGCTCTAACCCAAGCAATACGATGGAAAGTTTTATGTTGTAAGTCTAAATTTTCCGGCTAGTGAGGAGGGATGAAAAAGTGAACGGGAAAAGACAAAATAATGATGTCATGAAGAGTTCAAAGCGGCTGTCTCACTTCACATTACAGCGCACTAATAAGCAGTAATGAATCAATATACTGTAATATTTGTGCTCTTGTGTACCTCAATCTTTTCCTTTTAATCCTTTTACATTTGAAGGATATGGTGGAGTCTGAACACTCCAAATATTCAAACACGATTGATTCTATGGTATGTATTTCAAAGTAGAATTAAAATAATAAAAGATTTATATGTGTAAAGGTTGCTAATTACATACCAAACTCTATGTCCTTATAATAACGAGAATCTTGGGTTTAAATCTTTTGATATATTTTCCCTATTATGTTTCCAGTTCAGAAGCTAAACCGTAATATTCCCAGAGTAAAACTCTTACCAGATGATCTTCATTCTTGGCCGAAACTCGGAAATTCGGTGTTCGGCTCCTGAACTCTATTTTTTTAGGTATCAAGTGATCAGGGAGTCTCTGAAATAGAGACATTCTATAAAATGTGATTATTTGACACCACTTGACCAACTATATTCAGTTTAAGTTTAATAATTGTCGTCATTTTATTGTGCCTTACTCTTTTGTTTTTTTCAATGCACGTTAAACGGGCGGTTTATTGGGGGCGCTTACTAACGCCACTGGGAGTTTTACTGCGGCAAGGGCATCGAGTTTGATCGCCGCCGCCCTGGAAAAAAAAAGAATGGAATAAACAGCAACAAAGGCCCAGGTGTAGTAAAAGACGGTATGGTAAAATGGTATGGCAGATTTTTCAGAGCTCAAGTATACAAATGCATTTGAAGCAGTAATTAAAGTATCTGAAAAGTTTCTTATAGTTTGGAATTTTTGTAGTTGTACCGAAAGAGGGGAAGAGGAGAGGGGAGCCGTCTTAGTCGCAGTGGATGGAGGAGATGATATACAACGACTCATTTTGGTAGCGAATATTGCATAAATTACACTGCTTATAGAAACAAACAAAAAAAAAATAATTGCAAGCCAATAAATGACGTTACATTCTACGTTGGACCGGGAAAAGTCTTCTAAATAAATAGTCTTTGCCTTTTGTCCCTCGGTTTACTTTTTTCTTGATTTCTTGCTGGAAGAGTTTTCCTTTCTTCGGAAATAGATTCTATTGACAGTTTTACCTGTGCAGGTTATAATTCCTGCTTTTTTCTAACGACACTTTGCTCTGCTCTGTTCTCTCAAAAAATGCTGAAACCCCTCCCTCGCTTAAGCACTCGTCTACGTCTTTCAGGGGCCAGCTCCTTTTTTCAGAACCGTCTGCCCAAAGCCTTTCCTTTAGGGATATCTCCTCCGCGAAATGCTCAGTCAAATGGAGATGATGCTCTGTTATTATCAGACGCATTTATGGGTGTCGCCGACGGAGTCGGGGCCTGGAACACAAAGCCAACCGGGTTTCCCGGTGTTTGGTCAGCTCTATTACTTGAAGAAGCATATTCACGTATTTCAAAGTTGAATAATGCATCATCTTCTGGACTCACTGGACTACTTGACCAATCTCTCGGCGCTGTAGAGGCACGACTTTCTCCCTTCCAAATATCAGGAACTACGACAGCTCTTGTAGCTCATCTTGTTGGTCGCGACTTGCACATAGCTAATGTACGTGTATTTAAAGCCAGATGACTCACGCTAACACCGGCAGATTGGAGACGGCAAGATTTGGGTTATTCGCAATGGTAAAATAATATTTACCAGCAAAGAACAGTGGCACTGGTTTGATTGTCCAAAGTAAGTAGTTTTTGTGTGCCTTAAAGTTATGGTAAAAAAAGTTGGGTGGTTAAGTGAAGGTCCTTATTTAGACTCTCCCCTCTCACTTCAGCGCCCCCAAGACTTTTTCCCATAGACTTTCGGAAGCTAGTCTTAAAAGCGGAAATTTCGTGCTAACATTTGCTTCTCTATGACTTTGAACCCAGGACTTTCTTTTCTCGTCTTGGTGTGTTTTCTATGAAGAATACTGATTTGCGAGTCAAGATCCTGCCTGGACTTCCAAAGTGTAATTATATTTGATATAGACAATTGGGAACTCATTCAACAGATTCCCTAACAAAAGACGGCGATCTTTATGTGATCGAAACAGAACCAGGCGACATGATTCTCGTCGCTTCAGATGGTCTCAGCGATAATCTTTGGCCGCATGAAATATTAGAAACGATAAATTCGACTGTGATTTCTTGTGGGGAAGATGCAAATATTCTCTCTATTATCACTGAAAAATTACTTGATAGGGCTGTAGCGTCTGCCCTTGATATATACGGCGTCTGTCCTTATATGGAGCGAGCAGTTCTCCAGGGACTCGCCATGGAAGGGGGTAAACGTGACGACATTACAATTGGTCTGTCTCGGGTCACCGAGATTTCATAGAAGAAACTATTTGAAAACGGTCATTTTTATGTGTGTGTTTTAATTAAGCTCTCTAACGCCCTGAGCTGTTTCAGACATCGTTTATCCTTTTGTGCGATTGTTTATCGGGTTTTAGAAGAATTCTTTGGTGCTACCAACTTCTTGCCCTGGTTCGGGTTTGAAAGTGGTTGTACGTTATAAAATGGGGTTTTATTTGGTGTTAATGGGGAGGCTGCTTTAAAAACATTTGGAAGGTATTTTGGTTGATCTTCTTCAAGGGAGTTCATTGGGTTTGTTTTATCGGTTTGATATAATTTTGCGTTTTTTAGTTACTGCTCCAACATCCAGCTATAGAGGTTGTTGTGAGTACATTAAAAGCATTGATAATAATATAAAGAATATTTTTAATTCGCCCGTTTTTTGTGGCACATATTGTATCAGCGTAATATCTATTCATGAATAGTTCCATTTCACCCGGACTTGAAACCTGGATAACCATCATAAGCCGCCAACTGTCCGCTTTTCTCATTAACTCGTCTATCAAAAATGCATCACTCCTGAGCCAGCTCATTTTCCAGTTGCTTGCGAGTTTGAGATTTAAGAAGTTCCCATTTAGCATGAGCCGTCTTGTGCTCCTCGACGGTATCAGCTAAGCGTTCACGAACTCGAAGGTTCATCATGATTTCACTAGCCGATCCAAAGATCAAATTTCCCCAGCCAGGCTTCAGTCGCTGGGCCTCAGCAGCAATAGCATTAAACTCCATATCAAGTAATTTCTCTCCGGCGCTGAAACGTTTGAAAAGATCATCTCCTACCGACATGCGAGTGTGAAGTGTGCCAAGGGCGACTTTCGACTCACGCATTGAAAATAATCGCTGGATCGCTTCAACAGCTCGATTCAAAAGAGCTGCCTTCAGAATCTTGTCGGGGATCTTTTGATCGCTGTTCACTAGGTTGAGGTATATGTCGCGAGCGGGACTGTCAGGAAACCATAGCTCAAGCTGGTTTAGCCGATCTAAAACAGAATGTTAACAACTCCTACTAAAAACAACTATGTGACCTATTTCAAAAGGCATATCATCGGTAAGACCCATGATTAAAATACATTGGTCACATTTATCGATTCATAAAAGGAAGCAAGGAACATACTTAGCTTGCGTTTGTTATAGAGAGAGGAAAAAATGAGCATTGCGGTGACAATGATTCCCAAGTAAAGGATAGGCAGATAAACCGAAATTCCAGCCATGATGCCTCTTTTATTTGAAACAGCTCGCCTATGTTTTTTTTATACTTTTTGCAGCCTCCCTTCTCAGAGGAGTTGGAAGGTTGCAGGAGGGTAACTTCACGTGATATATTTTTGCTATGGGCTAAAGAAGCTGATGGACTTTTTCAATTGTTTTATAGCATTTGACGGCGTTGAAAGATGACGGGGAGACCTATGGTGAGTGTTATAGATTATATTGATTGCTATATAATGTTGACTTGCTCTATTAGATTATCAGATTCCGCTCAAAGGACGGAAACTACAGAGTTTCACTCAGTCCAAATGATGACTTCCTCTCTGTTCTCGATCAGGTGAGAGTTTTCTATAAACATGTTCCATGTGGGTTGATATTGACATTATTCAGCTGCGTTCACTCATCCCCAATGCCGACCTTTCTACGTTGGTATTGTCTGACAGACCCACCGGAGGCCAATCAACATTTGCCTCCCAACTATGTGGTCGCAAGATTAGTGATCTCGGATTCAATCACGGAGATTTACTTTTCTTATCATACGATGATATGTCCAAGCCGAGTAACGCATCCAATACTGCCACAGATGCCTCCGCCACCATTCAGAGACTCAACGGTCGACAACTCGATAAAGAAGAATTGGAAAGTGTAAGCATTCCAAGTATATCGATACCGTCTACAACTACAAAGTCCACTTCTAATATTAAAGAATTGGCTGTTGATATTGCTTTAGAGAAGCAGACTGGTCGAATCCCTCGACAAAGAGATGCCCGAATGTGCAGACACGGCGACAAAGGCAAATGTGAATACTGCACTGACTTGGAACCTTGGGATGAGGATTATATGAAAGAAAAGAATATAAAGCACATGTCATTTCATGCTTATTTGAAAAAAATCAACTCGGCGGCCAATAAGCCGGAAGCCAAAGCTAGTTTGATTCGACCTTTATCACAATCCGACTTTAGAGTTAAATCGCCCTGCCCAAGTGCGCATCCACCTTGGCCCAAATCCATCTGCTCAAAATGTCAGCCTTCAGCTATCACACTTCAGCCTCAAACGTTCCGCATGGTTGACCATGTTGAATTTGCAGACTCGGAGATCGTGAATACATTTTTGAATAGCTGGAGACAAACCGGTACTCAGCGCTTAGGCTATTTAATAGGACATTACGAGAAATATGAGGAGACACCATTGGGCATCAAGGCGGTAGTTGAAGCTATTTACGAACCTCCACAGCAAGACGAAATAGACGGTATCAAATTGTCTCTTCCTTGGGACTCTAGTCATGTAGAGAAAGTTGCTGCAGATTGTGGCCTGAGTGTTGTTGGTGTTATTTTTACTGATTTAATCGACTCGGGTAAAGGTGATGGATCTGTCGTCTGCAAACGACACATCAACTCTTACTTTCTGTCTTCAGTTGAAATTGCCTTCTCCGCTACCTTACAAACCCAGCATGCTAATACTTGCAAGTGGTCAGATTCAGGATACTTCTCATCAAAATTTGTCACCTGCGTGGTTTCAGGCAATTCAAAGGGAGAAATTGAAATTAGCACATACCAAGTGAGTGAAGCTGCTGAGGCGATGGTGAAAGCAGATATTATTCAACCTTCAACTAATCCTGGTATGATGATTGTCCAGCCACCTTCCGATAAACGATATATTCCCGACATCTATTTCAGGAAAATCAACGAATACAATGCAGCTGTTCTCACAAATGCAAAGCCTGCCTTTCCAGTAGAGTACTTGCTGGTCACGCTTACACACGGTTTCCCCTCGCAACCTGCTCCTATGTTCACAGCTTTTAAAGAATCTCTTAATTTTCCCGTCGAGAATCGTGAGTTTTTGGGTACATCTCAAGAGTTGGTTACATTGGCTCGGCAACTTGGTATTTCATCATCTGGAAACGTTGATGTTGAGAGATCAGTACAGGCTGTCAGCGATTTCCATCTTTTGACTTTTGTAAATTCTTTGGAAATACTTTCATTAAACGATTTGTCTCTTTTATGTGAGGCCGCTATTAGCCACGACTTAACAAATGGCTATAAACTTCTTGAGTCCCCTGGATGGCAGACTCTGTTGGCTATTCTGCGAGAGAGTATTTAGATTCATGTATTATTGAAACCATCCGAGGAATCGATAGCATGGATACCGTCATTCTATATTATCATCTGCATTGTTTTGCCTAGAACTATGGTGCCTAGAACTATGGGTTATTGTGATATGTTTTTTGTGAGAGGGCTTATTAAAGCTTAAGGGAAAAATATGAAAATACATCCTTGTATGTGTTCGACACTATTTTTTTTTACATAAATATGAAATTTATCGTAATTTCAGGGCCTTGCTGATACGTAATGTTAAAAGGTGCTCGTGGAGTAGCATCTCCTCAAACAACCGCCACGAAGCAACCTCGCAGCATTTCGGAAATGGTAGACGAGAACCACAAGAGCATATCACACCTATTACTTGAAGTTTTTGATCCAACTTCTCGAGACATTACACTGGCAGAAATAAAAGATCTTGTTTCGGTTGATCTTTCAGAGCCTTACTCAATATACGTCTATCGATACTTTATTCATCAATGGCCACATCTATGCTTCACAGTCTCATCTCCCGGGAATCCAGAGAAGAATGAAAAGAAGGAAATAGTAGGCATCATTATTTGTCGACTGGAACCACATCGAGCTTCTAGGTTGCGAGGATACATTGCCATGTTGACTGTCGTCGAACAGTGGAGAGGACTCGGTATTGCCAAATTACTTATTAGAAAGGCTCTCGATGTATTGAAAAAAGAAGGCGCTGATGAGGTAAGATGTGAAATTCCCTTGGTTTTCTTTAACTAATGCGTTGTAGGTGATGCTCGAGACTGAGGCTGATAATATAGCGGCACTTTCGATATACGAAGGTATGGGCTTTATTCGTGTGAAGCGGTTTCATAAATACTATATGCACGGTCAGGACGCATTTCGCATGATCTTACCGTTGACGGAAAAAAGCCTTCATCTGACTTCGTTTATGCCACAAACTTAGACAGACCACTGTTCTCGTATTTTCATTATTGAATTTATGATACCAGTGTTTTTATCATTTCTTTGTACTATATCAAACGTGTGGATTATGTATTTTAGCTATTTTGTACTATATGAACTTTTGCATAAATCTATCTTTACGCTACTAAATTAATCTTACGAATCAATTAGGACTGTATTGAATATACAATGAAATCTCCAACAAAAATGAATGAAACCAGACGCGAGCTCAGTGAGTACGGGTGCAAATAAACGATTGTTTTTACTCATCTCCATCGTCATCGTCGATCTTGGGGGCTAAAAAGAAGCGAACATAACCGCTGGGAAGCTCAAACTCGACCATAATGGGAAGACTGTTCGACATCTTAATTCGAACCGTATCAGATAGAGCAGCAGATTTGCAGAATCCCAAAAGGTATTTACAGTTGAGGGTCAAAGTAGTAGCCTCTGAGGCCCGGATATCAATCGAGTTCTCAGGTTTGTCAATATCAGTGAATGAGTTGAGAACGATGTTGGCATCGGCAACATCTCCGGTAGCAGAAAATCGAATAGTTCCCTTGGTGGTGGTGACAGTGACCGATTCTGAAAGAGAGTAAACGTCTCGGCAGATACGCAAAAACTCTGCAGATGGCATAGTGACAGTAACATCGTATTCAGCCTCGGGAATTTCGAGCTGCTCCTGATCAATGTCCATCAATTTAAGATCATACTCTGAAAGTCGCTCGCGTTGAGCCTCGTCGAAGGAGAGCTTGAGTTTCTCGGGCTTGTCATCAGCACGCAAAGTCAAACGGTCATCATTGTTACCACACTTGAGAATCTTTGAAAGGGAAGAGACATTGAGGCCGAGAGTGATGCTTCGATCGCATCGATATTCTGAGAAAGCCTCAGGTCCGAGAAGAAAGGATACTAAAGCAATATGAGTGTGGTCCATAGCCTGAAGGGCAATTCCCTGCTCTGAAAATTCAAAATTGCAGTCATTGATCTGATCCTTGATGGCTTCAATAATCTATTGCTAAGTTAGTCAAGATCTATGAACGCGACACGAACGCGACCCGTGTGCCTCATTAGGGAGCGAGCTGATATTTAAAGTACCTTTTTGAAAAGAGCCGCCTGTTCAAACTTAGCCTCAAGCATTTTTGTATGTAAGAAATTAATTTAAAAGCACTCCAACGCGTGTTTTTAAAGATGGGAAAAGTCGAAGTTTTGATTTAAATTTAAAAGAAAGGAGAGACGCGTTTCAATTAGTTGTCATGGAAACTAATGACAGCACGTGACATTTTACCTAATTGAGAGCGAAGCACAATAAAGCCGTAAACAAAGCCCGAAAGCAGCAAGCAGCCTTTGAAGAAAAGGGTCAACGAGGAAGCATACAGGAAAAGGTACAGGGCTGTTAGAATTTGAACACGCACAAAAGTACACGTGCGTACGCTAATATTCAACTGTGTAAGGAAACCCCTTTCTTTTGCGGCTGAATAGTCGCTAGAAGTGCTGCTACACTGATCTTGCTCTTCAAGTGCTGTCCATTCTCTTTATTTTTCTCTTTTTTTCTGTTTTTTCTTTGTTGATAAATTTGGAAAATATCGAACGTGTTGTGATAGGTATATGTATCCATGGAGGGATCAGCTTCCTCTGAGCTAGCCTCAGCGAACCCCTTTGCTGATTCTACAATATCTTTTGATCAAATTCTTACTCAATCATCTGATTTGACTTCTCTTGATACCCATTCTGTGTCTCAGACCGATTCTCTTGACTTGATTCTTGAAGATACTATGCTCTACGAGAGTAAACTGATAACCACAATTCAAGACGATACCGCCACTAATTTATTAATGAAACTTGAAGATTTACCAGTTTTAAGTGATTACCCTAAGCCACTGAATTCTGAGAATTTTCGATCAGAACCACCCCCACCATCCTCTGCTTTGTCCCCGTCATGCTTTCGCCTAGATGGTAAAGATCATTTCATAACGCTGAATCACTCCTTTTCGGAAAATATTAATCCTGCAGATCCTCATTCTTACGCACATAAAAAATCTACGTTCTTTTTTGAAGAGGACGGTTATGATTGTTTACAAAGGGTAAGAGGTCCTTCTTTCGTCTACTCTTGATTGGTGCTAATGCTTAGAATGATTCTTGGGATGATAATCAGGAAATCTTACCGCATTATTTAGAGTACTCGGATAAAAATTCACACCTACATTTTCATGATGTTGACACTGATTCACCACCATCTTTGGATCCTAATAGACCAAAGCGAAAATTAAGAAAACATCATACTGATCTGAGTCATTATATGATTGATGGGGAAAATCATTTTCAACATCATATTTCAACCTCATCTGGATATAAAAAGCGGGCTTTAATGTCCTCGCATGAAGTTCCTATTCCGCATTTAAAGTGTTTGACCCATGGAGGCAAACAAAATAAAAAGGTTAATTCAAACCCCGATGATTCAGTTAGTAATGAGCCAGTTTGGGCACACTCGCTGGCCGTACCTTGCAAGGGGGGCGCTCCAAAAACCTCAATGCAAGGCAAAAAGCCAACGAAGCTGTTTAAGCCCAGTGGTAAAAATGCTGAAAAGATCTTAGTTGCAAATTCTGAAGGGTCAGATTGCATTGCAAGCAGGAAGATTATCAGCCGATCTAATTCCTACTCAGAATTAAAAGTCAATGAACGTTCTTTTGATCTATCGGATCATAATAAAGAACTCATTCTAAATTCCACAGAAGATATTGCTGACGATCATACTAAAAGAGACTTTCCTAATAATCTACCCATACATCTGAGCTTTAGCAGATTTTACAACAAGATACCCAAGCCTGTAACAGGAGAGCCTGATAAATATGATCCAACTAAGATTTTTAAAGTACCTGGAGTTGATGAATTTGACTTGTATTCGCCACGATATACTCGCGGTCGGGGAGTTCTCAAGGAAGCTCTGTGCCCTCTCTGTGCTGCTCCTGAAGAGCAGGGAGGTGAGGATAAAGAAATTTGGTTAAAAACCAAATGTAGCGCTTATTGTACGATTTTTATGTTTTGTCTTTATTATACCGTTTTCTAATGTTTTAGGGTATCACCTTAACTTCTACCATGGAGTATCTTCTACCACTAAAAAGCCATTTTCACCACCGATCGAATTTGAGCTTGTTCCCCTTAAATCATCGCAAAGCAAATGCGCCAATCAACTACCGAGTAATAAGGTTGGTGTTTTACTCCTATTTGATACCTTGAGTATATTTTCTGATACCTTAGCAGCAAGTTCCCGATCGAGCGGCTGTGCTTCATGGAAGATGTCATCAATGTAAAAAGTTCGTCGCGCTTCAAGGCCCTAAAGATGTCGTCTACAGCGTCCCAGAACTTTTTTGGTTTCAGCATGCCAAAAAGTGAGCTCGCTAATCTGTATTCTTGTACCATACTAACTTCCAGATGTCATCGCAGCAGACTTGAAGGAGAAGGAAACGACCTCTGGGGCAATTGCTAGTTTGCAAGGAGCCACTCTAAATTTCAAAGGTTGTATCAATAATACTGGCGATATTGTAGATATATTTGGAGGATCTTATAAACTATTTGCAGGAGGTAAGATAAATGCATTGTTAGCACTATTATAATTTATATAATATCATACGTTTAAACTGCATTATTAAATTTGTACATCACAATTTGAACTGAAGAAAAACATACACTATATTACAAGTATTGACGTAGTAACAAGAGTAAATGCACAGGAGAAAAAAAACACAAAACTTTTAATTTAGATATGTTGGGAGAGAAAGAATCAAACTATTAACTTAAGTAGCGATCCAAAGATTCCCCAAGGACACCCTCGATAACCGGGACAAGCGAGCGGCGAACTTCGAGTTCGACCATTTCGTCGTCGTCGTCCAGCAACTCGGCCACAGTCGGGACAAGCTGAGGTAACATGCCAAGCCACTCCTCGCCGAGCTTCTCGTACACACCGCGTAGAACCTGGACAGCGCATATAACGACCTGCTTTTGCTGGCTGGTACTAGCTGTGCTGGAAGCCTTGAGGCGGTTAAGGATTTCAGCATTGATGACCTTGCGGTGCTCCTCGCTAGGACTGGCCGATGCAAGTGCAACAACGCATCGAATCAAAACTGGATTGTGTTGGAGACCAATGGTTTCGAGCTGTCCGAGAATGACCGGCATGATCTTTTCAAATCGAGCTGGTAACGACCAGAATTCGGTTTGGTCAGAGCGGAAAGAAAGCATAAGCGACTCCAACACACTATGTCTAAGCGCAATATCTTCATCCTCGATTGTCTTGGACCATTTTGCCAACAAGTCAGTAACCGGGTCAACAACATATCCGTAATACGAGGTAACAATAGACTGAAAAATAATGTTAGTATCAGTAAAAATCTCATAGAGCAGACTTACTTTAAGATGTCGGAGAAGACGAACAAGAAACTTGAAGAATACAGTCAGACGACTGCGATTCTCATTTTCAAATGCCCATGAAACCATTCGTTCAAACTGAGGTCTGAAAGCCTTGTCATTAAGCTTAAGTACAACCTCCATCGTAATATTGATACATCTTCCTTCTGTTCGGTTTAGTACCTCGCCTTCAAGACTGTGCTGGTTTCGCAAGTCAAAAGTATCAAGGATAAAGGAAACAATTCCAGGAGCCAACGAAATAACAACCTTGCGATTGGATGCCTTAACAACCTCCTCGATCGCATTCAAATGTAAAGAAATACCGGTCTCACCACTCTGGACAGCGGGAGACCAAGACTTGTATAGTGCCTCAAAGACCTTCTTGGCAGGTAGAGTAGATGCAATAGAGCCAATGAGAAGACTCTGAATGGCAGAACATGCATCAGGCAACGGCAAATACTGCTCGCTGTTGCTAACGAATATATATTCAAAAATACGCTCCAAATAAGAAGTCATAAACTCAGGAATTCGACCAACATATACTTCACACAGAGCAAAAGCAGCTGTGCGAAGATCGTTGGCTTCCCCAGAACGTTGGCCATCAAAGTTAAACGATTCCTTAATGCGCTCGAGCACGACAGGAATGATGCGAGGAAGACTTCCAACAATTCTTGCACCCAGTGCAACACCAATATCAGACAAGGCAGTGATTGCAGATATAGCAACATAGAACGATTGGTGGGTAAGACCACCAGGACCGTAAATAGAAGGTAAAATCTGAAGAAACTCGGAGGGGCTGTCGGCAGCATATTTAGTTGCAATGACATCCACACAGCCCAACACAAGTTGATTGTTTTCAGCATCACTGAACTTCTGTAGATTCAAGCTACTAACAAGCGAAGGCAAGAGTGATAGTGCAGCATCGCGTGCCTGGCTATCAGTAGGAGATTCAGACTCAAATTTGCTAGCCAACAAAGACAATGCACGGTGACGGACTCGAATGTGTTCGCTATCCATTAGAGTCGACATGATCTTGACAAATTCAACAGCTGGCAACAAATCCAAAACACCATCAAGAAGGTTATAGTAGCTAGTCAACAGAGTCTCCTTGTTCTGATGACTCAAAGTCGCCATAGTAGTCAGTAAGTTAACAATAATAGACGAAATGGCAGAACGCAACTGTTCCTTTTCGTTCTCATTACCAGTAGCAAAGATGGTATAGGAAAGAGTCAACAAACTTCCCTGAGAGATCATTGAACTAGTGACAAAATTAACAATGGAGGTTTTAAAAGTCTCGATTTGCTTGGTGTTGAAATCCTCAACGTCCCAAACTAGCTCGTACAACTCCTTAGGTTCGTCTCTATCAGATGTTCCAAGCTGCTTTTCAGTTAAAGGAACGCTTTTGACAAGATCAAGAACGGATCCGAGCGTTGTCAAAAGAGTAAGTGCATCAAAGTTTTCAAGGAAAGCAGAGATAAACTCTTCGTACATCTTGCTCTCAGCAGTCTTAGACTTGGCTTTGGAGCTGGAAGAAGCCTTTTGTCCGATAAGTGCAATAAGCAGAAAGAGACTCTGGCCAACGCCCAAAGAGCGGACCAAAGCAGTGAATAGCTGTACACGTCGATGACGAGGTATATGCGGGAAAGCGGTGACAAAGCTCAACAATAAAATGATAACATCTTCTTTGCTGGAGCTACTAAGGCCACCGTTTTGACTATTTACAAGAGCAGGTATAACCTGAGTGATTGTCTGGTCAACAACATGAGCAGAGAATTCATCATCCTGTCGTAAAGTGCTGACACCCATAAATGTGAAAACCGGCATAACCGAGTGCAAAACAAGTTCGGGCGCCAAAGGAGCCAATGAGGAAAGAATAAGCATAAATCTGTTTTGAATTTGAATGTTGGTAGATAATGAACGAATGCAATTTACAATGGTATCCACACGAACGTTGTTTGCATCAATTCCAGCCTTCTTGAACGACTAGAGAAGTTAGTTATATCAAACAAGTAGTATAAAAGACAAACCTTGATATTCTGCAAAATTTTGAGAATGCAAGAAGCAAAGACTTGCATAGTGTAGCCGATAGTGAGCCAGTTTTCATTGCCGAAGGAAAGTAAGTCTTTAAGAAGACTGAACAACAAAGGAAGAAGCTTGACATGACTGCCTACGTCGTGAGCCTCGGTAATCTCAAGAACAATGGTCAACCTCTGAACGTACTTCTCAGCGAGATCAGCCAAATCGTGATTGCGTAAAACAACCGAGCTGCTTGCTCGTCGCTTTCTGCGCTGGGGCTGCTGAGGAGTGCTATTTCCAGGAGCAGGTGAGCTTTCGTCATTCTTGGTATTCTCCAGACGACAGGTCTCGAGTAAAGTTTCAAGAGTTTCAGTGCTCATATGTAATTCATTCAAGATAGCCATAATGTCAACATCACGTTCTCCCTGGGACAAAAGCTGATCAAGATAGATCTTGATAAAGCGCAATTGAACATCCTTCTTGAAGCCCTTGAAGAGTTCAGTCACACGAGCACTAGCAGCAGTATAGAGTTCTGGGTACGCACCCTCAATGCATTTGACCAAGAAGTTAACACTTTCATTGTCAGTACCCAAAGCCTGTAACAGCTCGTGCTCAAAGGCGGGAACGCCAGCAGTGTGTTTGGGTTTGTCTGCAAACCAGTCGTTGAGCATGTCACCAATAATCTTAGACTTGTGCACAGGAAGCTTGACTGCCTGATTGACCATGTGCAAGAGGCGAGTCTTGATGGATAAAAAGGGAACACAGGTAATGTGGCTGGATATGAAAGATAAGAGTGCAGATTTAAACTCAAGTTTTTTCTTGCTAAGCTTTCCACTTGTGTCAAAAGATGCACCGACGACTTTCGATACTTCATTGGGATCCAAGCCAAACTCTTCGAGATGACTGGTCAAAATGCCGGTGAATTCTTCCAGATCCGACTGCTGGAGCCACTTGAGGCTTTCAGAGTTTTCAGCACCGTAAAGAACGTCATAGCCCCAAATGTTCTCGGGAGTATCAGACTTGCTCTGCGAGCGTTGTGAGATCTTCAGGACTAGTTCCGCAGACAACCTACGAAGCCTTTCATTTTCATCAGACAAGCCAATTAATATCAAAGGAATAATTCCTTGATAGTCTTTGACTGCAGATTTCTGCGCGATAGCGCCAGAGAAGAGCTCAATAGCAGTATATCTGGCAACGGTCGGATAATGTTCGTCTATCCAAATTCGAGCGAAAAAAGAAAGACGGTTTTCATCATTGAAAAAAGAGGCCTTGAGAAATTTTTCAGTATCTTTAGGTGAGTTAAGAGCTTTAAAGTAAAGACTTGCAATAGATTCATCCCAATTTCTGGTGCTAAGGAACGTGCTTACAGAGTCAGTATGTTCAGCCTCGAGATCCTTTAGCTCATCTTTGAAAGGCTTGTTGGGAGTGACTTCAACAGATTCATTCAGATTGATGTCAGAAAGCTGCTTCTGAACGCTGGATGAGCGAGCGAGCAACGAAGATTGAAGCTTAAGCTCAAGATTATCGTAAGACAAGCTACGCTCGCTCAACAAAATATCCAAAATGCTCTGCAGCTCTTCAAACTCGACAATTGTTTCAAAAGCAGGGACAAGGGACTTGATAACCTGGCCTGTTAAATTTCCTTCGGTGTTTTCAACGAGATCAAGAAGACATTGAATAATCTGCTTCTTCTCATCAT
Organism: Trigonopsis vinaria; assembly: GCA_030582095.1. Classification (NCBI taxonomy): domain Eukaryota; kingdom Fungi; phylum Ascomycota; class Trigonopsidomycetes; order Trigonopsidales; family Trigonopsidaceae; genus Trigonopsis; species Trigonopsis vinaria. The sequence goes on along the minus strand of JAKTWP010000003.1, from coordinate 957,916 downwards.
AAGATAGCTTCTCCAAAGTTAAGAGGGGAGCAATGGCATCGACTTTCTCGGGTGCATATTTAATAATAGAAAGTGCCCATGAAGCCAAAAATCGGCATGTCCTTACTGACTTGGCCAAGGCGATGAGTTCATCAGTACTCTTTTGTCGATCTAGCGCTTCAAATAAAGCTTGAGGGAGAGCGCTAGTAGCATCCCAGTCTGCTTCGGGATATTCGCTGATGAGCTGGATAATTGCAGCAGTACCACATTTCAAACCAGGCTTGGTCCACGAGCCAATAATTGTGCGGATGCTAGCGTCGATGACGGATGGAGACAAGGTGCACTCAAATGCCAACACAGTCAAAATCATATACGATGCAATCTGAACTTCCGGATCCTTACGTTGCGTAAGAGCGTTCGGAAGGTAGGGAAGAATACGCTCAGTGATAACCTGGTCAGAGAGCTTATTGCGATCCTTCATCCAAAGAATGGTAGAAACTGTAGTTGAAGACCAGAAGGCAAGCTGAGTATGATAGACACGCTTGTTTGTAATCTGAGTAGATATATACTCCGATACAAGAGAGAAAAACTGGGCGTCTGTGGACAAAGCTCGAATGATGAGATTCTGCGGAGGTACCTTGAGCTGAGTTTTAGAGTTTGAGAGGAATGAAAATAGAGATGGCAATGTCGGGATAATATCCAAAACACGAATAAAAGTCGGATGTGAATGATATGGTAAAACTGCGAGTAACAGTAGTTCGGCATTCAGTTCATGGATTCGGAATCGTCGAACAAGCCACTCTAGAGCCTTGATGGCAGGCTGTAGAAGTAAACGAGGGGCAAGATAAGCCAAAAACACTTCAATAGCATTGTCTAGAGAATCATTCTGTTCTCTGGTCTGTATATATGTTAATTGTAAACTCTACAGATCTCTTGTAGTACAAACCTGAACGAGACGATCGATGGAAATGCTAGCACGCGAAAATAGCGAGTTTTCAAAAACTTCAAATCGAGGGTCAAGTGCTTCAAGCTCCTCGAATCCTTCAAGAGCGACGGCGTAGATGGTGTCAAAGTCCTGCGTGACGGCAACCTTCGGCTCAAAGATGAGTGAAACCGCATGAGCTTTCTGTCTCTTCTTCCGATCTAAAACAGAAACTCCGGCAGACCTGTTCGCCGCGAGTTGCTGCGCAAGGGAAGACATTTTCGGCTGATTCAAAGTTTTTTTCGCTGCACTGGGAAGAAATAAAAAAATTCTCAGAAGTCCCAACGGCGCGTGGGGTTAAACAGACAAAACAGCAACAACAGCGATTACTTTTTTAGGGAAGAGGTGATTTAAAGGGGGGTTTTATAGTGTTATTTCGTTGTAGAAAGGCTGGTGGTACGGTGCTTATCGAGTTGTTTTAATCTACAGTTGAAGTGAAGACCTACTCCAGTTCATTGTGTTTCTCGGCTCGGAGAAGAGGTTTGAGTATTGGTTGTATTAATAAATATGTATTCTGTAGTAATGGTTGAGTCCATTGGACTTCTTCTCTCGCTGTTCCGAGATTGAGATTCAACCACCCCTCTCGACATCGCTATGCTACTCCGACCTTTTGTTCGAGGAGCTTCCCGCTCTATTGCTAGACGTGCAGCCTATCATTCCTTAGAGCACCCTCATTTGCCGCGTTGGAGTGCTCGCAAGGCTGCAATCCTAGAGTCCGCACTCAAGTCCGTTCCCAAGCTCGGATTCACGGACGAAGCTATCCTACAGGGTTTCCGCGAAGCCGGTTACTCGGATGCTGCAATTGGAGTTTTTCCAGAGGGCCCGTTTGCTTTAGTGAAGTACCTTGTGGACCGAGAGAATGCCGCGCTGTCCAGAGATCAGAAGCACATTATAGAAGATACCAAACTTCCTGAAAGCGAAAAGACACGACTTCTTTTGCGTGCTCGACTTACTGCTAATATCCCCTATCTCTCTCGACTTTCAGATGTGAGCTCGTCTTTCTTTGTTGTTCCGGATCGCTAACAGTTCAAGGCCCATGCCCTCTGCGCACTGCCGTATAATGCACCAGCTGCAGCAGAAAAGCTGGCCGAAACTGCAGATGAAATTGCATTTTTAGCTGGGGATAAAGCAAACGATTTTGAGTGGTACACAAAACGTGCTGCTATTTCTACAATCTATGCCGCCTCAGGTAAGACAGGCTATATAGTGGCCAGACTGTTAACTAACTTGAGACGCAGAACTCTACATGAGCAAGGACAAATCACAGGACTTTTATATGACCTGGGACTTCCTCGAACGCGTGTTGGCCAAAGGTTACAGCTTGAAATTTGCGGTAGAGTCGATTGAAGAATATGCTGGCTTCACTGCTATAAGCTTCTACAATCTTGCTCGCTCTCAGCTGGCACGGTTATAGAATAAAAGACAAATACATTAAATAATATGAAACATGATGATCAATGAAAAACAAAACTTTTGTGCAGAGACGTAGAAAGGAGACCGAGATACTACTTCTTCTGTTTTTTATTTCGGATGCTTCCTTCAAAGCCAGGCCTCTTAGCTCCTCCCTTCTTCTTTGATCCCTTCTTGCCCTCAAGTTTACGATCTTTTCTGGCTTGAAGGTTTTCTTCTCTCTTTTTCTGCTTCATCCGAATCGACTTTTTGACTCGGAGCTCACGATCCTTCCTATATACTAGTTAGTATCATAAATCAGATGTAGTTAGAATACACACCATTCGCGACCGGACTTTTTCTTTTGCTTGACCGACTTTTTAAGGGTCTTTTTCAATAATGTCTCATCATCTCTGACTTTTTCGCCCTCAGACTGTAGGATTGCCTTTCGCCAGCTGTCCTTTTCAATAATCTTAGCACGCTATAATTGTCAGTCTTCTGAAATATATATTAAAGAGCAATTTTACCTTTTCCGGGTCCATAGAAGCTAGGCGCTGCTTCTTTGCCTCAGCATGCTTGACAGCACCTAGTGGATCCATGGCACCTTTACGTTTTCGCTCAGCTTTGACTCCTGTAAGGTCACCAGTAGATACTTGGCCATCGCTAAACTTAATCTTGCCAAATAAAAGGCCTCCCTGCTCTTCGGCAGTCTTTTCGTTTTCAGATTCCTCGTCTTCCTCTTCCTCCGATTCCTCTTCGGCGAGAGAAACTTTGCTTTGCTCCTTCAGAAGGCGTTTCTTCTCTTGCTTCTTTTTAAGAATTTCCTTTCTCTGCTCGAGAATGGCCTCACGGTTGAGAGGGGCACCCTTGACATCAGTTCCCGGAGCCTTTCGCTTCTCACGTAAAGATTTAATTTTATCAGCTAGCTTATTCTTTAACTGTAGAATTGACGATGACTTTTCTTTATTGTTCGTGTCGTCTTCGATAGTAGGTTTTTCTCCTTCTTTGTTAGTCGAAGCAGATTCTTCGACTGTTAAATCCTCTGCAATGCTGGACTCGACGGCAATTCCTTCGCCATCATTTTCAAGAGCATCATCATTGGCCTCGGTGTCTTTTTCCTGCACTTTAAGGGGTTTGGAAGCCTTAGCTTTCTTGGGAGTCTTGGGTTCCTTCTTAGCTTCCTTCTGAGGCTTTTCTGTCTTCTCAGCAAGCTTCTCCGCTACTGTGACTGTTGACTCGGGATCAAACTTCGCAAGCTTAGACTTCTTAGCGTCCTGCTTGCTCTGCTTCTTCTTGTTCCACTGCTGTGAAGTCTCATCAGAGTAGTAATATTTCGAAGGAATAACCGACAAAAGACTATCAAATGTCTTTTGATGGTGTTGTAGGCGATTCTGTTTCTTGTAAGCTATTTCTCGATGAGTTTTTAGCATATTAACCTTGATCTTGGTTTCTTTTTCGCCGGACATTGTGTATAGAAATTTTTTTGGCGGTTTGGGAGTTTAAAAAGCACGAGCAGTAAGCGACGATATTACCCAACTTTACCAAGTAAACAAGCGTTTGGTTTGAAATGTAATATTTAAGTTCTCAACGAGTGAATTCCTGAATCTAAATACCTTGCGAAGCAGGTCTACAAAAGTGCCAGTTTTAACCTGAGCTATAAAAGCTCTGCCCTGAATTAAATAATATGTACACCAAGTTCCTTAACCAAATGATAATGATAATGACAGTAAATAAAGATAATGAAGATGCAAGCTAAGACACGGTCAGAGAGCCTGGTTTGAAGCCAGAGACTCGCTGAGCAATCAGACTGAATATAACGCAGGATCCAACAAATCCTATGAAATTGAAAAACTTTATAGAGTTAGATATGACAATTTTAATTCGCTGGGAGTCCTTACCGCGGCCCGTGAGTAACTACTCTCTTCTTCCTCGGTTCGAAAAGAAGCAAATATCCTCCGAATATTTGGGAACGCCTGCGTCTACCGTTAGATTTACCTCTTCAATCCCTTTAAACCAAAGATATTCCCAGTGTAGAATGTACCATTTTTGTGAATCGCTGCTGTCCGCAAAACAAAAGACGGAAGTTTGAACGCAAACCTCGCCTCTGCTCTTTTTAAAAACAACACAGCTCAAATGTCGAAACTTTCGCTCGACAAGCGACTTAAAAATGTGTTCCAAGCGCCTCGGAAAGGTGATTACAAGCGTTTTGAAGCTTCTGGAGGAGCCCCACTAATCAGCTTCAGGCGAGACGTATGAGCTGCGAAACGATCTTTCGGCAGCATCGAGCCGTGAACGGTATGAATGGATCAAACCAGGGTATTTTACAACATAATTTTAATTATTTTCTATAGCAAAGATGGCATTCAGCGGACAATTGCTGCCATGACTCTGGGAAAGGATGTCTCCTCGCTCTTCCCTGACGTTCTCAAAAACATTGCTACCCCCGATCTTGAACAAAAGAAACTGGTGTATCTTTATTTGATGTAAGAATTCTCTTATATGTTTTGGAATATTTGCTTATTGAATTCTACAGGAATTATGCAAAGACTCATCCCGATCTTTGTATCTTGGCTGTCAACACCTTTGTCTTGGTAAGCCTGACATGACTGTCTTTATTCCGGTATATTAACCTGCGTATTAGGATTCTGAGGATCACAATCCTCTGATTCGGGCTCTTGCCATTCGAACAATGGGATGCATCAGAGTCGAGAAAATGATTGATTACATGGAAGAGCCTCTCCGCAAGGCATTGCGTGTAAGTGCTTAATATTTTCTTGTGTAAAATTTTTTTTAATACTTTTTAGGATGAAAGTCCTTATGTCAGGAAAACTGCGGCTATATGTGTGGCTAAACTCTATGATCTCAGCCCTTCAACAGCTATTGAGAATGGTTTTGTTGAAACCTTACAGGACATGTTGGGTGACTCGAATCCTATGGTATGTTATATATGCTTGATTTACTCTGTTCTGACCCTTTGCAGGTTATTGCCAATGCTGTTGCAGCTCTTGGTGAGATCCAGGAAAGCGCATCGGAGTCTCGTGCTCTTGTTGTTACCTCTACTATTCTCAACAAAATCTTGATGGCTCTCAATGAGTGCACAGAGTGGGGAAGAGTTGCAATTTTAACAACTTTATCAGAATACAAGACTTCCGATGTCAATGAAGCCCGACACATTTGTGAGCGCGTGGTACCACAATTTCAGCATGCCAATCCTAGCGTCGTTCTTGCTGCTTTGAATGTTGTTATTGCACACATCAAAATTCAGGATATTGAAACTCAAAACTCTTTGACCTCCAAGATGGCACCTTCTTTGGTCTCGCTTGTGTCTAGCGCTCCTGAAGTCCAGTACGTTGCTTTACGCAACATCAGTTTGGTTTTGCAGAAATACCCAGATATATTGAAAAATGAACTTCGAGTCTTTTTCTGCAAATACAACGACCCTCCTTATCTTAAGTTGCAGAAGCTTGACATTATGGTTCGAATTGCAAACGAGAAAAATGTAACACAGTTATTGAGTGAGCTCAAGGAGTACTCGTTGGAGGTTGATATGGATTTTGTCCGGCGATCTGTCAAGGCTATTGGACAGTGTGCTCTCAAGATTCCTTCGGCGGCTGAACGCTGTGTTAATGTTTTGCTTGATCTTATCGATACAAAGGTCAACTATGTTGTGCAGGAGACTGTCATTGTTCTACGTGATGTTTTGCGAAAGTATCCACAGACCGAAAATGTTATTCCCGTTTTGCTTAAGTATGCTGATGAGCTTGACGAACCCAAGTCGATGGCTGCTTTCATATGGATTGTTGGTGAATACTCTCAGAAAATACCCAATGTTACAGAAATTCTCTCGTCGCAGATTTCCATCTTCAAAGAGCTTTCCTCATCTGTGCAGCTGCAGGTCATGACTGCTGTTGTCAAATTCTTTTTGAAGAACTCGGCTGCCAAAGGTGCACCAGACGCTGGAGTGCAAGACCTTTTGCAAAAAGTTCTCCACACTGCCACATCTGAGTGTGATAACGCCGACATTCGTGATCGGGCATTCATTTACTGGCGTCTACTTTCCAGTGACCCTGCCGTTACCCAGCAGATTATTCTGGCTAAACGGCCCCCAATCGATTCCATTATTGAGAACATATCACCTGGTCTTCTCGAAGAGCTCCTTCAGGAGCTTGCAACACTGTCTTCTGTCTATCAGAAGCCTGCGTCTACGTTTTTGAGCGCTAGCGTACGAGGCTCAGACGACGTCCAACAGCGAGCTCTCGCCGAGCAAAAAGAAATATCTGAAGGCGATGCCATTCAGTTTGCCGCTGTACAGTCGGGCAATGTCGAAGACTTGCTCGATATCGATGCCGAGAGCTTTACTCCTGCAGGCACCACAAATGGCAATGCCGGCGGACAGTCATCTAGTTTGGCCGATATGATGGGAGTGTTTGACAATGTAGGCCAGTCCACCAGTACCAAGTCGGGTGCTGGCGGCTCGCTGCTCTCTCAATTCGACGGTCTCAATCTGGGCTCGCAGCAATCCAAGCGTACTGGCGAGAGCGCATCGGAGGACCTTTTGGGTCTGTTGTAAGCATTCTCATTTGAAATGGATGCATCCATGAGATTATTGGTCTATAGAAGTTGTCTGCGATAGTGTAATAAAGGAAAGGTTTTTTTGTACATATTATATTACGTAGAGGTAAATAAATAAGCTACGTAGAAGGGGTAGTTACCAAAAGAGAAATATTATCGATTTATTTTCAACTTCTAAATGCAGTTTGCTCTTTATATTTATTTTCTTACAACAAGTAAGCAAACTTAAAGACTGTTGATGGGTTTCGAGTAAGTAGCCATGGCAGCCTCCTTGAAGGCCTCGGAGAGAGTGGGGTGGGCATGACTTGTTCGAGCAATGTCCTCACAACTGGCACCGTACTCAAGAGCCAAGCAGCCTTCGGCAATCATTTCACCGGCAGCAGAGCCGATGATGTGGATTCCCAAAACACGGTCGGTCTCCTTGTCGGCGATAAACTTGACAAATCCATCAGTGTCGAGGTTGGTCTTGGCTCGAGAGTTGGCAACAAAGGGGAACTTGCCGACATTGTAAGGCTTGCCAGAGGCCTTAACCTGCTCCTCAGACTGGCCGACCCAAGCGACCTCGGGGTGAGAGTACATGACAGAGGGGATGGCGCCGTAGTTGACGTGGCCGTATCCCTCCTTGATGTATTCAACGGCAGCAATGCCCTCCTCCTCAGCCTTGTGGGCAAGCATGACACCGAAAGTGACATCACCAATGGCACGGATGTGCTGCTTGGAAGTGCGGTACTCCTGATCAATGATGACTCGTCCCTTCTCGTCCTTATCCAAACCGGCAGCCTCAATGTTGAGGTTCTCGGTGTAGGGTCGTCGACCAACAGCGACCAACAAGACATCAGCATCAATGGTGCTGGCCTTGCCGTCCTTGACAGACTCGACGTCAATGTGGACAGTCTCGCCGTTTCGGGCGGCAGAGGTAACCTTGGTGGAGAGCATGAACTTGAGACCCTGCTTAGCGAGAATCTTCTGGGTGGTCTTGGCGACCTCACCGTCCATACCGGCACCGATAGCGTTCTGGAACTCGATAATGGTGACCTCAGAGCCCAATCGGGACCAAACAGAAGCCATCTCGAGACCAATAATACCACCACCAATGATGGCAAGCTTCTTGGGGATCTCCTTGAGGGAGAGGATACCGGTGGAGGAAACAATTCGCTCCTCATCGATGGTGATGCCAGGGAAGGGAGTGACCTCAGAACCAGTAGCTATTATAATGTTCTTGGCCTTGAGCACAGCATCCTCGCCACCCTCGATAGCCTCAACCTTGATCTGGTTTTCATCAATGAAGGAACCATTGCCCTTGTAGTAGTCGACCTTATTGGCCTTGAAAAGCATCTCGATACCACCGGTAAGAGCAGTAACAGACTTGTCCTTGGCTGCCATGAAGTTGGCAAGGTTAAGCTTGACGTCCTTAGCTAAAAAAATAGAATTAGAGTGTCCATTCCATACAATCAATCGCACTTACGGTCAACATCGATACCACGGTTCTTGGTATCGTGCAAGATGGTGTGGTAGATTTGAGAGTTGTTAAGAAGAGACTTGGAGGGAATGCATCCAACATTCAAGCAAGTACCACCGAGACGTCCACGCTTCTCAATGCAGGCAGTCTATGCAGTTCGTTAGATTTCAAATCTTCGAGATAGACTAAACGAAAAATACCAGAAACTCCCGATCTATGCTAATTAAAACAAGATCACAGGTATCATTTCAAGTATATTCAAACTAAACTCACCTTCAATCCAAGCTGAGCAGCTTTGATGGCAGCAACGTAGCTAGTCTGCAGTTAGCGGGGGGGCGCTCCACACAACTCCGCACAAAGTAAAGCGGACTCGCAAACATACCCTCCGGGACCGCCTCCAATGACAACAACATCATGTTCAACAGCTAAAAACACCCGTAGTTAGCACCACAGCTTATCAATTGGAACTGCCCGCTTCCAGATTCCCGAAGACCCCGGGCACCAGAACGGAAGCAAAGACTCACCCTCGCCAGAAGCAAAGCGAACGCCCAAAGGCGCAACCGCAGCTCTCAAAGGTCGAAGCTGCGACGTAGCAGCAGAAGCACGCAATCTCAACATTTTTTTTCTTTTCTTCCACAAAAGCGAAGTCAATTCAAAGGGTTTTTTTTGCGGTGACTGCGGAAGTTCCAGGAACGGTCTCGCCCGAGTAGATAGCAACCAATTGTACTGGGAATATACTGAGGGGGAGAACTACAACTTCTTTTTGGTTTTGGGATAACAAGACTATACTTTTATACTTAAAACAGATCTGTAAACACCTGGACACCCCAGAGGAGGCTTCGTCGTTGTTGCTTGTTTTCCGCAACACCGCCGTCACGTAATGCCCCGCTGGTGAAGTAGGTCTGAAGACCGCGGAGCTCCTCGTCACTTCGCACGGTAGCTGCAAGCTTAACAACCTCGGTTTCGTCCCACGTTTTGACATTCTGCTTGTCCTTGCCCTTGCAGGCACGCTTTGCGAGTCGAGAGAAAAGCTCGACAAAAAAGACGTCAACAAAAAGATCCATGGCTTTCTCACCAGATAAAAAGTTGGCATTCTGTATTTGTTAGTATAGGTCTTCTTATTAAAACTCATAACGCACCTTGAATATATTTAGAGTGAGTGCCGACTCGGAAACTAGATAGGCGTAAAAGCGTGCCCAGTTTACCAATTTACATAGACGTGCTTCTTCATTATCAGGTTCGTCACTTCCAAAGATGTCTTCCTCATCTCCGGAGTCGATATCTTCCTTGGAAAGCTCGCGAAAGTAATCCCACAAGATGAATTCGAAAGCCTTCTTCTGTGAATGCTGTTGGCATATCTTCTTCGCGACAAGAGAATAAAAAGGGTTGTAGACCTTTTCATTGGCACAGCAGTGAAGCAAGACACGAGGAATTTCTCGTTGCTGGATTTTCTTCAATGGTAGCTTGTCAAGCTTCTCGCATGCATTCATGTAATCGTCACTACTCATAATAGCAATAAATATAGATCGTCGGATATCTGTGTTCATTCGTAGCTGGCGAGCCAGATCATTCCAGTCGGTGACCTGCACACCATCATCGATAGCCGCATCACCTCCAAGAAAATTATCGTCGTCATACTGACTCGGACCACCAGTCTTATTGAATTCGGTATCTTTCCATGAAGCTCCGACTAGCCACCATTTACCTTTTGTCTCAACGTTCTGGATATCATCCAATGATACTCTGAGAGGCTCCGAGGCCTTTGCAGTCGGCCTGATAGTACCCAGAAACTTCTTCATTTTGTTCACAGCCTCACTGGCAGAGGTAGAGTTCAGCTTAGATTTGTTGTTTCGAAGAGCTATAATTGACTCAAGCAAGAACTTGGTTCGACTGCTCACTTTGTCGCGATCCTGTTTGACTATACTTTGTTGGAGAAGCTGTACAATATCTTTGAGTGCGTTCGAATCATCTTGTCGAAGCTGATTTCCCGAATTTCGGACAAGTCGAAGAAGTAACTCAGAGTTTAGCTCGCTGATTTCAGCAATAAGAAAGCGGAAGATATCATAAATAAGTCCACAGCTGATCATTTGAAGAGAATACAACTCTCCGAGTAGAACAACTAGATTTCCAGCTAATTTCTTTTGCTCTGCATCTTCGTAGAGCTTGAGAAACTTCTCAACCAAGGTTTGCGTGAACGAAGCAGCAAAATCAACACCCTGTAAATAGTACAACCCAGTCACAAAGGCCGCGTGCAAAATAACAAAGCTATCCAAGAGGTTTCCTTGAAAAGAAATCGATTCAAGAATCACTTCAGTGATTGAAGATGTGACAGCTTGTCGAGCGTTGGTCATGTAGAGTTTATTGACTTCACCCAAAATTGTCTTCAGATTTGCCTCTGAGAGTCGATTAAGATGGCCTTTAACAGTTCTCTTGAGGCGTATATTTTCTTCAGATTGACCACTCGAAGCTTCCAACATAGCTCGCCGCTGTGCAGGTGGAATATACTTTCCTGATGAGGCAGTCGGGGGAAGATATGGGTTTTCCTTTACTGTAGCAGGCTCCTCATCGGAAGAATAATCTTCCTGATCATCATCATCATCATCATCATCATCATCATCATCCTCAATTCCCTCCTCGTCATCGCTTTGGTCATCGTCCCCTTCGCCCAAATCACTCTGCTCTACTTCTGAGTCACCACTTTCATCTCCGTCGTCCAGACCTTCTAGTATTGAATCGAGTTCACCTTCACTGGCACTCTCGAACTGATCTGCTAAAGACGTAGACTCGTGGACGTCAGACTCATTATCGGAATTAATCTCATCGCTTTCGTCAAAATCATCGTCATCATCAAGGCCAAACTCCGTTAATGCAGCGCCTTCATCTGAACCATAATCTTCTGTAAGAAATGCCCATTCATCGTCTTCTTTCAAACCCTTTTTACCGAGCAACTTTTCAAAGCGTCGAATATCTTCATCATCCTGGTCGAGCTGACGCTGTACGTCATGAGCAATCACGCGCTTCTCATTTCCAGAATCCCCAAATTTGTGGTTTTTATTCTTCGAGCCTTTTTGATCGGCCTTCTCAGCAAGCTCCTGTAGGCGAGACTTCTTCTTTGGTTTGGCGCCATTGTTAGATTTTTGATCTTTTAAAGCCTTCAGCTGAGCCCAAGTATCGTTAGAAGAGAGTTCATCAGTAGAGCTCTTCTTGGATTTTAGTGCTCGGAGAGCAGCCATTGTATCTTCGGCAGAAGAAGTCGACGGCGTACTAGCCTTTTTAGATTTTAAGCCTTTGAGAGCCGCCATGGTGTCTTCAACGGACATATTACTCTCCAAGGATGCATTATTTTTCTTTTTAGAAGATGATATCTCACTGTTGCTCGACGAATCGCCCTGCTTCTTTTGTTTGAGTAGTTTAAGCTGCTCCCAAGTGTCTTGTGCCGAACTTCTTTCCGTACCTGAAGACAAAGTGGCTTGTGATTTCTTACTTTTCAAAGCTTTTAGAGCAGCCATGGTATCTTCAGCCGAGGAAGGAGTATTTTCCGACTCGGGCTCTGCAAAGTGCACGCCTTTGGACCCCTTAGAATGCGAATTCTTGGACTTCAAAACTGATTTAACATCTGTAATTGTTTCTCTCGCAGTCTATGGGTGAATTAATATGAAATAAATCGAGATAAAAAGCAAATCATCATTTGCCAGTAAGTTGGGACTTACCTGGTCACCTTGGGAGAAAGGCTTGCTTGACGCATGATTCGGCCGACGATGCTTTTTGTCATCTCTCTGTTGCTTTCGTAGTTCTTTTCGCGACAGAGATTGTCCGTTTGAAGCTCTTTTTCGCTTGCGTGAGCTTTGATCTGATTCGAAAGGTTAGAAAGCCAGACCGTAAGAAACTGTGCGAAAACACTCACCTCCTGCATCTTCGCGCTCCTCAAGCTCACGCAAAATAGCGACAGGTAACCGTGTAGTACTTGTTTTCTGTCGTCCAGACATCTTTTGTCAGTCAAAGTCGACGTTGAATGAATTTTTTTGAAATCAAGCCTGCCCAACAACTACAGAAAAATGGCCACAGTGGGTGTTCAAGAGGTACTACGATTTGGCTATTGATTTACATAAATACTTACTTGCACAGTTTCTTGATAAACTTCAGCCAGAGTTTGTTCACGCAAATGGCGGTTCGATTGTCTTTGACTTGAAGCGATGTACGTTCGCGAACCTGGGGTTTGTGACCTGCTAACACTGATAGTTACTCCTCGTGACGACGTCGAGGGCTCTGCTGAAACCGCTGACTCTCATTTAACCGACATCGTTGATGAGAAGAACCCGACTAAGACGCATCCAGTCCTTTTCCGCGTGCGATATCGCGTACCTGGTTCTGGACTCACCAAAACCAAGCACAGCAATGCCAGCCTAAAGAAATCGAAATCCAGCACTACAGTCGCGCCGGAAGAGCTCGAGCAGTTCTGGGAGCAGTTTTCGAAGGCTGTCAAGGTCCAGAGCTCGGGACTCAAGCAGAAGGACAAGAAAAAGAAGAAGGACAAGGCCAAGAAGAAGAAGAAGACTCAAACCCAGGCCTAAAGTGCAAAAAAAAAGAAATATATGTCAGATGGCTTGTGTATATTACGCTTTATAACGATATGATTGGGGCAAAACCCCTACTTTTTCTGATCTCATCTCTATCATACACATTTTACGCCAATTCCAGTTCTTTTTTTTTTGTCCACTTTCACCCATTTTCCATACAGCGTAATGGTACCTGCCATCTATTCTGTAGATTCGCTTGAATTGGTGACTGGCTGTGCATCACTCTCGGAACTCTGGGTTGGGTGTTCTACCGCTAAATTGCTCGCAATAAGTGCAATGAACCATAGAGGAAGCCAAATGAGTAGAATGGCCTGCCATGTCCAGGTACCGAGTTCGGTCCAAGAGAGAATAAATTTCTGTAGAGCTTCAGATAGCGATAGATTATCTAGCTGAGCAAATGCGTAAATGTAAATAAAAGGCGAGGTTATAGTAAGAATCGGGAAAACCTTCCAAGTTGGGCTTCCGGCTTTCAACTGCGTCAGTGGGAAAAGCACTACGCCAGCAATAAGAGCAAGCGAAAAGTTGAGAGTAGACATAGCAGTCAGAATAAGTCCAAGAGATATAAATATGAATATAAGCAATGATCTAACTGTGTCGATGTGCACCTTGACCGGAAGTGTTCTCAACAGAGACACTATTCCCACGCTAATGCTTGTCAACGTATAGTAGCCTACTTCAATAAATTCAATCTTGACAGAAAGACTTGCAACAGTAGTAAGAGAGAATAGTGCGGCCACTGTGACAACAATGCTAATAGCGACAAGGTACGGTCGTGACCATGCAGCGCTCTTTACTTGGGTGGTATATGCCAATCCAATGAGAGAATATCCAACAGCAACAATCATCGCAGAAGGCAAATAAGTGCCGATACTAACAAACAAATCAGGAGCAAGAAGAAGATAAAAGAAGAACGACTGGTGGAAGTGCTCAAGTAGGTTATTAACGGATCGTAGAATACCTTCAATAGCCCGTCCATAGACCGTCTCGTCATAATAGTTTTCACCATCCAAGAACCGAGCTGACAATGTTAGGGCATCGATTCTCCATCCACTAAACGCTTCATTTCCGTGCGTGGGGAGAATTCCAGCAAATGCTTGACGGAAAATACCCCACAGCAAGACGGTGAGTCGGTCTTGGTAGGAGCGCACAGGGAAATTACAGTCTTCGACAACAACTCGAATACCCAGTGCCTGTGCACAAATCACCGCAGTATTCACTAAATCAAGATTAGGAAGCTGGCCGTTGAGGCCTTCGTGGCTGATGGCGATGTGGTTGAAGAACTCAGACTCGGAAGCGTAATCAAGAACCATTGCACCTTGAATTGCACCTGCGGTGGCAGTGAGAGTTTCATGATAGGCAGCAACCCATGAACGCAATGCCAGGCCAGGATCCTCAGGCACGACGAAGATCAGGTTTTTGGACCAAATAGACCAGCGCTGAAAGTATCGGGCAAGAGATAAAAGTAATGAAACTCCACCTTCGTTGAATTCTCCATTCTCGTTTATCCAAGGAGCTGCTATAACGACAGCCTCTGTGTCGTCTCCGCGGGGAGCATGTAGAATACCATAAACGTTTGTTCCGTTCACCGCGTCGTATTCGTGGACATAAGCTTTGTACCCAATGTCTCGAATAATATCAGTCAGAACGCGAGATCGTCTTTAGAGTTAGACGCTTCTAGTATATGCCCATCGACTCATGACTTACTCAATTCTATCCGCATCTTTAAGGGCGCGAACTTCTTGACGGAAGGCACGCTGAAAGTGCCATTCCGATGCTTCAAAATATGAGTTTGCTTGTGCTGGAAGCAAAGCATTCTCCGAGATGTAGGTATGCCTATACTGCCCCTGCATTGGCAAGACCGCGATCCAGGCGGTTCCCACCAGAAGCAAAGCTAGTGCAACAAGCGTGACATTCTTAACCACTCGTGGTATAAGCGAGACAGTTTGTGCACCAAGATCTCGAATGAGTGGCATCTGGATAGAGAGGTGGGAAGAAACTACTTCTGCAACACCATCACGATGGACGAGCTGCGCTGGGCTGAGCAGCCCACGCCCAGGCAACGGCGCAAATCGCTTCTCCAGCAGGTTGCTGAGCAGCCAATTGTTGATCAGGTAGGTTTCTCTTGCCTTGTATGGCTTTTCCAGGCTGACTTATTGAGCAGACCATTGCTCACGAGTTCTCAACATCGATCAACCCGCCGAAGGTTCATGTTATCCGGAAATCTCTTTCACTCGGTGACATTACCTTAGCAGAAGATACATTTTCTCGTCAGATTACTTCATTAGAATCCTCAAATGCCGGTGTTGATCTTGTCTATCCGTGGACTCAGCATGAGCGACAGCAGCTTCTCTCCAGCCAGGACCTGGCGGTCGGCAATGTTTACGATTGGAGTGATTCTATTTGGGACAATGATTTGGCAGAAGGGGCTGCATTGGAGGCATATCTATATAAGAGGGAAGTTCTGGTTCAACATCTCGTATCGTGTCAGCTACTACTCGATGATTTAGACGCAACCACTGAAGTAGTTGAGCATCTCTCGGCTATATTTGATGATATCGAAGACCGTGCTAAGGGTTTGCAAGCTCATTGTGACTCACTAGTTTTGGATACGTCGCGCCTGGAAGCGCTTGAAAAGAATATTAAAATCAACCTGGAGCCATTTGATGTCCTTGAGGGTATAGTTCGTCAGCTCAATGCCCCTGGTGCTGATTTTGTAACCGAGAAGCGGTTTAGCGTCATGCTTCAGCAGCTTGACACATCACTTGCATACATGGAGTCGCACTCAAACTTCAAAGAAGCCGAAATTTACAGTCTACGGTTTAGGCAATGTTTAACTAGAGCATTGACACTTATTCGTGTTTATTTCAGTCGCAACATTCGTGCGACATCAGAAACAGTCACTGCTCAACTCAAGGCTGCCGGTGGAGTCGACAAGGCTTCGTCGGCAACTAAGACGGCTTTACTGTATGCGCAATTTCGTGTTGATTCTCCAACACTTTATGGACTAAGTCGGGAAATTCAGCAACGTGTAGAAAAGCATGAAGAGTATCAGAGCTTGCTCAACGACTGCTACAACCTTTACTTTGGCGTTCGGCACCGGCTGCTTGAGCCAGTACTGTCAGGGGGCATTCGAGACCTGACCTCAGATGATAAAACTGGATCAGACATGCTGGCACTGGCGCGCGGTAGCGTTGTGCTTATTAAAAATGTGACTGCGGACGAGTTTGGCCTCTACAGTGCGATATTCTACAAGGGAGGGGATGAGATTTACGCATTTCTAGATAGGTTGTTTGACCCTCTTTACGATGTTTTACGACGGCGAATTATCCATGAAACTTCTATTGCATCCTTGTGTGAGCTTTGTGCCTTGTTGGGCGAATACGCCAGCGGAGCGGGTGACTACGACGGTGCCAGTACGGTAGATGCCCCCGACGTACTCGACATCCAAAGGCTGGTGGAGCCCTCACTTGGCGACGCCAAATCGCGGCTGGTCTTTCTGATTCAGCAGTTTCTCTACAACAAAATTCAAAAGTACGAACCTTCGAGCGATGATCTACAAATTGACTCTAGCACAGAGTATCGCAAGCGCCGGGAGTCTTTGCCTGAGACTTTAGAGACAAAGACGGCAGGCGACTCGCAGACTGAGCTATTCGATACGGCCAGTCTTTTCCGGGGCTGGTATCCTCCTGTTCAGCGGGTTATTTCTCTACTGGCGCAGATTTACCATCTTTTAGACTCCACGGTTTTTGACGACCTTGCACATCAGGCGATCCATCTTTGTTTGATTTCGATGGACAACCTCTACAAACTTGCTGTGTCCAAGCAGGGGCAAGCTGCGGCACGGCTACTTCTTATCAAGCACCTACTGATTCTCAGCAACCAGGTCGTGGTCTTTGACATTGAGCACGTTTTACCAGAGGTGGAGTTTGACTTTAGTCCGACTGTGGCCGCTCTTGCATCTATCCGACAGCGCTTCTTTGGCAGTGGAGCAGCTACTGATCAGCCGCAAAATTTGGATATACACGCGCCTCTTTCCAGAAATATACCTGTGCGAGGTGTGAAGCCATCTGAGGCGAGTGCTGCGAGTGGAGACTACCCGTCACTCGAGGCCTTGTATGCGTATGCGACTAGCACGACCGCAGGGCTTCTTCCCCGAGTCTTTCAAGATATGCATGACGCCAAGTCTGAGCTTGATGGAAAGCTGCGTGAGACTATCAATGCCTTTTGTGACGAATCTGCTCAGCAGATCTTTGACGAGACGCAGCTTGCAAAGTCGCTTGAGGCCGTGATCGAGGCCGGCGCCGGTGCAGCAGAAGAAGGCGACGACGATGTGGTGATGAAGGATTTACGGACGCAGTGCCAAATCAAATTCGCCGAGATCTACCGCATGTTGCACGAGTACCTCGCGGATACGCGCACGGTCGATATTCTCTTTGACTCGGTTCGCGAGCTCGCAGTTTCACGCTACGCTCAATTCTACGCTTCGATCTCAGCCTCCGCGCCTGCGCAGCTCACGCTGCTGTGGGATGCCGACAGCTTTGAGTTCTGGCTCGACGGCCGCGTCGTCGGCCCGCTGGTACGAAGCGGCGACAGTCACTCGCACCGCGCGCACACGCAGGGCGAGCAGCGACGCAGCAGTGCTGGGAGCACGATGACATCGTCGACGGCAGACCAGCACGCGGGGGACTCGGACCTGGTACGTTCGGAGACGACCCTGCGCGGCAGCGGTAGCGGCACAACCGCAGGTAAGCCCCGACTTGTCAGGTGCGATAGCATGGCTACAACCGCGTCTGCAAGCACGCAGGGCGCGGGGCTGGTGATGTCGATCGACCGCACGCTTGGGCGGGTCAACGAGTGACGCACGCGTATGTATACTAGTAAACCGGTCGTTGAGTGTTTTTTTTCTTCACTTTTTATTCCTACGTAGACTGCTTTCTACCTACCCACTGACACCACCTGCCGTTGCTCTGTTGTGGCTCTGTTGTGGCTCTGTTGCGTTTCGGTAAACAAACAAACGTAAACAAAGAAAAGATAAACAAAACTACAATCGCGCCTCATCAACGGCCTACAATCCAAAGCATGTAAAACAATCAAGACATAATAACTACATTCCTAAACAATACACTCGTAGGCCTAGGAAACGAGTCAAGCGCGTTGGAAACACGAAAATCGGGTACACGGCTTCCAAACACATGTAAAACAAAATTGAACCGACAACAAGTTCTATCCAAGAATAAAAAAAAACAGCAAATACAAGAAATAAACGAGTCCCACAATCATAATCAAGCATAAAGCCGATCGATGACTTCCTAAACAAACCAAAAAAACATACCTCACCACGCCCTTAGACTAGGTAGGCAGCATATAAAAAAAACATCACTCAAAATGCATCCACTACATTTTTAGACACTTGGAAATGAAGCAAGCCCCGGCTTGAAACTAAGCTGCTTGAAACGCTTAGTTGTAAATACCCCAGTACTGCTCGCAGTCGTAGGAACCAGGGGACTTCCACAAGTCGTTGTAGGCAGTGAAAAGGATGATATCGGAGTAGGCCGACTTGAGAGCAGCAAGAGCAGTAGCCTGGTTAGCAGTGGAAGGGTAAGCAACACCGTTGTTGGTACCCTGAGTAGGCCAGCCGGTCTCGGTGATGATGATCTGCTTGGAGTCAGAGACGGCCTTGAGACGAGTAATCTGCTCAGAGAGCCAGGTTCCAGCCTCGGCAGCAGTGGCACCGCCGTCGAAGAAGGGGTGGGCGTTAACGGCAACGATATCAGAGCAGTCCAAAAGCTCGGGGTGCTCAAGGGCGGCAATGAAGGTGTCAATGTTGGCAACGGGGCCGGTGTAACCAGCAGCACGAGCAATGGTTCGGGCAGAGTTGGTGTAAGAAACCATAGCGTCGGTAGTCTGGAGACCGCCGTTGACGTTCTCGTTACCAACAGCGAGGATGCTGACAACATCCCAGCTCTTGCCGGCAGACTCAATGGCAGAGTGGATGGTGGAGATAGCAGAATCCAACTCATCGAGGTAGTAGATACCGGCAATGACAGTCTGGCCATCAGCAAGAGCGTTGATGATGTTGTAAGCCTGGTTACAGTCGACACCGTAGAATCGGATGACATCGTAGCCGGTCAACTTAGCAAGGTCGCTGGCAACCTCGCTGGTGGACTTACAGGTACCATCAGCGGCGTAGGGAGAGTACGAGATACCCAAAGCACCGTTAGTGAAGGACGAGGCAGAAAGAGAGTCCGAAGAAGTCTCGGTCGAGGCGGCAGCAGCGGTGGTGCTGGTGGTGGTCTCGGCGGCGGCGGTGGTCTCGGCGGTGGTGGTCTCGGCGGCAGCAGCGGCAGCGGTAGTGGTGGTTTCAGCAACGTCGTTGTTAGCTAAGAGGATGGTCTCAGGGAGAGCAGCGGCGACGGCAGCCTGAGTGGTAGCCGGAACGGACGATCCGTCGGCGTAGACGTAGACGGTGGTCTGGACGGTGTCGACGACGACATCACGCTTGCGGTGAACGTGAGCGTGCTCTTTAAAAAAAGAAAATGTTAGTATCTACAGCCTCAAATTAAGACACAGCTGTTCAGCCACAGGAAGGGATGAGATGATGACCTGGTCACAACCCCCTCACCACTGTGGCCACGAGTTCAGCCACAACAACTCACCGATCGGAGAAGCCAAAGCGGCAGCGGCGAGAAGAGAGAGTGTAGTAGCGAATTTCATTTTTTTTTAAAGAACGTAAAGAGAGAAAAAAAAAACCGTAAGCCGACCTGAGAGAAGAAGAGAAAGACTGGCGGCAGTGGATTTTTTTTTGAAGTTGCGCTTTGAAGGAGAAAAAGGGAAAAAAAAAAGAGCGACAGAAAGCAAGGCGGTGTTGAGTTTTGGTTTATTTACCCGGATTGCCGGTGACTAGTCCCATTGAGGAAAGATGGTGCGGCGATTATTGATGAAAAAAAAACACAATCACGTGTATGCGCGTGGGGTTGTTTGAGGGAAAGAGGCAGAATAGCGCTAGACTTTTACTTTTCTGATTTCCAGTTAATTTTTATTTATTTTACGGTTCGTCTTTGGATTTTTGCTTATTTAAAACGCGGTTTTGTCTTTGGGTTTGGGTGGTGTTTTTGTTTTTGTTTTGTTTTGTTTTGTTTTTTCTTTGTTGGCGCGTCTTTGTTTTCCTTCGGCCAAAAGAAGCCAAACTTTCGAGCTTTGACGAAGGGAGAGGCGACACGCGTTTCAAAGTTTTTCCTTGTTTAAGGAGAGATTCTGATAATCTACGGGCTCGTTTTCTGTGTTGGTATAGCGGTTATTTTTTTTTGTTTTGAGTGGCAGCAGTCTGCGGATCTTTTCCCTGAGTCTCCTCACTCAGCTCTTTTCCCGGGGAAAAAGGAGTATAATCAAAAAGGGGACAAGAGTAAAAAAAAAAATCATGAGTGATAGTGATCGTAATCATTTCACGTGAGAAAAAAAAAGTTTGATCAGTAGGTGTGTCGCGTTGAAGCCTCCATCCCGTGACAACGATGTTCAAAATACAACTCATAAGGGCCTACAACTAAATCACAAACAAAAGCAAATATATTATTTTTCATGCGCAGAAAAAATACATGAATAAACTTTTAATAGATACCCCAGTATTGCTCGCATCCGGTCGGGCCAGGATCCTTCCACATATCGTTAAAGGCAGTGAAGAGAACGATTTCGACGTTGGTCGACAAGAGCGAGGCAATTGCATCCTGTTGATTGGACTTTGAAGGGTGGGCAACACCAATATCTTGCCCCTGTGTGGGCCAACCGCTCTCGGTAACAATGATCTGCTTGTTACTCATGCCCCGAATTTGCGTAATAACAGCCGTGAGCCAGTCACCCGCCTGCTGTGCAGTGAATTGGCCGTCAAAGTATGGGTGTGCATTAACGGTAATGACATCGCTGCAATCAAACAGCTGAGGGTTGTTGGTGTATGCAACAGCAGTGTCAACGGTGGTTACAGGGCCATTGTATCCCAAAGATCGAGCTTGCGTCCTGGCTTGGTTCGTGTAAGAAACCATGGCATCGGCCGACTGTGCTCCCTTGTTGACATTCTCATTACCAACAGTTAATACGCTAACCACGTCCCAGCCCCGACCAAGAGACTGCACGGCGTTAGAAAGCTCGCTGAGAGTGCTAGAAATCTGGTCAAGATCATAGATTCCTGCCATCACAGTCTGGCTAGAGGAAATGCTACTGAGGATGGTAGAGATCTGATTACAGTCGCTGCCATAAAACCGAATAACACGATACTGCGACAACTCTGCAAGATCCTGCAAAACCTGCGAGGCACTCTTGCACTGGCCATCGTCGCCGTAGGGCGAGTAGGTAATGCCATATGCAACTCCAGCAGGTACTGGAGATCCAGAGCTGCTTTGAGACGGTGCTGAAGATGTTCCAGATACAGTAGAGGCAGCACTGGGCACGGACAAAGAGACCGCAGAGGTATATGTAGCAACACTAGAGCCTTGTGCAGCAGTGGAATAGGTATAATCAACCAGATTTGTGCTTCTGGAAAGAGCAGATGCAACCGGTGTATCAGAATCTACCAAAGCGTTGGTAGGCTGTGCGTCGGCGTAGACAACTAGAGTCGAAGTAGCCGTATAAACAACAACATCACGCTTGTGATGAACATGCGCGTGCTCTACCTTGGGTTAGTATGACTACTCATGGGTTTTCTCGGGCTACCCCTGATCCCGAGTGAACTCACCAATAGGTCCCGCTAGAACGGTAGTAGTAAAAAATGCGGCTATAACACTGGTGATCCTCATTCGATGGAAAAAGAGAGACTGAGCGAGTGAAAATGAACGTATTAGTGAATGATTGAGGAGAAAATCCAGGGAATGTTCAAGGTTGAAATATCATTTGTGCGCATCTCTCTGACCTGCGCACTTTACGCTTCCTGCCATATGCCCCCCCGCCCAGTCCATCAAACACTGTGAAGAATGCAATGCAATACAAACATAAAACCACCTCTCGACACTGTGTCCCAAAACCCAGGGCCGAGAAGAGGTTTTTTAATTACGCCGCATTGAGCCGCATATCCACTCTAACCGCGTTCAAAAAAGCGCGTACAAATTTTTTGTGCGGCGTTGTCACGGGAAAGGAGGTGCAGCGCCATGGCGGCCAAAAAAGCGTTGCAACGCTTTGCTGATCTGATCGAGGCCCCCTGCATTTTAACTAACAGCAATCCGAGGTCCTTTCTAAGAGAAGTGGCTCGTGCACGTGCGTCAACCACGCTCTCCTCTCACATCCACGCTTAAGCGGGGGACTAGACTACATCTCCAAAGATCAGCATTCACGTACACGTTCCAAAATGTAGCGAGTATTCACATCAATATATACAGTATGTTTTCTTTTTCCCTTTCAGTCTCCGCGCGTCTCGCTCAGCTCGCACGTGGGAATATAGCGCTGGCATGCTCAAAGGCAACAACTGCATCGTCGGGAAAGAGCTGGACTCGGCCGTTTGCATCTTCCATTGCCATAGCAAGAGCTTGACCAGAGCGCTTGCCGTTGCCCAGAAGTCCCGCGTGTGTGTTTGAACCCCAGTGCAATGCATCGCGTTGTCCAATACGAGCAAAGACCTGCTTCGACGCACAACTAATATCTCCAATGTGTATCGGAACAGTCTTGTTTAACTTTTCAGAATCTGTGTCTCAGTTAGCACGCTGTAGTGTGCGCTTCGCATAAACTTACATTCAGTCAAGTTGCTGAGACCGGAAACAATCGTCGGTTCGCCTCGGCTGTGTACGTACTTTCCGTTGCCGTATTGGCCAGCAAGACCGTCTCCAAACACCCACACTTGTTCACCGCCTTGTCCGTGGTCCTTGGTGACTAGAAACGAAGTTGATCCGCCGGCTGAAATTTCTAGAGCGACAATATCGGTCGACTTACGTGCTGACGAAATCTCGTAGACATCGTTTCCGTCCTTGGCATTGCGGCGCTTCTGTTGTAGAAGAGGTATCGCGACAGGCTTGGGGAAAAACGAAGACTCAAGCGTGTAGGTATGTCCAAGCTGGCCGTTCGTGTTGCGGCCAAAGCCCCAAACTTTGCCATGGTTGTCGAGTAAAAGTGTATGGAAACGTCCAGTGGCCGTTTTGATGATTGATCCGGCTCCAAAGGGCAAAGTCACCGAGAGAACCTTTCCGAGAGGAGGAGGTGAAAAGATAGAGGCATGCTCCTCAACACCAAATTGACCCATGCTCTGCTCGGCCTGTTCAAATCCAGTGGCAATAGTGAAGACACTTCCAGCTGAGTTGACAAAAGTAGCGTGTTCTTGGCCTACATCGAAATCGACAATGCTTCCCCAGCTAGTTTGCGGTTCGATTGCAGCTAGCGTAGGTCGAGAGCCGACTTTGGCGACAGGATCAACCGAACCTCTAAACCAACCACCAGAAACTTTGTTAACAACCTTGTAGTCGCTCGTGACACTGCTGAAGGCTTTTGAGGCTAATTCATGCTCAGGTTGGCCCACAGGAGCGGCGTAAATCTTGCCTTGACGACTTCGAAGCAAGAGTTCTCCATTAGAGACCTTAGCCTGAGCAATATCCAGACCCTTGAACACTACCCGGGGATAATAATCGTTCTTGTCAGTACTAACTCCCAAACCCCATTGAACGACATCGCCGTTTGCAAGAACAGCGGTGCCGACGTCAGCTGTCAAAGCCAGGTCCCTTAGTTTCTTGCCGTCAAAGTAGGTGAACCTTGTAGGAACATTCAAAACATTGCTTTGTGCTGACTTTTTGGCGTTGAATGCTTCGGGATTGCATACAGCACCCGCGTTATTGCCCCAGATGTAGACACCATCTCGCTTAACCTCAAACGATGCCACCGGATCAACTGGCTTACTACTGTTGGTAGGTATCAAATTACCCTTAGAGTCTTGCGAATACAGAGTAACCTTGGGCTCGCTGAATTTTTCAGGTTCGGTGAAAATAAGGTATAGCTGTGTTCCACCCAACGTAACCGCAATACCTCCCAAAAAGGTGTATACAAACTTGCTGATGGGAGAGATGGGTTTCTTCTGTTTCGACGTGTTGGTAAAACCGGCAGCCTCGAGTTCCTCTGGCGTGGGAGGGCGTGTGAACTTGCTAGGATCAGAGCCATCGTCCACAATCGTGCGTCGTGGAGGTGGCGTCGACTTGGAAGAGGGAGGAATATCAGACTGACGATTTACCAGCACTGTCGAAAAATATCGCAGTGCTGGGCGACGAATGCCCATCGAAAGAGCGGAATATCGAAGCATTGGCAGTTGTCGAAAGTTTGCTTTGGGGAGATTTTGATTTGGTGAACGGTGACGACAGAAGCCATATTCACAAAACAGCCATAAAACCGCGTAAATTACTCTAGTTTTAAACCTATTAAATATAGTGAGACAAAATAAAAGGCATGGGAATAATTTCATATTTATTGAACTTTTTTTTTCCCAGTTTTCAATAAAAAAAATAAAAAAAAATAAAAAAAAATAAAAAAAATCCCATTATTTTCAAGATTTCTCAAAGTAGTCTACCCGAAATTACCGATTTACTAATCTAAACAGACAATCAAAGATATTAAATATTATAAATTTTAATAAAAAACCAAAATTATCTCTTAGATTTTCCCCAAACCTACCCTCAAGGCACGCTGTGTTCAGGACTCCTTCAACAGCCATAGCAACTGCAAAACTCCCAACTGTGAAAAAAAAAAATCGCCAACCCAAAAAACCAAACTGAAAAAATGGGAAGCATTCGCAGATCAAAAACAAAGCGAAGAACGAGGTTGGTGACTTGTTGGATACTAAAGAACTATGTCTAACTATTTGACAGAGATCTCGATCTAGTCTTTGGCGATGTGACCGACCCGAGCAAGCGAAAGGCTCTCGAGAACCAGCCCATCGACGATACTAAACCCGGCCTCGGACAGTACTACTGCACTGAATGTGCCAAGTATTTTGACAACGAAACTGCCCAGACTCATCACTTGAGAGGCAAAAATCACAAGCGGAGGTGGGGAATTCTAAATAGCTTTGAAAACTTCTACTAACCATATTCAGAGTGAAGTTGCTAAGGGAACGACCTTATACTCCAGAAGAGGCCGCTGCCGCTGCAGGTGTTGGAACTGCCAGCTTTTATCTCAAAGCACAAGAGCAAGATCGTGAACTGGCTGCCATCGAGACCGACCGTAAAGTCACTGCCAAACTCGAGCGCAAGCAGCCAGGACCAAAGAAGTCAGAGCCCACCGAAGTTGAAATGACTGACTCTGTTGAAATCATCGATAATTCCGAGATTCCCGTCTAAAAAACGTCGAACCTAAACTACTGGTGCGTGTACATTAGCAAGATCAAAAAGTATACACATATAAAGATTAAACTAATCAACTTCTAAATGAAACTCGGATGGATAAAAATTAAATGCAAACAGCTCAAAAAATAATGCAATTAAACCTCTCCAAAGCTCTCATGTCCTGTTTGCGTCGCGTGCGCCTGCGCACCCCGTTCCCCAACAAGCTCAAGACCACATATATTGCATTTTAGTCGAAAATTTGAGGTATCAGTATAATAATGTCTTCCTCGTAGCTGATCGGCTAACTGGCCTGCAGCGTATTTAATCGTATCTGCCACCAAGTTGGTGTTTTCGTAAACAGTCATGTCAAATTCTCCAGGAGCATCCGGAAAGGGTGCCAAAGCAACAGCGTCGTAGTGGATGCCAGAATAAAGGACGACACAAAAAGTAGGCGCACCCGGGTTGAACTCATCCAAGCGGCCGGAAGCCACGTCAACAGAAACGATCGAAACACCAAACGCCTCGGAAATAATGGCAAGCTCAATAGCACCTCCCCAGCTATCCAAGTTCCGGATCCAATCACAGTACACCCGATTGGGTTTTCCCAAAAAGGCAGTAGAGTACTTTATCGGATCTGCAGCTATAACTGTAGCAACTTGCTCACGGAGTTCAGAAGCAGCATCAATACTTCGAAGAAGTGCGTATCCAAGTGCACGAAAAAGGCAGGAGTTGTCATCTTCCATCACACGCATGACGAGAATGCCATCTTCCCCACATTGTGCATGAGGCAACTCTTCATTAAGGTCAGGCCGAGAACTTTTAGATCCAGATTTAAATGGCGGGTTAGATTGGGATTTAATAGGAGCAGGAGACGTATAATTCACAGTAGACGAAGCAGAGGTACCAGTATATATAGTAGACGGTTCTGCACTCGTCGCTTTCATATCCAAAGCAGGTTCAATTAATAGCTGATCACCATTACGAATCCCTGAGTCAGTAACAAGTGTATCGCTTGCATCAAGTGGCACAGCACAAGGTGGGAAGCCGGTCTTGATTGCACTTGGCCACCGGTCCAAGTTGAGAGCATCAACAATCTGGTCTAGAAGAATAGTAAGAGTGAGCTCAGAATCATCGCCCTTTGTCGAGATTATAACTTGATTTGTAGGTGACTTGAGTTTTAACCGCATTTAAAGTTAAAGTTGTATAGGTGGAGGTGGGACAAGAGAGAAGTGTCCCAACCCTGAAACCCGACTCCCACCAACCAACTCGCCTCGACTCGGTCGACAAACGGCGAACGTCACAAACTTTGCCATAACTAGCCTTTAAGGCGAAATTACTTGAAGGGAACTCATAGTCTATCTGGACCTTTGCCACCATGCAGGACCT
Source organism: Trigonopsis vinaria (assembly GCA_030582095.1). Classification (NCBI taxonomy): domain Eukaryota; kingdom Fungi; phylum Ascomycota; class Trigonopsidomycetes; order Trigonopsidales; family Trigonopsidaceae; genus Trigonopsis; species Trigonopsis vinaria. The sequence goes on along the minus strand of JAKTWP010000003.1, from coordinate 931,297 downwards.
CGAGGGCATGTCGGTTACTGAGCTTGTTGACGTGGCTGTCAACTATGGCTATGACCCGCGGACAAGATACTCAAACTGGGTTAGAAGTGCAGGGAATGTTATTCTTCAGGTATATTTTATAACGTGCTTGTGAATGAGGACATGTTTTTAACTCTACCAGGCCAAGCAGCACGACCTTGCAGGCAATTGCCAACAAGCATATGTACTATATTATCGATATGCCGAGTATGTATTTATTTCTGGCATTAAGTACAGATCTAACTATACCAGTCTTGTAATGAATCATCTTGCTCAACGGCCAGAGAGTAGGACCGCTATAGGCGCGGCGGAACTTACTGTCCTCAAGGATGTATGTCTTACCGTATTAACAGTGGATTATATAGATTTTAACATTATATAGCGACTGATGCCGGCAATTGAACGCATGGAGGCCTTGAAGCCACTGATTGTCAGCTCTTTTGAGCGATATCAAAAAGAACTCCTCGAGCGCGCTCGAAGAGAGCTGGAGCAGAAAAAGAAGGATGAGGAATTAGAGAAGCTTCTACGGTACGAACTTGTTCCTGAATCCTCGATCCGTCTACCCGACTCTCCACCTTGGGAGAACAACCTTGGTCGTGACGACGATAGCGAGTACAATTCGACCTCTTTGAACCTTCATGCGCAATCATCTTATGCAACAAGTGGAAATAACGAATCACCTTTAAGGGCCGAACCTTCAAAACCCAAACTTTCAATTGCATATCCCTCTGTTCCGACAGACGTCCTTAACACTTCTCACCAACCGGCACACCCTCCTTCACTTCCACCTCACCCTTCTCTATCTGAAAGAAACTCTTTTAAACAACACAGGGAGGTTTCTTCTATTGCAGATGGATCTTTCCAATCCAACATCGAAATACCACCGGCTTCTGACTCTAGCATCGTACACAAGACTAGCGAGACAACCGAAAAGGGGCTACCGCTACGGACCGTGTTTCTTCCGGAAGCTTTGAGACAGCGTTTTCTATCAATTGCGGAAAAGAACACATCAATGAAGTTGGAGACATGTGGCATTCTTTGCGGGAAGCTCACACGAAATGCATTTTTCATAACACATTTAGTAATACCTGACCAGGAGTCGACTTCAGATACGTGTGGAACACTTCACGAAGAAAATTTGTTTGACTTTCAGGACAAGAACGATCTCTTCACTCTTGGATGGATTCACACTCACCCAACTCAGACGTGTTTCATGTCATCTGTGGATTTGCACACGCATGCATCGTATCAGATAATGTTACCTGAAGCAATTGCTATTGTTTGTGCTCCCACAAAGATGCCCGATTGGTCTGTATTTAGGCTCACTGACCCTCCGGGACTCCAGATAATATCATCGTGCAGCGCGACGGCTGCATTTCACCCACACCCAGAACCGAATATATATAAGACGGCATATAAACCTGGGCATGTGAAAATACGGGATATTCCCTTCGAGTTAGCCGATATTCGAACGTCCAAAGCATGGTGAGTGGGGCGGAAGATACCAGTATTGGGCAGATATAATATTATCATTTGTACGATAAAATAAGAGTAGAATAATATTTATATTTACTGTGTAGTATTCCAAATAACTTAATTGCAATCTCCGGCTCCAGTCGGATCGCTTACCCCCTGCGCGTTTCCCCCATCTCTCAACTACCGACGTCAGCAGTGCCTTTTTCTTCGACCCTCGTCTATCTCGCCGCGAGCTTCACGAGCCCAAAACACAATGAGCTGGAAGGGATTTCAGAAGGGTGTCGTTAGGGTAAGTTTATCGTATTCATTCACTTGTTGGATTTTTTTTTTCTTTTGGTGCTTTGGATTTTTCTCCCGACCGGGGCGCAGGCTTAGATAAACGCGTTCGGGCAGCGAGAAGCCAGTAACTTATAACGTTTGCTAACCATGTTACTAGACACCACAAATGTTCAAACAGAAGATGAACATGGTAAGTATAGAATGACTATTGTTTTGGGGATGAATGGCAAAGATACTCGTGATTTGCGACTCTCCGAACTTTTCTCATTTCCGATGGATTGACTAATATTCCAGGGCGAAATCACCAAAGATGCAGTCTATATCGATGCCGAAAGACGTTTCAAAGAATTGGATACTGAGGTCAAGAAGCTTCACGACGAGTCTAAAAAGTATCAAAATGCCATCAATGGTCAGCAATAATAAGTTCAAGAGTTACAAATCATCTACTAACGGTCTCTTAGGAATGCTGGAACATCAAATCGAGTTTTCTAAAGCTATCGAGGAAATCTACAAGCCGATTTCGGGTAAGCTTTCGGATCCCAACTCTATAGTCTCGGAAGGCAACCCAGAGGGTATCAAGGCTTGTGAACAGTACCGTGAAATTGTGACTGAGCTCCAAGCCACCTTAAAACCGGAGTTGGAGATGATTCAGACGAGAATTGTCAATCCTGCCGAGGAATTAATGGAAGTGGTTAAGCTTGTTCGGAAGATGCTCACCAAACGAAATCATAAACAGATTGATTTGGATCGATACACAAATACTTACAAGAAGTTGAACGATAAAAAAGAGAAGACCCTTAAGGATGAAAAGCACTTCTACAAGGCTGAATCTGATTTGGAGGCTGCAACACAAGAGTACAACTACTATAACGAGATGCTGAAGGTCGAGCTTCCCCAGCTTTTCGCCATGGAAGCCGAGTTTATCAAACCTCTCTTTCAGTCATTGTACTATATGCAATTGAATGTTTTCTACATTCTACACAACAAGATGGAAACGATGAAGATTGCTTACTTTGACATGTCATCTGATATTGTGGAATGCTTTAACGCAAAACGGGGCGACGTTCAAGAACGCACGGAAGCCATTCCAATTACTCACTTCACTGGTGCTCGCAAGCCTACCGTTGGTAAATTTGGTGCACCTGGCGCCCCTGGCGCCCCAGCCTATGGAGCTCCAGCGTACGGTCAGCCAGGAGCACCTGGAGCACCAGCTTACGGACAGCCTGGTGCCCCAGCCTATGGAGCTCCAGCTTATGGTCAACCGGCAGCCGCAGCGCCTGCATATGGAGCTCCAGCTTATGGACAGCCTGTTGCTGCCGCTGCCGCCGCTGCACCAGCCTACGGTGCACCGGCTTACGGTGCGCCAGCGTACGGTCAACCTGCTGCCGCTACTACGGCGTATGGGGCTCCTGCATATGGCCAACCAGCAGCAGCAGCAGCAGCCACTCCGGCTCTTGGCGAGAAGCAAACATATACGCCTGTCTATGGCCAGCCAGCCTATGGCCAGCCAGCATCGCCAGCTGTTTCAAATGCCTCGGGAGCGACTCCTGGGTACGGAACACCGGCAATTGCCTCACCTCTTTCACCACCTACTCCCGCCACACCGGCTATTCCAGCGGCTGCTCAGACTTGCGTGGCTCTCTATGACTACACCGCCCAAGCTCAAGGTGACCTTACATTTACAGCTGGAACTTCAATTGAGATTGTGTCACGCACTGATGATGCTAATGGTTGGTGGACTGGCAAGTTGAGCAATGGCCAGGTTGGCGTTTTTCCCGGAAACTATGTTCAATTACAATAAAGTTTTCTTGTCACCTTATGTACTGATGACAAGAGAGAAAGCGTACGATGTTTGATTTAGTACAACATGTGACTGCTTTTCGCTTTAGAGGAGTAAGAGATGGAGTTTGTTTTTTGCATGATACGAAGTATTTAAGAGAGAAAGGGGTTAAGATTATTTGTTTATTTGGTTTTCGCCCTCTTTTATAAATACAACTGATTTGAAGAATATATGACTGTAGAGAGAGAGGTGACTAGAACGCCCATACGCTCCGATGTGATGACGCATGCTTTGTTCCAAATTTAAGGGGGCAAATCAAATGAACCATCTTGACAGGATTAAGTGTTTAATTGTGCGCCTAGACTAGTTTCGACTATGCACCTAATTTCTATATATGGCTACTACGCCCCTGCCTAGGGATGACGTGGCTTGTTGGTTCTTGCCCAAGGCAGACTTTTTATACAACTATTTAAAAGCGAACATATTTACAATAGAATTTTCTGAAATTGATTCAAGGTTGAAACCACCTTTTGATTAACGCTCTGCTGTTTTAAGAGAAGTGCACTGGATTTTGTGTCTGTGGTACTGCGAAAGTTTCAAAAATTAGTGCATTCGCAGTACCGAAAATAAACCCACGCAGAGCAAAACAAGCGAAGCCACCCCCCTTCTCCCGCTTTCCCCTTTTCGCAGCAGCAGCAGCAGCAAAACCAGCTGACGAAGACAAACAAAAAAAAAGCAGACCACCACAACTGCCCAGCGAAGTTTTCTTCTTTAAACTCTGCTTTCGGCTTCTTTTTTTTTTTAATTTATTTATTTTACCACCGTTTTCTCGTTGCCACTTTGGAGAGTCCCTTGGAACCAGCCATCGATATTTTACTCCACCAATGGAAGAACCTTCGACTGGATGGCTACGGTCTCTGGTAGGCCGTGGATCAAAGGCATCCCGCCGACCAAGCTCGGTGATTACTTCTACAGAGACTTCAATTTCAACCACAAGTTCAAATGCACCAGCAAACACGTCTGTTGTGATGGATACAGAGTCGGCAGGAGGTGATCCAAACATCGACATATCAAAAGGTCCAACGCCTACTTCGCAATCAGCGACCACAACGGCTTCAAATGCATCCAAAGTAAATGCTACAAAAGCAGAGCCGCCCGCCGCTTCAAACGTTTCTCCAGAGTCCCCGAATACAACTGCCATGAGTATTTCTACATCAAACGCCGCTCCTTCTAGTTCGACTCGACGCCTTTCAATGGTTGTAGGTTCGCGATTATCTGCTGTTTTACACCCCTCCCAAGCAGGAAATCGGTCTTCCATAGTTGGCGGAAACTCTTCATCGCTTTCTTCATCCCCTGGTTCCCACCATGTCAGTGGAATATATGGACGAAGTGACGCAAATATGTCAGTTACTTCATTGACTGGCAGTCGTACTCAAGAGCCACCAAGCCTAGTATTTGGCATTCCTCTTGATCAGTCTCTTGAAGTTGCCAGTGTCAAGATATCTCTGACGAATAAGGATGGAAAGCCGTTTGTTTATGGACACATTCCGGTTGTTGTTGCCAAATGTGCGGTTTATTTGAAAGAGAATGGTAAGGATTTTTTTTTTTTTTGGTTATTTAGGTTTTAAGTTTCTAACCAACTTTTAGCAACTGAGGTAGAGGGTGTGTTTCGACTAAGTGGATCCGCAAAACGAATACGGGAGCTTCAGGTGATTTTCGATACTCCTCCTGATTTTGGAAAGAAATTAAAGTGGGATGGATTTGTGGTTCATGATGCTTCGAACATTTTGCGTCGTTTCCTTAACCGTCTCCCCGAACCTATTATTCCTTTGGACTTTTATGATCGATTCCGTGAACCTTTACAAAGCATTGCTGTTGACACTACAAGCAGCGGAAATCCAGCTGGAAAATTGATCATTACCAAGCAGCAGCAACGTGAGGCTATAAAAACTTACAAAAAGCTGTTTGCCGAGCTCCCCGACAGCCGTAGGCAACTCTTGGTCTACATTCTTGACTTACTGGGAGTCTTTGACGCATTTTCTGAAAAGAACCGAATGCCCGCGTCGAATTTAGCTGCCATATTTCAACCTTGCTTTCTCTCGCATTCCGACCATGCCATGTCTCCCGTCGACTACTTACTGAGTCAAAGGGTCATAGTCTTCTTGATTAACAACCATAAGGTTTTTCTAGATGATATTATCAAGGCTGCATCTCCATCAAGCAAATCTTCTCCGCATAAACATCGAAAATCGAAATCACGGACGGCTTCCACATCGAGTGGAATGGATCTCGGGAGCTCTAGTGGGTTAGATATAGCGGCTAAGAAGGGTGATGAAATTCAAATTTCTGAGATTGCAGAAGAGACTTCTGCTTTGCCGATTGTAGACGATACCGCGGCCAATGAGGGTGATGAAACTCAAATTCCTGAGATTGCAGAAGAGACTTCTGCTTTGCCGGTTGTAGAGAATACAGCGGCTAATGAGGAGGCTGTTGAATCAAATAGCGACTCAACTCCAACTGATGGGAATTCCAGTGTCACTGATACGGCAATGTCTGAAGTTATCCCTACTAGTCAACCGGAAGCTTCGTCCTCTACACCACCAGTTGCTCCACCGTATGCATTGAATCGGCCGAAAACCAGGACATTAAGCAGTTCACAGAAACATGTTAAGCGACGCAGCGTCTCAAATAATGCTATTCTGACCGAAAGCTCAGAACTTCAACAGGAAGCTGGTAAGCGACATGTTTCCGACAGCTTGACTTTTGGTCCAACCTTGGATGAAAACGTTGCGAAGGAAGGTGTTTTAGAACAAGACGGCCAAATTGCCGTTCAACAATCTAAACCCGTGGCTAATACTCGCAAGACAGGTTGGAGGACGTCATATCGCCAGTCGGTGATGGACGCTCCGAATTTGACAGGAATGCTTTTGCCCTACTTGAATGATAAGCGAGTCAAGAGGCGCGAATCGTCGACCGTATCTGTTCCCGATGGACCCAATCGGCAAATCTCTTCTTTTTCTCATACTTCTGCCTCTTCTTCATCTGGAAACAGCATTCTTGATGATAGGCATAAGGGACAGCCGCGAGCAGATAGAAGTCGGAGATCTTCTTGGATGGTATGGAAACGCAAGAAGACGGACACTCTGGCCATTGGACACCCGTTGGGTACTGCTGTAGTGGACAAATAATTTGTTTAGTGTTGTCTTTGCTTTTTTTTTGCATTTATACGCTGTTTTTGAATGAGATGGATATTGTCGAATAGAAACTGGTCTCAGCCAGCTAGAAGGCAGAGCACGGGAGAGATTTTTATCTTGAGCGATTGATTTTTTCACTACACACATGCATTCATACGCGAGATATCCAAGGATCGAGTCTTTTTTTTTCTTTGATTGATTTTATTATTTGCATTCGAGGTTGGGTTGTCCTTTTTTTTGTTGTGTTTTTTTGTTTTGTTTTGGACTGTGGACGATGCGCGTGGACTTTCTCAATGTCGGAGGTGGAGTACTACTATTATGTATACAATATTTTTTTTTTACTTTTAGTTTTACAAAATAGTGAGTTTTAAAGAGCGAGATTCCGTGATATGTAATTGGTTTATGGGTGGGGGGCGGCGCTCTCGGGTCGGCCGTTGGGATTACGTCGGATTTACCATCGTTTTAACACCATCCCTTTGAAGTGTTATCCCGAACCGTACGATCTAGATTGAACAGAGTTATTTTTATTTTTTTTTTTAAATTTATGTTTATTAAGGCACTTCACTTCTGTTTAGAGTTGCCAAATGAAGAAGGTTGGTTTGACAAATCATACACGTGACCTTTGTGTCCGTTTTGGGAAAAATCCGGGGTCAGCCCGGATTTTTCTACCCCGTTTTAGCACTGTTTGAAGTAATACAAATCGTTTTGTTACGGGGAGCTTGAAGAAAACAGTGATTGGAAGAACACTTTTGATGGTGGAAAATACAGACGACAGGGATAGTGGGTCTATAGTTGGTGGCACACTGCTTCCCGAGTTGAGACAAGGTACCTCGCTTCGGATCGTTACCACCGATGAGATCACTGCGGACGGTTCACATATACATACACCGATAACAGAGTTTACAGAATTATCAGCGAGTACGTTGGCTTCTAGCACGCCTGCTTCTCGATCCACCGATCCGCCAGATGCTCGTTTGGCAAAGCTCAAAGTCAGTCACGCCCCCCCGGAAGAAACAGAGAATGGCAGTGATTGGATCTACAAGAGGCTCAAATTCATGACTGATGATGTCTCGGGAAGCTCCTTCGTGGGCTACATACATCAGCATACTTTGTTAGACAAGGCCGGCACCGACGAGGCCCTGACGCCTTTAATAATGACACCCAGATCGCCATTTTTGCCTCCCACATGTCTATCAACCGTACCCAGCTTTCTATGTCTGCCAGAGTACGATTCTTCTGACCAGCAGCGCACACCGATGCGCCAGACCGACCAGATTGGCCTGAGTCTGAGTGGGACCTCTGGTCGGAGACCAGAAAGCCGCAATGAGCGCAGACCTAGCCTAGTACGCTCCCCAGAATCTCGCCTTTCCTTAAGTGGTTCCGAGATTGGCCTTGAGCTCACTACGAGTCGAAATCGAAAGGTACCAATGAGTCCACCAAGGCGCCAATAGTAACGAGTAATGATTAGGTAAATAATATGATTTTGTATTTTGGAGAGTAGGTGTGCCATTGTAGAAGCTTTTGTTGAGAGAGCAACGTCATTTTACGACTGCCAGACTACCCAAAACCAGGAGAGTACCCGCCTGCCGAAACCTTTTCACAATGCCTGCCGTACCTGCTATTGTGCGCAATATATTCGACACCTTCCCACTGGTCACATACCCGGCTCCGGCTTTGCCAGCTTCGAGCTCGGTGGTGTACACACCTTTGGGATCAGGAAACGGCACTGTGGCCGTCAAGAAGGAAACTGGAACGGTCACTGTGGGAACTAAGCTCTTTGTATCTGAGATTGATGATCGACCAGAGTTTATTTTGGGTAAACGGGTGTCGTTATCGATTCCTATACCGCTTGATCCCGATGGACTTTACGTTCAGGTATTACCTTCTCTAGAACGCGGATTTTTACCAGCTAACTTCTGTCATAGCTTAGCCTAACTGCAAATAAAGTTCCCTACAAGCTTTTTGAAGTCTCATCCCATGCATCACCTAGCGCAACTTTGCCTTACTTGCTTCTGCATTCCACATCGTCCTCCAACCATCAAAGCACCGAGTCCCTGCATTTTCTAGGCCCCGAATCTTCACTTCCGTCCATTTTCTCTACTATTGCAGCAGATCTTGGCCGGAGTGATTATTTGGATTCTGCCCAAACCCCCGAGGACAAAGTGTACATGATGTTTGCCTATTCCGTTCTCAACACCGCTTACCTTGCGACCCTGGTTGAGCGAATAGGCAATGATGACGGAAAGTTGTCGCTTGAGAGACTAATTTCTGGTCCTCAGCGAAGTATCATTGACTGGTGGGCGGACGTGGAGACACGAGTGCGTGTAACATCGACTGTTCAGCAGCGCATTTTCCCCACAATGGTGACGTCGAATCCCGAATCATTCTTACACTTGCTCTACGACTACTGCCAGACACGTAACTCGTCGCTCGCGCTCCCCACCGAGCTAGAACTGACGGTCAACCGAGCGGCGGAAAACTTGGACAATTTATATACAAGTTTCGAGATTGACATTCAGGAGTCCAATTTCTTTGCATCCCCGAGTCAGGTCGAGTCTACAGATAGAGCTACAACCGGTTCCACAGAGGAAGTCTCGCCCGTGCCCTCCAAGCCGGGATTCGTCGATCTTTTAATCTGCGCCTACACCCTTTTCTTCTCCAGGCTCTACCAATCACCAAGCTCGGTACCAGGGAAAATTGCTGGTGTATTTGAAAAGCACTCAGCTAGACTGCATGCCCACGCACAGGCAGTTATCGAGTCCCTCGAGCTGGCTTAGGACTTTCAACTTACAACTTAGGTACATAGATGCATAAACAAGGTAATATTTCATAAATAGACATTTTTTTCCCTCTTTAATAAAGTCAACTGGTTCATCTGCGTGGTCGCTCTATTCCGTAGTTTCTAGTGTTCCAAAGTGGTAGTTGTTGAGATGCCAGTTGTCTGGTAACTTGATAAACTTTGCTAGCTCTGGACCCGTCTTGGATGGCTCGAGTGAATTGACCAAGCCACAAGCAGACGGTACAAATCGCGGAGTGTTTTCTTCGATGTCAGACATGAAGGAACTCGCCGGAGAGCTGTTGTGTTTGACTCTGGAAGCTTCCCCGACGTCTGACGAGGTGTCCGGCGACGACAAGGATGGGGATCGCACTGAGTAATCATCTCCTTGTTCTTTTTTCAAAGACGAATCAGAGGATAAGCTTGGGGTCTTAAAACTAACTTTTTTGGATTCAGACAGCATTCCAGCTGTAATTGGCCAGTCATTAGCTGCAGGAGAATCAGCAATATTCGAGCATGACTTCAAACTGCTCCTCTCCTTGCTTCGATAGTCACCCTCGCCCAAAAAGGACACCAACCTTTGCCTCCGGCCACTACTTCTCTCAGCCCTCGAGTACTCAGCTATAAGAGTAGACCGTTTACAATTGTAATAAAAGTCGTCATTCAACAACTGATTTCTTCCGGAAGACTCAAAGCGAATCGATTGCGGCAACTTCGATGGCTCGTTCGACTCAGCGGCCAGACCAGAGATTCGATAATGCGACCCTCTAGGGAGATCTGAAAATCGCTTGCGAAAACCAAGTTTTGGTGCAGTGCTACTAGCAGCAAGGAAATCATGGCTAGATTGAGAAGGGTGTATTATTTGTCGTTTCGATCCTGCACCTTGATGCGTATAATGAGCACCGCCTGAAAAGCTGAAATTCCGACTTTCTCTTGATGGAATAATTGGAGAGGTTTCCAGACCACCGGGCGGAGATAAATTCAGAGGAGACGAGATTCTGCATTTAATACAGATATCCTTCTTTTTAATGCCGTGTGGACATCGCTTTTTCTTTATGATCCGTTTATTGAAAGGATTAAAATTATCAAGAGCAGTCTTTATGTTGGTGATATAGCGGGAGGTGGACTTCATTTCGCTCAATGAGTCGACAGAAAGAAAAAAGAAGAGTATGTTTCTCCTTTTGCTTGTCACAGCAAGTCAAACAACTTAAAACAGTATCATGCATAGCCCCCTGATTTCTGAAATCACACAAATTATGTGAGATCTACACGGAGCGGGCTTCTTGATTGTCCGGTCAACGTAGGTCAGCGTCGAACTAGAGTAGGACAAAAAGGAGACGGTTTCGAGATGAAGAAACATGCAGCGACCATTTTCGTAAATTTCAAAAAAAAATATGTTGGTGGCTTATCATATTAGTTTATAAGAAAAGAGCCTCGACCGGTTAAGTTCAAATTCACGTTAGACGACCATCCCAAAAGGTCGAGAGACTTCAAGCTCTTGATAAAGAGAGTCGACGTCGGTAATATGTTTTGCTAAAAGCTTTTGCTTTTCCCCAACAGACCGAATCACGACCGACCGGCCGTCCACTTTTCGCCGGCTACCTCCACTTGAAGAAGCCGAAGTTCGTTTCTTTGGACTTGAATGGTTAGAGTTACTTGTCTTTGCGCGTGAGGGTGTGCTTGGAACGGTAGTCTCCTGCACCCCACTCGAGCTTTCTTCGGGCAAGAGGTAGCAAAACAAAAATTCAAGCACTTTTCGGTGAAGTGAGCGCGTAGCGGATGCTTTCTCCTCTCCATTTTCCTTCAAAAGTAGACAAATGCTTGCGAGGCCATCCAAGTTTTCAAAAGTCTGCAATCTGTTAGATATAGTGGAGGAAATCACGGTGTACTTACTCGAGCATTTTCAGGTTCCTCCAACAGAATGCAAGCCAAACAGCTGACTGTCATTTCTTGCACATCCAGACCTGACGAAGGGTCAAGCAGGTCCAGCAAAATCTAAAAAGTCAGTAGACGTACTCTGAGGCACTATGTCGATCTCTCACAGTCATATTGATTTCTCGGCCAAATATTCGCCTGCTATCAGGGTGGATTAAAAGAATTCCTTGTAAAATATCAAGGGTACTCTTTGTCAAGCCCATGGTAAGGTCATTCTGTTCTTGGCCAAGCAAGCGCTCAAGGCACGATGCTATTCTTAGAGCGACTAGACAATCAGTTACACAACCCTGAAAAAAACTCGATTCACCTACCATTCCATTCAAAGCCATTTTGGAGCCGAATGAATTCCTGGTGCGCAGGGTCGAGATGCATTTGTGCACGAGCCACCTTGCACAGCTGTACGAGGAGACCCTCGATATGCCGTAACCCCCGACGCACACATACAGGATCGTATGAAGAAAGCAAATCAAAAGAAGAAGCAAGTAGTTGTTCCATGGGTAGCAAAAATAATTAAATAAAAAGACTAGCGCGGTTGAGTGTGTAGGTTTTAAACTCCCAATGTAAACAACAACTCATGTTGCCTAGACAACCAGTTACATGGCAACCGCTTTCGACTGTCTCAACGTTGAAGTTTCTTTTCTTTCAGCAGCCGACTTCTTTCTTTTTTCGGGGGAGGGAGAGTTTTTTTTTTAATAAATAGGGAGTGCCTTATTCTGTTGTGATTCGACAGTTCCTTTTCAGGAGTGCGGAAATTGAGACAGGTTACTTTTTTGGCGCGTTTTCCCATTTCATCTTCTCGACTAATCTTTTCATATTATTGCATCTTTCGTGGTTTGATTCGAGTATGTTTATCATGAACTAATGCATTTACACTATTGTCAAGTATACTTTATTATCTTTGATCTTTGCATTTATCGAATTGTTCGGTTTGCTAAGAGTATGCGATAGTTATACGATGATACCGGTTAAAGCATTATCAAGCTGTCAGAGTAGATCACTAACGTCATTGAAGATATTAGATTTAATTTTTGGATTCTTTATCATCGATATATTTAGGTCTCTACCCCTTTTACGGTTCTCAGCTAGTGACATCGTTAAACGTGGTTGATTGTACTCCAGTTGACGCAGGATACGGAACATAGTATACACGACCTATAATAAGGATCAGGGGTTGACTTTTGTATATACGTCCTAAAAGTTCCGCATTAGAGTTAACTAAGCCTCATTTTCTCTTCAACGAATTCTCCGAGTTTTGATAGCCGATACGTCTTGATATTTTACTTCCGACGACCGAATCGCTTAATTAAATATATCTTCTGTTGATTAAATTATTGACGTTGAATCGCATTTTACTCTCTGGCTTTTGTGTATATAAAGAGATTTCCCTCCGCTAGCATGATTTTGATTGAAGGAGAAAAATATGCCTGTTTGAGATGTATTCGAGGTCACCGATCATCGACGTGCAAGCATACAGATAGACCGCTGGTTCAGGTTCGGCGACGCGGACGGCCTGCTGCTAATGGAGAGTGTCGCACTACAGTTTTACCACCAAATGCTTGCGAATGCGGCATTGCCAAGGTTGTTGTTCCAAAGAATGGCGTTAAAGATTTTGAGGAGATTATTGAGATTCATGGGCCTGTCAAAAAGATGGTCAAACACTCTCAACTTCGACAAGTCTGCTCTCCTACGCATACACCCCGCGAGATGGGTTTGAGTATGTCAGCTCAATCATACTTGGATCAAGCGGAAGTCTCTTCGTGTTGTCAACCATACTCGCAAATAAGCAGCAATAATCAAGTCTACCAAACACCACCACTGTCTGCGAGCACGGAAGCCGGTACTGCTATGGCAGCTAACCCGGCGTTTAATTTATCTTCTATTTTATTACCAAGTGAAAATATTACTCCGTTTTTAAAACCGGAAACATCCTATGTTGCCGACTACGGCAAAGCTATTGTCAACGACACTCCGCCATTTGACCTGACAGACAGTTACTTTCCCAGTCAAAAGCAGGCTAGTTTCAACCCTGAACAAAATGCATCCATTTCTATGAAGAATGAAAATGCGCCATACTTGCATATGTCTTTCAACGGATCTCAACTGGGGTACCCTGTTCATACAAATACGAACTATTATTCTAATACATCATCCCTAGAATACTTGCAAGATAAAAGCAACGCGGAATTTAATCAAAAGCTTGTGTTTAGTTCTGGCGGAACGCCTATGACTGCCTTTCCGACTTCATCCGAAGTGCACTTTGGCTATCCTCGCGACGCTTCTTACACTTCTACTGGAGTTTGCGACAGTAATACCGCTGTTGGAAGCCGTGATAGCTATGCTAGCCAGGCCAGCTTGAACGCACCCGCACCCATTCCCAAAAGTTGTTGCGGCGGAAGTGGCAATGAAAATTGCGATGAGCAGAGCAGCGGAGACTGGACGCCAGTGCCCAACTACGACTTTGAAGGAGTATCTTCTGAAGTCGGCCGCGAAAAGTTTTCACATGCTTCATCTCTACAGTTCAAGACAGAGCTTTACCGGGCCTCGAACGAGCCATCTCAGCCTGCCCAGCTCAACCAGCCGCTCGAGGAGGCGGTCAGTAACATCAATATTTCCGATGGAACAGATTCTGCGGCGTCCTTTTCCATCGATGAGGGCCGATCTGGGCCCATTATCAAGAGCGAAGATCACTCAGTTGTCTTAGACCTTGATGAAAAACCGGTGAACGCAATTAGTGATGACTTTTTCGAGGTCTACTTTGCCTCAGACTGCGCCATTCCTGGTTCGCAGTGTGGTTGCGGCGACGGGTGTACGTGCGCCGGTTGTCTCGTGCACCATGCAGAGACTGCAGAGGCAGAGGACGAGGACGAGTTGGAAAGCAGCTATTTGTAATATCCGACAAAATCAGACGGAAGGGCGTCTACTTTGTGCTTTATTTAGAGATGTCTTTTGTGGATGGGTATACCGGCGTTTGTGGTTTTTTTTTTCTTGTATTGCTCGCTTAGAAGGCAACGTTTGTGTTTACAAGTCCTTAATTTTCAGTTTGTCCATTAGTTTTGAGGTCTTTGGGCGTTTAAACTTCATGCAAATGGGTATGTATGGTTGCGTAGACTGCTGGCGGGTGTCTCGGCTCAGCCTAGGAGATGCGTTGTTATTTATTTGGTGCGGCCGCCGTTTGGCAGAGTTCCCGAACAGAGTATAGTCGTCGTTTGGTAAACGAGACAAAAACCATTGGAGCCGAAAATGATGAATAGTTTACAAGTTAAGGAACGGGGAATTGGTTGAGCAGAATCTACTTTGTAGCCGTTGATGCAGGGTTGCAGACTGCAGTCTGGACTAGCGGACCTGCAGGTGTATAGATCGCGCAGGGAAATCAGGTTCTAAGCGACGGAGGATTTGGGAAACGGGACATATTGCCTGTGCCCTGACAGGGCTTACCGAGATATTGCCACCGTTGTATGCATCCGTCCTTTTGCAGACTGGCAGACAACTCGGACCCGGTAACAGCCGCAAACGCAAACGATTTCAGGTCAAATAAACAAGTAAACAAGCCCAGGCCCGGCGCACAGATGACTAGAGGAACAAAATGCTCGACATGCAGTCGTACAGTTGGAGCTGCAGGAGACAAAAGAAGGCCATAAGCAATAGTGGACATGAGCCAGTGCAACACTGCTGACGAATGGTCTCGAGCATATTTACCAAGCGCTGGGACTTACATGACGGTTATTAACTCTACTAGACAGAAATTTGTGCGCTGGGGCGCAGTGAGCTAGCAAACATCCGTACACTAACAGAGTAAGCTTACAAAGTAAACAAGTGAGACTTGGAATCAAGTTAAGGGTCTTCTAGGGTAAAACAAGATAGTCCACAGGCGCCTGAACATAAGCTTTTCTTTAACTGATCCCGAAAAGCCATCAGTCTCTCCTTCTTTGTTTTGCGCCGGATGGAAAAAAAGCCGTTGAAGTTGTATAGGCAAAAGTTTACCGCGCTGTCAGCACTTTGTGTAGAAATTTACCCGGTCGACTGAGAGCGACACTGGGTTAAAAATTTGAGTGGCGTGTCTGCATATACGCTTTATATAATCAGCAATCTGACCTCACGCATTTCTGACCAGTTGTGAGCTATTGCCGCCATCTAATGCTTAAGAGTATTATAGAGTAGATCTTACTTTGGACTATAGAGCATAGTAGAAACAGCTGTGGGCAGTAGCGGAAACGCGGCGAGGGGGCTGGGGGCTGGGGATGACCTCTTGCCCGCTGATTTTACGAACCGGTCTGCTCAAGCATGGGTTTCTCGAGTAAAAGTATTGGCAATGTTGTAATCGTATACTGGGTAAAATTTGATATGCTTAGTGGGTCATCACGACGAAAGAGAAGACTAGTGGGCTTTACGCAAAGACACTTGCTTTCGACTTTGAGATTATCATTGGAGCTCCACCTGTGAAGATCAGTATTGATATCAAGTGCTCAATTATTAAGGCTTCTAGTGGATAATATACTGCTACCGGCAACCTTAATCTTTTGCCATTTGCGACATTCGTGCCTCTTGGACCTAATACTCCTCTCAGCCAATCAGGCCTTTCTCAGTAATGATGACTACCATCTTCCATGTACCAGGCGCCAGTACAATTCTAGAGAACCCTCAAGAAATGGAACACCGGCTTCAGTCAAATACAAACTCAATCTAACCAGTGATGAGTCTAAAAGTCGACCAAAAGATTATATAAAGACTGCTTCGGGGAAATACAACGCGTTGCTAGAGGATATTTCTTGTTAGCTGTCATCGATAAACTAAAGGGCTGACCTGCTCAAAGGTATGGGAAAACTTAAATGGTATTTGAAGCAGCCGCTAAAGTACTTTTATAAAAGAGAATTGAATAAATCTTGGTAGTTGATCAGAGCAACGAGTGTGCCACACGGGCGGCTATCCATTCCAAGAAGCACACATGCAGTAAAGGAGTGCATACCGATCGACAGTACAGAAAGATGCCACACTCTTGGACTTTCACATCGACAGTATATCATACAGCACATACACTCATATAGCCACTCTATTAAACACAAAAGTTTTTCGGGTATGCATGCGTTTCACCCTTGAGGTGATTCTTGGAAACAGCACAACCGAGTACTCCAGGTTCAGCCAAAAAAGAATGCAATACAAACAGCAGTAAACTAGACCTCAAGGTAGATCATATTATAGTTTTGAATAACCGGGGCTTAATCAGGTATCGTTTGGATGTTAAGAGTGGGTTGGTAGTAGACGAGCAGAGCCCCTGGTACCTGTGTGCCTGGTGTACCTGCATGAGTACTTCTTAAACAGCCACCGCAACAGCGACACTTTTTTCTTCAAAAGAATAAGTGTCGCTTTAGTGAAGGAGTTGTTTAGATAATTTTCAATATTTTCTCATTTGGTTTTTAGACTGTTTTTGGGTCCGCGGCTCACAAATTTTAAAAAGGAACCGGCGAGGCTGGGCTTGGCGCGCTAAACTTTTTTTGTCCATCTCTTTAATCGGGGGACACTCATGCATTATTCGCGCGGCGTCTGCCACTTTTTTTTTTTTTTTTTACCACTCTACAGACTCGCAGTTTTTGCGTAAGAATTTAGTTGAAAGAGAGAGAGAAAACATGGGGAAAGGAAGAGAAGGGAATTTTGGCAGCGTAGTCTTTTTTATGCTGGGGGGGAGCAAATAGACTCTGGACACATCCGAGGCTCCCTCTCCCCACCCGCGAGGCATAGACCAAAAAAAAAAAAAGCAAAAAGCCCCGAAAAAAAAAGGGTATGCACACCATTGTCATAGCAACCACATGTGTAGACTTGTGTCTGAAAAACACTGTTTCCATAGTTACCACCAGCGCCAGGGGTTGTGCATGGGTTTAGCGGTCTGGGCCCAGCCTCCGCAGCCAGAAAAAAAATTTCTCTTTCTTTTTTTCTTTTAAAACGCGGCAAAGTTTCTCGAATTTTTATTTCTTCTCTTTAAAAATTCACGTCTCTCTTTTTTCTTCGAATTCGATTTGATTTGTTTAGCAGAAGCTTTTTTTAGTACGCGCATTCTTTCCAACCCCCTTTGAATCGCGTTTATTCTTCTGTCTCACCTTCTCTTTTTTTGGTCCCTTTGTTTTAAGACGCTTCTTGACCGAATAACGACTTTCTCTTAGTTTATTTTAATTTGTTGGGTTTACTTGTTTTTATTTACAATGCCTTCTCTTGCCACTTTGTTTACTGCCCTTATGGCTCTTCCGGCTGCTGCCCGCGCCGCTGCCTTTGCTGCCTGCGACGACACCGACGTGCACCTCCGACATCGTCACGTCGCCCGTGATATTCAGTACGAGTACGTTTACGTTACTGTTGTTGCTGGCGAGGATGTTACCTCGACCACTGAGGCTCCTCCTTCTTCGACTGCTGTTGTTGTGGCCGAGACCTCGTCTGCTGCCCCTGTGGCTGAGACCACATCTTCTGCCGCTGCCGCTGCCGAGACCTCGTCTTCGTCGTCTTCATCTTCTGGTGGCTCGCTTGGCTCTTTTACCTCTGGTACTGTGTCTTGCTCCTCTTTTATCAGCGGATACGAGAATGTTATGGAGCTCTCCTACCTCGGAAGCGGTGGCTGGTCTGGTATCCAGGAGGCAACCGACGGCCTCTACACTACTGTTTACGAGTGCACTGCTGGAACCTACTGCTCATATGCTTGTGAGCCTGGTTATCTTAAGACTCAGTGGCCTTCTAGCCAGCCTGCTGATGGTGTTTCCGTCGGTGGCTTGTACTGCAACTCTGAGGGATACCTTGAAATCACCAACTCTGCCTTTTCCGAATTGTGCGTTGCTGGTGCCGGTACTGCTACTGCTATCAACAAGTTGAGCCAGGGTGTTGCCATCTGCCGAACCGATTACCCCGGTACTGAAAACATGGTTATCCCCACCTACGTCTCTGGCGGCAGCTCCCAGCCTCTTGCTGTTATTGTTGCTAGCGACTACTACGAGTGGGAGGGCAAGACCACCTCTTCTCAGTACTATGTTAACAATGCCGGTATCTCTGCTGAGGATGGCTGCTTGTGGGGAACACCCGGCAGCACTGTCGGTAACTACGCCCCGTTGATCTTTGGCGCTGGCCAGACTGACGGTTTGTCGTACTTGTCGATCACCACCAACCCCAACAATGCTGATGGTGCCAACTACAATGTCAAGATTGTTGCCTCTTCAGGCTCTTCTGTCGTTGGATCTTGTGTCTACGAGGACGGTGCCTTTGCCAGCGGTGGAAGTGGCTGCACGGTCACTGTCACCTCTGGATCGGCTGACTTTGTCTTTTACTAAATGCATTGCCTGTCTTTAGTATGTTTTACAATAATGTTATTTTTTCTTTTTTTTTCCTTTTTCTTTTCGCTCTCGAGTGTCTGTCTGGTGCAGCATTCGCAGCGGTGAATTGAACTTGAATGGCTGGGTTGTTTTGTTTTAATTTGTTTCTATTATTTTTTTGCTTGATTTTGTCGCCATTTGATTGCTCTTGAGCGAGAGGCTATATGCTTGATGCCAGGTTATGCTCAGCTCTGGTTTTTATATATATACCCCTTTCCCCCCCCTCATCCTGATGCAAAAATTGGTTGACAAGAAACATGGGTCAAAGTTTGATCTTTGCGAAAAGGCTTTGCGAAAAGAAAACCGATGAATTGTTTGTTATTTTTTTTGGGAATGTTTGTATGGCCGGTCGGCGGCTTATGAATAGTTTGTATGCTATGAACTGAAAAAAAATTTAAGAAAGATTGAAAACTGTAGAGTGTAGGTTGGGCTTTAGATTGGAGGGGGATGGTTATAGCCATCACGTCACTACGATCGCCACGGTCACCCACGGTCACCACGGTCGCCACGAGGCCCCGCCACCTTTTTGAGACAAAGGCAAAAAGGAGATACACGTTTTTGCACGGTGCGACCGTTTGAGACTGCGTTTTGTTTTTTTTTGTTTGGTATTTCGTAGTGAGCACAGCTCTTTGAATTTCTTCTCTCTGACCGTCGCGGAAACGGGGCGCGTTTAATTGGTTTTTTTTTTCCCGCGAACCAATCCAGGCGCGTGTTTTTTTTTTTTTTTTTTTATTTTTAAAGTGGGCGCGTCTTTTTGGGGATGGGAGCGCGGTTGAGGAGTGCGGTTGAAGGCAAAAGCAAAAGGGACAGCGAAGGGTTTTTGAAGGGAGGAGTTCAGCAATGGAATTTAATTTATTGTAGCAGATCAGGGAGCGATTGCAGGACCAAGGTGAAAAGGAAGGGGGGGCCGCAGCAGTTTGAAGCGATGGGCATATAGTAAGTGTATTTATATAGATTTGTGGTGTATTTGGTGTTAATTTGGTGTATTTAAGTCGTCACCATAGCAACGGTTACCAAGGAGTCCCCTTAGTTACGTTTATTTGTGACCTCCGCGGTCTCGAGCGCACTCCTTTTTTTTTTTTTTTTTTTTTCTCTTTGGTTTTGCCCCCTTCTTCACTCTCCCTTCAGCCACACCGCAAAGCAGCCAAAGCAGACTTCAAAGTCTTTAAAAGTACACCTTCATTTTTTTTTCTTTTTCGTTTAATTTGATTAGTTTTTGTGGGGGTTCGGCCTGCTATTTTCTCTCATTTTCCGTTTTCTTTTTTTGCCCAACATGGTGGCGGTCTTTGTTCTGGCGCTGCTCGGGCTTTCGGCTAGCGTTGCTGGCACGGGAACGCAGCTGGGATGCTTCAAGGGTAGTGATGGATTCACTTTACTGTCGACCAATCAATATCAGTCGTCGCTGCTGTGCTCGGAGACGTGTTCTTCGGCCGGATACTCGTTAATGGCTTTGACGAGCGGTAGCGAGTGCTACTGCGGAAACGACACTCCCGATGCATCGTCGCAGGTCAGCTCTTCGATGTGCTCGCAGGTATGCGATGGCTATGGCGAGGAGACGTGTGGTTCGACGGACGGTACATACTTCAACTTTTTACGGATATCCGGCTCGGCCAGCTCAGCAGCTGAGACGAGTGGAACTTCCACGTCAACAAGCACAACATCTACCAGCTCATCGACGACGTCTGAACCCACCTCTTCGTCGACTGGAACCACAACTTCAACTTCAACTTCAACTTCAACTTCAACCTCGGAATCGACCTCGGCTACGTCGAAGACTTCCAGTGCGGAGCCAACAATAATCTACGTGACGCAAACATCGGGCGGTGGCCAGACAGTTGTGGTTACGCAAACCGTAGCAGACTCTACGGCGTCTTCCTCCGCGTCGCTGGCCGGCGCAGATAGCTCGTCCAAGTCCTCCTCCTCTAATAAATCCGGAATCAGCAGCGGCGCGATTGCAGGCATTGTCGTTGGCGTTGTTGTCGGAATCGCAGCACTCGCTGCAGCAATACTATTTTTCTTTTGGCGTCGTCGCCAGAACTCGCCCAACGACCTTTCGAGTGAAAAGGGTTCGTTTGAGTATTCACCACGCTCGCCGTTTGGATCGAGCGGATCAGACAAAATTGCTTTTGATTCAGATACCCTTGCTATGGCTGTTGACCAGCGTCTGAACCCAATCATGCTTGGAAGGCGGCTAAGCGAAGGCTCGCTTGCAGACGACCAAGATTACTCGCGAAAGATCCTACGCGTTGCAAACCCAGACGCGCAAGGTGAGGAGTGAAAGAAAAAGGGAGGATAATAGGAAAGAGCGGGTGTCAGAATATGTTCAAGCATTCGCTGTTTGAGAAGGCAATGAATCACGCTTAAGAGGGGGTGGACGGGGTGAGATGAAAATATTGTGCCTGGTTCGCGTGTTGTGTGCGCTTGTCTGCATGACTGGGTATGCTGGGGTTTGTGTACGGTGTTGGACTTTATTTTTTTTTGATTATTGTTTTTTGTGCTTTTGGCGAGTTGCGTGTGTTTTATAGGACGTATACCACTTTATATCATTTTTAGTTTATCACAACCGAGTGTAGATTTAGTAAAGAGTACAAGTAGAAAATATATACAAAACACAGCAGAGGCGATGTAGAAGATTGTCCATGGAAAGGTCAACCGCGGGAGAGCTTAAAATAGTTTTTTTTTTTCAAAGAGCAAACAAAAGCCTATCGAGAGCTTACCAAAAGGAGTAAAAAAAAAGTCTTCAATACTACTCGTAATTGTCCTTTTCTTGGTTGATTCGATTTTTTTTTTTTGCAAAGAGTGAGAGTCATCGATCATTGTTGAAATAATACTTTTTTTTTTGGTTGTTGTTTGTAATAATGCTGCCAGTTTCCTTCTCCGCCGTTATATCTTGGGAATGCGCAGGCGCTTTGAGACCATAGCCGAGCCACTTGCTGCGTACATGAGCACGGCAGGATGAAAGCTGAGCGCTGTGTCGGCGAGGGCCAGTCCTCCGGGAAGAGTGTCGACGGTGTACCCGTTGGCGGTCCAGTAGGCTAGCACCATGACAAGAAGAAGCGTACTAGGGATCGGGGTGCCTTCAAAGTAGCGTGACTTGCCGGTAGCGTCCTTGGGAATGAAGGCCACGGTGACATTGAACCGCGCAAGGCGTGTCAGACCGCACAGGAAAAAAATGGTCAACACAATGGTATCCACAGTGGTACGGAAACCAAAGGCATAGCCAACAAGCGCAGGTGAGGCGCCAAACGAGACCAAATCAGCAAGACTGTCTAGCTCCTGGCCCATAAGGCTCGACTTTTGGCGCCAGCGGGCAACCTTGCCGTCCATAAAGTCAAAAAACAAACCAAGCGGAATCAAACCCATGGCCCAGTACAAATTCGTGTAGCTGCTGGCACTCTGGGTAGCCAGGTTGTACTCGAGCATATACCTCATAGATGAAAATATACTATTGATACCACAGACACCTGCAAAAGAGTTAGACGCAATATTCAAACGGTTTGGTTCACCAACCATTCAGTAGTGTAATAAAGTCTGCAAGATGGAGTGTTCTATATTCGTAGTTAGTATACGTAAACACTTGGTCTGCGCCCCCCCCCGCAAATCGACTATTTCTCAAAGCAAATAGCAGCCTTTTACCGCCAGCAAAAAGTAAGAGGGTTCTTTATGTGCAAAAACTCACCGAAGCATGTTGAAAGACCGGGTATCGTTGACCAATCTCTTGATCTGTTTCACCATCTTTGAAGACGAAGCCAGACTGGCAAGACCTAGCAATGTTAGTTTGTATTGCACACTGAGCGTGTCGTTTAGCTCTCGCAATAGCCAGCTGTTTGCACACGCAAGAGTCTGACAGCATTAGGCCTCTTGTGTCGGGGCTAGAGGCCGCGACCGTTAGAGAGGCGGCGACCGTTAGAGCCCCATCATTTGGTAGACATACCTTGCTGACGCGGGTGTACTTGCTCATCGCCGGTATCTTCTGCACTCTGCTCGTGCGACTCGGCGAGCAGTTTGGCTGATCGAGTCTTGACTGCCATTTCGCTTTGCTTTTGTTGTGTTGGAAGAAGCAAAGGCCTGGTTTGGCAGACAACAACGCGCAGACCCGGTCAGCCAATTGAAGGTTTTTTATAGTCGCAGTTTGAAGAAGGGTCACAGAGCATTTCAAAGTAGTTTGGATTTGTATGCGCGTTGGGGAGGTGGGTTTGCTTCGATTGCTCGGTAATAGAACTGAGCAATATCGATAGTGGGCAAATAAATTCATTTGTATATCCCAAGCTTTACAATCACTCGCCTTTTACTTCAATCTTCATGACAAGTTATGTACCACCGATACCCACGGTGGTATCCAGCTACGTAAATATAAACTGTACCTAGAACTTGTGGCAGACTATCATATTCAGTAAACTGGACCAAACGATAGCAAGCCAAAACTGCCTAGGGAAATCGCTTTAGCCGGGCCGTATAACAGACTCTGTGGTTTGAACACTCGAGACTGAAAAGTTAAAACCCGGCAATTGCTACTCTGATCTCACAAAGTAAACAGAAAATAAAAGCAAAAAAGCAAACAAACTGAAAATAGGCACGAAAACCCAACGGAAACAAATTATTAGACTATGTACAGCCCGATGTTAGATCTTTGCCAATCCCAGCACTGAACACTCTCGGCAGAGTCAACAGAACACCACCGATAAACAATTACAATAAACCTAAACAAAAACCAATGAACCCCGTCACTCGAGCCTTTGCAAAGAAAGCTTTTTAAGAACGTTTCGCATTTCGAGTTGTGACGAAGGAAAACAAATTTTTTTTACGCAACTCAAAACTTCACCTCCCAGTTTTTTTTTACTTTTAACTGCTTTGTGAAAGACCATGGCTCAGGCTGTCAAGGAATTGGTCGATAAAATGAATGGCCTGGTTGCACCGTCAGCGCCGGCTGCTGATGCTTCTGCCCCTGCTGCTCCCGCTGCTGCCGCTGCCACTGAGTCAGCTGCTGCTCCCTCGGACGAGTCTAAGCAGAAAGCCCCCAAGCAGAAGGCTCCCAAGAAGAAGGCTGCCAAAGAATCTGAATCGCAGTTCCCTCTTGAGGTAGGTGTGACGAGATATGGGCTTGATCTGAAATCTAACAGCCGCGATAGCTTTCCCCCGCCCCAGAATACATCTCCTATCGAATTGAGATGTTTGAGAAACTCAAGAAGGAGTACGATGCTGAAATTTCCCGTAAGTATTTCCTTATCAGAATGCGAGATCATACTTTCTAACGAGTGCGTGTTACTCAGAGAAATCGCGACACGATATCAGCGTTATCCTTAAAGATGGTTCGATCAAGCCCGCCACCGCCTGGGAGACCACCCCTATGTCGATTGCTCGAGAAATCGGCAAGTCATTTGCCGAGCGTGTCGTTATTTCCAAGGTCAACGGCCAGCTCTGGGATTTAGAGCGCCCGTTTGAGGACGAGGACGCCAAGCTTGAATTCCTCACCTTTGACGACGAAGAAGGAAAAAAGGTCTTTTGGCACTCAAGTGCTCACGTTTTGGGTGAGGCCACCGAGCGCCACTACGGCTGCCACTTGTGCGTCGGTCCTCCCACTGACGACGGCTTTTTCTACGAAATGGCCATTGCTGACCGCGTCGTCCAGGCTGGCGACTTCAAGCCTCTTGAGACCATTATGAAGAGTGCTATCAAGGAAAAGCAAAAGTTTGAGCGCTTGGTCATGACCAAGGAGCAGTTGCTCGAGATGTTCAAGCACAATAAGTACAAGCAGACTCTTATCGGCTCTAAGATCCCCGATGGAACTTCCACCACGGTCTACCGATGTGGTCCCTTGATTGATTTGTGCCGAGGCCCCCACGTTCCCGATACCGGCCGTATCAAGGCTGTTCGATTGCTTAAGAACAGTGCATCATACTTTTTGGGCGATGCCGCCAATGACTCACTTCAGCGAATATACGGTATTTCCTTCCCCGATAAGAAACAGCTCGACGGCCATCTCAAGTTTTTGGAGGAGGCTGCCGCCCGCGATCACCGAAAAATTGGCCGTGAACAGGAACTTTTCTTCTTCAACGAACTAAGTCCTGGTAGTGCTTTCTGGCTCCCCCACGGTACTCGTATTTACAACACCTTGGTTGAGTTTATGCGAAACGAATACTACAAGCGTGGCTACGAGGAAGTCATTACCCCCAACATGTACAACACCAAGCTATGGGAGACCTCCGGTCACTGGCAAAACTACGCTGAAAACATGTTTTCCTTTGACGTTGAGAAAGACAAATTTGCTCTCAAGCCCATGAACTGCCCCGGTCACTGTTTGATCTTCAAGAACCGAGAGCGTTCATACCGTGAGTTACCCTGGAGGGTTGCCGACTTTGGTGTCTTGCACAGAAACGAGTTTTCCGGTGCTCTTTCGGGATTGACCCGTGTCCGACGATTCCAGCAAGATGATGCTCACATCTTCTGTGCCGAGGATCAAATCGGACAGGAAATTACCGGTATCTTTGATTTCCTCAAGCATGTCTACGGAATCTTTGGCTTCACCTTCAAGCTCAAGCTTTCTACCCGACCTGAGAAGTACGTTGGAAGTCTGGAGACCTGGGACCGTGCTGAGAAGCGATTGGAGGATGCTCTCAACGCTTGGGGAAGTGCCTGGGAACTCAATCCCGCTGATGGTGCCTTCTACGGACCCAAGATTGATATTGAAATCTCCGACGCCCTTGGACGACAGTTCCAGTGTGCCACCATCCAGCTCGACTTCCAGCTCCCCGACCGATTCGACTTGCAGTTCCACAGTCCGGTTTCGAGCGAGGAAGCTGGCGAGAAGTCTGTTGACCAGTATGCGCGTCCTGTTATGATCCACCGTGCCATTTTGGGAAGTGTTGAGCGAATGACTGCCATCTTGATTGAGCACTTTGCCGGTAAATGGCCCTTCTGGCTCTCCCCCAGACAGGTTTTGGTTATCCCTGTTGGTGTCAAGTACGGAGAGTACGCTCAAAGCGTCCGAGACAAGCTCCACAACGCCGGACTCTACGCTGACGTCGACCTCAGCGGCAACACTCTTCAGAAGAAGGTCCGAAACGGCCAACTTCAGCAGTACAACTTTATCTTTATTGTTGGTGAGCAGGAGCTCAACAGCGAGAGTGTGAATGTCCGAAACCGTGACATTCCCGAGCAGCAATCCAAGGGTGAAGCCGTTCCCCTTGCCGAGATCATTACCAAGCTCGTTGCCCTCAAGGAGTCTCACAAGCGAGAGAATTTGCTCGACTAAAATTTACTTGGAGTAAGAAAGAATCTATATATATATATATATATATATTTTTAAATTCACTGCGGTTTTGATTGCGTAGGATGCACACAGACTTTTGTCAGTCCGCATTGTAGAATGGCGGGGTGAGCACTTTTAAATTTTCGTGAGTCTATTTTTATGCTCTCTTGGGAAGAGCGATTAGATATAAATATGTTAATTTAGGTGATTGATTGAATTTATTTGGTTTCTTCTCAGTTTCATGCCGCTGCTGTTTTTTCTTTGGTTCGATCGAATATTGTTCTGTGGCTGAGGTGGGCTGAATATCAGGGCCGGGTAAATTTCGAAGGTGGGGAATTTGAATGCTGGGTCGACTTTTGTGATGCATTTTTGACTTGGTGTCATTGTTTTGTGGCTGAAATCGAATTTTTCTTCTTAAACGAGAAGAATTTCAAAGGTTTTTCTATTAGATTTCTTCTATTATTTTTTTATATCATTTCCTTGAGTAACGTTTGGACTTCTGTTGTGCGATGATTTCAGCACTGGGTGAGGGTGAATCTGGCGGCACTGGTGCGGTTGACCGTGGTTCAGAAGCTGTGGCTGCGGTGGCGACTTCCTCTTCTTCTACGTCGCAGAGGACTGCTACTGCACGTGCAGAATCTATTGATGGTGGACGTGTGTCGATTGAGCGTCACGCGCAAGCAGGCGATGGTACCTCGTTGGCTGCATTGACCTCGACTGAGCCTTTGAGTGCTGGACGACAATCGGGCTCCAAGAACCATCTTCCGACCTCTGAGGAGCTTTCACAGCCTTCATTTTCACCACTTCCGGTCAACGGCGAACCCACAGAGGTGCTTGTGGCAAGATTCCAGTCGTGGCGAAAGTTCATCCGCTCGTTGACGGAGTACCTGAATGTACTGGCAGGCAGTCAGGAAGAGCTATCGAGAGAGTACACTCGTCTAGACACTGCCGCGACCTTTCAGCCTGATGAAAATGTTTCTTTTTGTGATAAAGGCAGCGGGGGTCTCTTGGATCTGATTTCAACCTGGCACTCCTTTCATCGAACTCAGGCTACGAATGCTTTACGACTTGTCAGTGAAATCAACCAGAACCTGGTACCACGCTTGGAAGAGCTGCGCCGTGACTTGTATGTCAAGATTAAGGAGATTAAGGCTCTCTCTGGGGATTTCAAGAACAACATCGCCAAGGAGCAAGCAACTTCGGTACGTGAAATCAAGACACTTTCGCATGCACTTGATGTTGTTCGTATGAATCCTTCTTCATTGGCTGCCAAAAATGACCCTTATCTCTGTAAGCTCGCGGTCGACCGTCAGCTTTCACGACAGATTGATGAAGAACAGTATTTACACGAGGCATACATTAATCTACAAGGCTCTGGACGTGAATTGGAACGTGTTGTGGTCGAGGAAATTCAGTCTGCTCTGAGTGTTGTTGGCAAATACGTCACCGTTGATGCCCAGACAATATTGGACGCCGTCAAGAAGATTGACACTGGCTTCGTTTCGATGGAGCCCTCGGTTGAGTGGGACGCATTTGCGCAGCGCGACCCCAATCTGATTGACCCTAGTCTTCCTACCCGCAAAGTTTCTGATTTGGTTTACCCCGGTAAGGACAATTTGGTTGCGCAAGAGCTAAAATCAGGCTACCTTGATCGACGATCCAAGTATCTTAAATCCTACTCCAAGGGCTGGTATGTTTTAACTCCAACATTTTTACATGAATTTAAAACATCCAATCGCAAGAAGGATACCATTCCTATCCTGTCTCTTTCTCTAGAAGACTGCGTTCTTACCGACCACAAAGATAAGGACGACGACAAAGCCTCCAACAAGTTTGTCTTGGTAGCCAAGCAGTCTGGAGTCATGCATCGAGGGCATAACTGGGTTTTCAGAAGTTCGGATACCGCGACCCGCAATTCTTGGTATAACATTATCAAGACCTTCACCGGCGACTCTCGACATCTCAATACTTTGTTAGCTTCGCGACCCGATTCGACTATTCTAAATGACTTGCAAATTACGCCTTCTCAACTTTCGTCCAAGAGTATAGACTTGCACTCTATTTCAGAAGTCAATTCATATACTGCAGGCTCGTTAAAGCCGTCGAGCAGCACCAGTACCGAATCCCCTGAAACTCATGCGGCTGGCTCCGCCGAGTTGGAGGACGATGAATCTTTGGGTGCTGGCTATGAAACTCGACAGTCATCGCGAGGTCATTTTCCTTCTGCTGTTTTATTAGATGGCTCTACGGACCGACGCTATTCGAATGCTTCTTCTCAAGATCTCAGCGCCTCACTTACGCAGAAGAAAGTGAGGGATGGAGATTCAGATTCTGTTTTTTCGTATGACCTCGAGCATCCGAACTCTTCTACCTTACCCGGTGACGAGGATTTCAAGCCGGTCGATTCGCATTTAGACCCTCAGGTCGAGCGACGACTTTCACACACGCGCCATCAAACCCACGACGACAATACATTTGGCCCTGCTAGGGGTGTAGACGATATTGGTCTTTCTAACGAAGCTGTTGTGCGAACACGCAGGGAGTCGGTTGCTGCTGCACAGGCCGTGCCTGCTCGCAAGCCTTCGCGAAAGGCTACGGGTGTATTCGGTGACTCGTCTGCTGTAGTTGATTCTCCAGTGTCAACACCTTCTGGATTATTCTTTTCGCAGGGAATTCCCGACTCGACTTCTTCGGCACCTGGTGTTGAGGCCGCGAAGGAAAGCTTCCTGGAGACTGAGAAGATTGATAAGACTGTTCCCGGTGCATTTCCCTAGAGGTGTTTTTTTTCTTATTCTTATGTTTATATTGGATATCTGTGATGACAATTTGGTTTTTTAGGGGGTGAGTGAGCTAGTGTATTTTGTTTTATTTTGTTAGCGGTTTCTTTTAACTACCATCATTTATATTTTGTTGTTACGTAGTTTACGACGTCATCTGCCAGTGTATAGAGCTAGTAACCGTTAAATATCGTTTATTGGGCCGCGCCGAGCAGTGCGATCTTGTACTCGCCCACGACATCGTACCGACTCGCAGGCGCATTTTTGGAAACGTACTTTACAAAGCGAAGCAAGCCGGGGTCGCGAAGGACAAGATGTAACGTGTTCCATTGGGGGTGCTCTGTGAGTAAGATTGCGTCGTCTTCGTCGTCTTGGTCCCCGTCGCTGTCCCCGTCGCTGTCCCCGTCGCTGTCGCTGCCATTGTCGCTGCCACTGTCGTCAGCACTGTCGTCAGCGCTTTCTAATGACGACCGGTTTGAGGGCGTTGATGCGCTCATTTCGTCGGACTCGTCTGTTGGCGGGCTGCTGGTCTTGGCCTGCGGGGCGGCTTCGTCTTCACTGTCGCTGTCACTGCTGCTGTCACTCTCACTGTCGCTCACGAGACGGTTTTGAGACTCGCTGCGAGAGCGCTGACGTTCGAGCTTGCGCTGCTGGCGGATCAGCCGCTTGACTTCGGGGTCCATGTAGACTGCGGGGTCGAGACCTTCCTGTACAGTCTCCTCGGGGTCGTTCATGATGATGTCGTACCCACCAATATTTCCTGTGCCGAAGGCCTCGGGCTTGACTGTGAGGGAGAGTGTGGCCTCGAGGCGACGGTCGTTGTCGGGCGTAGGCGTCGCGAGCGTGTAGTCGAGGCCCGGACGGAAGCGGCGCACGAGTACAAAGAGCTCGCGAGGTGAAAGCTGGGTCACCTGTGCAAGCCACTTGATGAAGGTTGGGTGCTCGAAGAGCCCACGGACGCGGTGTAGCGGTGAGCCCTCCGCGCCGTCGCCGAGGTACAAGTACCGGGCCTTGTGAGGCGGACGGGCAAGCTCCCAGTCGGCAGGTATCTCGGCTTCGGTCTGCGGGACGTGTGCGCCGTCAAGACCCTCAAGGTAAGCCTTAACGGTGGCCTGAAACTGTTCGCTCAGAAAGCCAACGATTTTGAGCTGCGACGTATTTTCAAATTGCAGGCACATGGCATCAATCGCGTCTGGGGTTAGCAGCGCAGGGTTGAGAAACTCGGAGAGGTACTCGCGCTCGCTCGCCGAGAGCTCAGACGTGCTGTCCAGCGCGCTGCTACTGAGATCGCTGTAGCTGTGCTTGGGAAAGTCAAACCGTTCCAGACCATTCGAACTCTTTTGACTGAGCTGCTGTAGTGTGCTCTGCGCCTCAGCGTTCTCTTCCTCTGGCTGAAACCCAGGCTCGCCCGCTTGTGGTATGTGGAACCATCCGGAAATGGCAAGCCGCTTCTTTGGCACGTACACTTCTTCAACGTCATGGAATGAGTGTCCTGGCTGTACAGTGAAGAATGCAAGCTGATTCCAAGCTGGCGGGATCACAAGAGACGGGTCTGGCGCGGGCACGTTTGGGTGAACTGTCGGAAATAACCGCAGTGCTCCACCCCATTCTGGTTTCCACCCTTCATCTGGATCAGGAAGGTATAGGATATATGAGATTCGACGGGTACCAATGACATCGTCGTGATTTAGAAGATGGCATCCCTCGGCATAGAGATTGATACTCATATCTTGCTTCGAGCCTGACAACTCACCACAGCCGGTGATTGATGATACAAATTTACGAAAGACGTTCGAGTAGAGCCCATTGCGCAGCTCAAGCAGACTCGGCAGTTTGCTCAGCTCGCTTGCATCGAGGCCAGACAAGTTTGCCAAGTCGCCGGTTTGAAATACCTGTGGGGGTTGTTAGAGTAGAAAAGACAATGCCACTTTTTTGAGTTACCTTGTAGATATCGGTTTCGCGTAGGGAGAAATGAAGCTCCTGAAGGATCTCCTGGCGGACTTTGCGCAGTAAATCATCGTCAACCAGCTGTTTAATGACACAATGTTTATATCTAAAAGAAGTTAGTTCCCTGCATCTATGTTGGGCTCTTCCCAAGCAGTCCACTTACGGTCCAGAGCTTTCGTGGTACTCTTGCAGCCTGTCGCGGTTCGAGTCCTCAAGCAATCCCGAGTAGAATATATCCATAACGTCAGATCCTTTCTCACGTTGCTTTGACAGTGCCTTTTCAGAGAGCTTGTGCTTAAGCGTAGGCAGCGCCCGGCCGTCATCGACCTCGCCTACCGATCCAGAAACTCTGCGCTTCATCCCACAAAACAAACCAGTGTCACAGTCGAAAAAACAAAAGTTCGAGCAGGTAAAACGCCGACGTCAGAACGAATCGCAAATCAGCTGATTTGAGATGAGTTGGAAGGTGAAGATTTACCCGGTTTGGCTACGACTACGGCAAAAGATAGATTAAAAACAATCTTATTCAAGAAAACAACAAGCTCGCAGCATATTCGACATTACCATTAGCTCTCTGTAAAGCATCCAGTGCTTCTTCCCGTGTAAATCCAAGTCCTTGCAGCTGTAATAAACTGTCATCGGCGTACTGCGGTGGGCCCTGTTCCTCTCTCTTGCTGGCTCCGTCCACAATAGCAACACCTGGAGCCGGCTCGTTGTCTGTATTAGCAATCTTAGGAGGAGGAGGGGGAGGGAGATAAGATGCAGCAGCGGCAACAGAAGCAGCAGACGGGGCTGCCGTATTCTCTGAAAGGTCTACCAGAACCGGGTTGGGTGGAGCAGCTTCAGCAACAGGTTGTAGGTATGATGCACTCCCACTGGGAACGGGCACGGGCGGAGGTGCAGACACTGAGGCGGCTTCCCTTGCCAGACGTTCCTTCTCTTCCTCTGTCTCTTCAAAGTCGTCGTCTTTCCCCCCCAAGGCGCTCTTGGGTAGGTCTGCCTCTCCCAAAAAGGGCACACTGATGTCGCCCAATCGTAATATATTGTCTTTGAGATCTATAGTTGCCTGGTGTCGCTTCAACATGTCGAGGCCCAAGAGCAGACCTACATCTCGACCTTCCATAACGGTAAAGGAAGAAACAAGGTACTCTGTACCAAGCTTGAGATGCATGCTATGAACACGGCCAAGGATCTTGGCTGTGCCTACGCCACGAGCAATACCTGCGAACCGGCGGTCGACGAGATGCATAATGTGACATGCCTCTGCGCATTCTGGACTCATGATTGTAGCCTGCGCACCCGAGTCGACAAACGCCTTGACCTTGTGACCATTGACTTCCACATCAATGTAAAGCATAGTAACTCGTCCGAATGCCTCGGGGTTGTGCTCGAGAGCGGTGTTGAGGTTTTCCATAACCGCTTCCTGCTGAATAATCTCCAAGATTTTGCGCTGGCTTTCCTCGTTAAAGGGGTCATCGTTTAGCCGTTTTAGCTCCTGCCGCTTGATTTCCTCTTGCCTGGCTCGATTTTTCTCTATTTCGAGCAGCAATTCTGCAAATCGCCTGGGTTCATGGACCGCATCTGCCAATTCAGGGTACGACTGTCGAACCACATTCACCAGGTTTGGATCACCGAGCATCTGTAGTCGTACACGTTCTAAATCGTTCATTACATTGACCAGCGCAGGGTTTCTGTTTGATCCGTTAGTTTGTCCTTCAAAGGCACCAAGAGACTCACCCTTGCTCAACTGGTGGGGCCGTAGTCGAGGATACCGAAACTCGTCGTTCTTGAACGACAACCATATCATCATCTTCGATTGAAAATTCAGAAAGAGGAGTTGCATCGCCTTCGAGAATGCGCGAGCGGTGGAAGATCTGCTGCGAGTCAGCGGCCATTGAAGCCTCGGCCTCAATGTAAGCTCGTAAATCAGCCAGTGTTAGTGACTCTGAGATATTGACGGTATATATATCATCAGAACTCTCAAAGGTGACGATGATACGCATCGTGCCTGGTTCAGCCGTAGGCCTTTTGTTTGAGTTTGTGAGTGGCAAGGTGGTTTACCCCCACCCCTCTCAGAAATGAAATCTCAACATGATTGGATTTACGATACGTAAAGAATTTTTTTTGCCTAGTTGGATATAATAAGAGGCTATAACTTGGGATTGATAAACACTTTGTGCTGCTCTCCGATAACGCAGAGCTTGCCCGACTGTTTGTGGGTAATCTTGCAGGAAAACAAGCAAAGCAGCTTTCCAACAGAATCTACCTTGACAGTTGCGAGATGGGGCTCGCCAACGGCCACCGGACGCAAATATGAGACGTTGAGAACGCGGGTGACCGAGTACATCTGCTTTCCAATATCCATCTTCATAACGATACCCAACGACGTCAAATCGTCAACTACAGTGGCAATATATCCGCCGTGAGTAGATCCAAATGCGTTTACATGTCTGGCGTCCGGGGTGAATTCAATCTCGAGGTCCCCATCTTTGTTCGTCCGGTAGACCATGTCATTAATCTCGTCTCCGATAAAGAGCGGGGCTCCGGTGTCCAACCTTTTG
Source organism: Trigonopsis vinaria (assembly GCA_030582095.1). Taxonomy (NCBI): domain Eukaryota; kingdom Fungi; phylum Ascomycota; class Trigonopsidomycetes; order Trigonopsidales; family Trigonopsidaceae; genus Trigonopsis; species Trigonopsis vinaria. The sequence continues at coordinate 897,962 of JAKTWP010000003.1, read as the reverse complement.
CTTGTAGCTAGAACAAATGCTTCAACGCTTTCCCGCAACTTCTCGTCTGCAATCTCGATCTTCATATCGGCAAGGAGGAAACAGGGTTTGTTTCAACGAATCTTTCAACCGGCTTCACGTGAAATCCAACTCGGTTCGATGCAGGTTTAACTAACATGTAAAGACAGGAATAAGTAAGACTATCCTTCAGCTTTAGAACGAATAGAGGGAGACAACTGCCTGTCAGGCTATTCGATTGTGTTTACCTCTTAATTCTACACAAAATATCAACTATTTATTTATGCACACGATGTAATCCTCTATCGAGACGGCATCTAGCATAAGCCATACGAGTAAATATTAACTTAAAGCAAGATGACTAGAGAGTACTTACAAGTGTTGATTGATGATATGACTATATAGAACCTTAATTGTAGCGGTATAAAATATATTTCCAAAACAGAAAGCATATCATCTCCAAGAGTTCCACTGACTAAGACAGCGAGACAGAGAAGCAAGCGTAGGATAACCGAGATGGTCACAGAAATTTTAATTGAAGTTCAAAGGCAGCCCCGCCGTGAGTCGAAATATGAGGCGACCCTAGCAGCGAGATTACCGGGTACGTTTGTGTCGCGGGTTCTAAGCATTTTAAAAGAGGCTTGAAAACACGTAGAGTAGATGTAGAATTACAGTTTGACAAAGATCTGCTCTCTGTTGCGATAATCTACTCTGTGATTGAGAGATGGTGGTTGGTGAGTCGGTGAAGAGAAAAACCATCTTTCCTACGTCCTCAGCAATGCTTTTCTTTTCCTTCTTCAAAACGCTGATTGATCACGAGGTAGGATATTGTCGCGGTACTGTATTGTGATTAAATGCTTACTTTTACACAGGTTACGGTCGAGGTATGCAGCTTGTTATTAGTGGCCGACAAAAGACTGACCCAGCCCAGCTCAAGAACGACCTATCGATCCGCGGAACACTCAAATCAGTCGACCAGTTTTTAAATATCAAGCTTGATAACGTCACTGTGCTAGAGGAAATCAAGTATCCTCATTTGGTAAGGCTGTCTGGGTGCTGCTTTGTGGCAGACACTAACACTCATAGTCTGCCGTCAAGAACATGTTCATCCGAGGTTCAGTTGTGCGATACGTTCATCTGCCCTCGGAATTTGTTGATGTGCCTCTACTTGAGGATGCTACTCGTCGAGGTAAGAAAGCCGCTCTGAGCAAGAGACATTGGCAGCTGACTTTTTCTGCAGAAGCACAGCTCCAAGCCGACAAGGCTGCCTCTACTGCTGCCAGTCGGTAAACGGTATATGCATTACGAACAATGTACATTATTTTGAATAAAGTAAAATCTTACAAACGTCTCTATTTTGACCAGTCACTTGGTTTCTCGGGCATCAGTGCACGAGAGATTAAATATCTACCTTTGAATGAATGACTTTATGGTCTGTAAAAAACTCTTCGGGGGTGAGGAAGCGCAGGCCTGCGTCTTTGGCGAACTGGGCGTCAGAGTCACTGAAGTCTGCAGGTCTTCCGGCAGCATCGCCAACGAAAAATGAGTTTTCTATATCTACTGTGCCTCCAAAATGCTCGACTGCGAGGTCCCACATTCCGGTACTGGGTTTGCGGAATGCGTCTTTGCCTGTGGCAGCGTAGGCGACTAGGTCGAAATACGTTCCCAGATCTGTGCATATCGCTTGAATCCTGCCTTTGAATTGGTCCAGGCGCGACATGGTTTTCGGTTTTGTCTTTCGTTTGCTTGGAGCCAAGGATATGCCGCCCTGGTTGGAGAAGATGACAATAGCGTATTCGTCAGAGACGTGCGCTCGTATGATTCCCGGGACGTGCTCAGACCACCACACCCAGTCTTTGTCGTTGCGCGCGAATATGGCCCCGCTTTTCGTATTCACGAGCGTAGAGTCGAGATCGAAGCAGGCCAGCTTCGGCCGCAACGGCCGCCGGCTAGGATCGGGCGCGTGCTCCGGGTGATAGAGACCAAAGAGAACTGTTTTCGCGTGCACATCCCACGTAACCTTGTCCGGAGTGGAGGCTTTGGTGGTGGGCTTGAAAAAGTCGCGTAGCGATTTCGTCTTCTTCTTCACCGGGGGGGTCGCGTCAGCGGTGATGGGTAGTGCTTTACTGGAGTTAGAAGACGCATCTCTTGTTTCTGGTAGCGTCGACCGTGTTTCTTCATTGTCGTTTGCAATACAAGTAGAGACGCGATCTTTGCTAGATTCGGATTCGACAGCTGCATCGTCCGTGGTATGCTTATTCGTAAACTTTACTGGTTCAAGTTCTTCATCGGAAGTTCGCCTTCGTTTATGTGGGTTTGGCGTTGACATCGTCGGTTGGGAGGTTGAGACATCGAATCACCTACAAGTTTGCACACTCGACGCAGGTTTCGAGACATTTGATAGCATAAAAATATCCTACGCAGTTTTCAGTTTTGAAAATCATAAAATGTCATAGTATACAAATAGACTCTAGTCTCGAGCTTTTAGAAACTTAGTGGTGACCCTGTCTGGAAGACAGTATACGGGGTCGACCTTGTTGAGATTTTCAAAGCCAAGCAAGCTCAATCCTGCCGTTCCAAAGACTGTGTGAAAGACATCGGTGACATTACCGGCGCGGTCTGCAATGCCGCCGAGTTCATCGTCCTGGGCGGCGAGAACGAAACGATAGACGCCGTCACGGTCGATCCAGTCGAGTTTTCCCAGTATAGACATTGAAGAAAGTACCCACCAGCTGTAGCATACGTCTGGAAGCTTTTCCGGCCGGCCGTTGAGTCCGCCTTCAGGCAGCTGCCGCTCACAGAGCCACCACGCGAGCTTGTCTTTATCTGCAGACGGGAGAACGTTATCAAGGTGCTGCTGTCCAGCGATTGCCAGTGCTGCAACACAGGTAAAGATCTGAGCCGAGTGCGATTCGGCTCCGGGGTGCATACCGAACCCACCGTCATAGTTTTTACATTTTTCGATCCAGCCCACAGCGGCAGGGACGTCCAGTCTGTTTTTGAGACCGAGAATGTTGAGACAGCTCAATGCCGCGTATACAAACCGAGTATCGACCTCGCCATACTCATCGCCCATCACTTCGCCTGAAGGCTTCTGAAGCGCAACGATATCTAGCCGTGTCAAAACGAGTTGGAAACCTGTATAAAAAAAACTTACAATTTGCAATTTGGTCCGGGTTGATTCGGTCCAGGGCATCTTCGATCAGCAGGGTGAGAACGGCGTACAAGGTAGGTAATATATGAGGGTCGTGACCAGGACAAGCGCCAAAGCCGCCTAGGAAGTTAGTCGAGCCAGCGTGGACGGAAAGCTACTCACCGTTTGAGTGCTGGCAAGACATTATGAAGTCAATGATGCCGTCACGAGGCAAAGCGTCCAGATCACCCAGCAGATCCAGGGCTGTTATACTCCAATATATACCATCTGCAATCATTAGATTTTAACTTTCCCAGGTGACCAATGCTTACTTAAACGTAGATGCTCAGTCAACCAGTATTCGAGCTCGTCTTGATGCTGCCCCTCGTGTCAGATCTCACTTCCAAGCGGTGTTTAAAACCCAAACCTTGTCTAAATTCTGGATGAATTTTATATGTTTATCCCTATAGAATACCGGGGTGCTGGTAGCTGCCATTGGAATAATAAAGGCTGTGGTGGAGGAGACTACAATCTACAAAGATAATCCAGAAAAAAAATGCGACTTTCCGTCCGTCATGGAGCAGACATGAGCTTTATATCGAAATCCAATAAAAAAACAGCAAAACAAACAACAATTAACCGGTAAAATGTACAAAATGATGAAAAACGAATTTTGATAGTCGTCTACTTGGAGGGATCGTAGCGCTGGAGACCACGGAATCCCTGGACGCGGGATTCAGGAAGAAGCTCGAGGTATTTTACTGTAACGGGTTAGCAAAGAACCAATTGGATGACATGGTACGTACAAACAAGGCCTCGGCAGCTCTCGTTCTGGTTCACGGTCTGGTTGCGGTAACAGGCGCGGATGGCCTCGTTGAGAACTCGTAGAGCCTGCAAGCGAACGTACTGCTCATCAATAGCGTAGTCCTGAGCCTCGCGAAGCTTCTGGATGTCGTTGTAGTCGGTCTCACTGAAGAGAGCCTTCTTGATGGCCCGGTGCTCGGTAGGGTCTTTCAAAACGTTAGCGCCAAAAGACAAAGAATAACACAAAGACTCACGCTCGGGCAAAAGAGGCGCCGGTGTTCCATCAGCTTTGCAATCGTTTGCCATTTTTGTTTTCCTTTTAAAGACGAGAAGAAGCAAAGTGAAGATTTCAAAGGAGTTTGGCTTTTTTTGGCGCCCGCTGATTGGAGAGAATTAGTGTTGGCATGGCAACTATAGAGAGACAGGATATATATTAAATATTATATATTCTCTATTATATTATATATTATATATTATTTTATATCTTTCTTATATTATATATCTACTCTCTCTCTATATATAGAGCGAAGGGAAGGAGTTGGGTTATTTGATTCTAATTCTATGTTTCGGTTGGTGGTTGAATGAACCTTCAAACGGTGTCGCCGCTTCAAACGTTGAGCACGACGATGGGATCGAGGATTCGATGGTTTGGGTGTGAGTTTGTTGGTATTTTTGTTTTTCTTTTGCTGGCGTTTGTTCAAGATGCGCTTGGGTTTGGTATTCAACAGTGCTCGTAGACACATGTAGGCATATCTCTTTTCTTTTCTGTATACTCTCTTTCCAAGGTCTATTCCAAGGTCTATTTCCTTGGTATAACGGAGGTCGTCGTTGTTAATACGTGGAGGGCGTCGTTCTTCTTTCTTACATCCAACGCTTAATGTCGGTCGAAGTGACCAAGAAGCTACGCATAGGCAAGGGTATTGATTCATCTGCTCCAACAGCCTTTTCAGAACCGGCCGAGCGACCTGAGCGGGATCTGGAGGAAGATCAGATGGGACGGACTGCCGATAAGGCTGCGCTTGTTCGACGCAAAAAACGGTCAAAACTCAAGAAGCGAGACCGCATCGTGCCCAAGTTCAGTGTCGGGGATTTCCAACTGCGTCAAAAGATAAATATAGTGGTGAGCATCCTTTGTTTTGTTTGTGTTGCTGGCTTTCGATCTGACTGTGCAGGATCTTCGTGAACTCGTTCTCTACATCTTGGGAGACGGCGTGGCACCGAAATGGGTCGCCATTACAAACAAACCTGGCATCAAAAAAGTAGTTGTTTTGCTTGTTCCAGGTCTGACGGATCGGCAGTTTGGGGTCATCCTCGACTCTGACCAGCTTGATCCGGTACCTATGACAGCGCTGACCACACCACGCCCGGAGCTGGAGCCGCTGTGCAAGATATTCCCGACTATCTGGCCCACTCGGGCACCCGGTGAAAAGAGCCGGCTGCATTCGCCTGCTTCGGCGCTGACCACGGTGCCCTTGACAAAGACGGCCAAGAAGAGTCGCGACAAGAACGCGGCGAATGCACCGGCGCAGCCGTGTTCATTGGAGGAGCTGCTGCTGACATACGGGCAATTTTGTGAAAACGAGATGCCTCTGCACCCCCGGATTCCGAATCTGAGCGACAGCGTCGAGATCCCCGAGGCGCCTGCTGGCTGGGTGGATTCGGTTTTTCTGCCAGATACCAAGCCCCGAACACTCGGCGTGGACTGTGAAATGGTAAGGGCTGGTGAAAAGTATTTATTGGCGCGTGTTACGATTGTGGACTTGAGCGATTCGTCGATATTGATTGACGAGCTCGTCAAACCCGAGGAGGAGATTACTGATTATGTTACAATGTACTCTGGCATAACAGAAGAAATGTTGCGGGATGTTACCAAGACGCATGCTGATATTCAAGACTGGCTGTTGAGTAATGTTTCGGCAACGGATATCTTGGTCGGCCACTCGCTAAACAGCGACCTCAACGTTCTCTGCTTCCGACACCCGTTTGTCATCGACACCTCTGTGATTTACCAGCACCCTCGAGGACCTCCATTCAAGCCCTCGCTCAAATGGCTCGCCAAGAAGTTCCTCAAGCGTGACATTCAGACCGGATCTGAGGGACACGACAGTTTGGAGGACGCAACGACGTGTGGATACTTGTTGGCGCTAAAGTTGCAGAACGGTCTTCAATACGGTCTGTGCGAGGTCACGAGCGAGACTTTGATGGCGCGGCTGTCGCGGTGTAAGGTTGCTAGTGGACTGCAGGCTGAGGGCTCGAGCGCTAGCGGTGTGCGCGAGAGTGCCATTGCAGACTACGGACGGCCACAGCAGTGGTACGGGCAGCACACAAGGCTGTGCATTTCATGTTCGAACGACGACGAGGTCGTGGCTGGCGTAAAAGAGGGTATACGGACCTGCGACTTTGTCTTTGGACGACTTCGCGAGCTTGAATTTGCATCCAAGTGGTCTGACCCACAGGTCGACAAGTCTGCCAAGGAAGAGCCGACTGAGGCCAGCACGGATTCCGACTGGGACGAGCTCATCTGGTCTCTCGGGGGTTACGAGCGAGTCGACTCCGATCAGACCAAGCGATGCTACCGCAGCGTCGACGACGGGCCCGAGTTTGCCCAGGTTCTGACCGATACCGTCAACCGCATTCGCGACGTTTACGACAGTCTAGGCCCAAACAGCGCGCTGATTGTGACCAGTGGATCTGGCGACGTGCGACCGATGCGCGTGAAAATGCAACAAAAGCGTGACGGCGACGTCGAGCGCGACGGCCGGCCATTGCGGCCGTGGGTTGCGAACGATCAGGCAGAGCTCGAGGATGCAGTGAACCATGCACGGTCTGCGATCTCCTTTATGACGATCAAGGCCAAGCCCGACGACGACGACGACGACGAAGACGAAAGCGAACCGGAAGATGAGGAGCCTACGTCCGAGACTGGACAGTAAAAAAAAAAGAACAAAAAAGTAGAATATACACATATTATAGTACAGGATTTTTTTCACGTAGTTCATTCTAGCCGTTTGACCAACTCTTCGAGTCGCTCGTGAAGCTGCATGACCACGGTTTCGAGCACAGCGATCCGACGACTGTGAATGTCAATTGAGTCCACAGGAGTGTCTCCCGAGTCCCTAGGGTCTGCTGGGGCGAGCTGCGTGTACTCGTGCTGCGGAACGATGCCCTGTCCGACGCGGTAGACGGAGATGGCACCGTAGTCCAACCATACCACGCTGCCATCGCCATCGCTGCCGTCTTCTTTTCCGAGCACCGAAGCACATGCAGCGCACACGAGCCCGCCACGGTCTACAACACAGGTAGGCGGATCAGAGACGCGCACCGCAAGCGCGCTGATCCCCGTTGGCGACGCGATGATGGCAGACGAGTCAGCGACGATGGCCCGGCACGCCTTGCACTGCACGACGGCAGCCGACATGCGAGTGGAGCAGAACAGGAGCCAAGATGCGAGAGCTGTGAGGGAGAGAAATGCCTGCCGACGATCCGACGAGCCAGGCTGGTGGTCAAGATGAATGGCAAAAGTATCTGCACGTCTGCAGTCTACGTTGAAGCTGGGAGGAAACAATCAACCAGAGATGACCCGTATGTGAGGATTGAGTACGTCACACGGGGAGAGTGTATTCTACGCTGGCAAACGTGATGTATGCGATCTGAACCTTAAACGAGCCATCGAAAGCAAAAACGGTGCTGCTTCACCTTACGTGACCTATCGGCTAGCACCATCCAATGGCATCATAGCCATTTGATATGCAATGCTAGACTCCCTCGGTAAATCTGCAAAAAAAGGTTCGCATTGCCAAGCAGAAAGCATCACAACACGGTGAAGGGCAGTGACACGTTGACCACTCAGCTCAATCAAACGCGATATTGATGCAAGAGATCTTGATCTCACAAAGTTTCCACGGCTGCGGTATCGCGAATGTTGTTGAAAGGCACTACAATCTCTCGTCTTATTTTAGCGATACCGACAACTCTTTAAGCCAACCAAAGCGAGAGACGAAGGCCAGGTGTTTACAAAATTTTTTTTTTTGCTTTTGACTCAGATGATTCGGCGACAGCTGCAACGAAGCAGACAAGGGATATTTTTCAATTGCCCTGCTTCACAGCCTAGAACATGAGGTATTAAGACGACAGCGAGTGAAACATCAACCATTCAGCTGGCAAACGCCGCAAAGACCGACTGCAATCACAGTCAAAGACAAGACAAGAACGTAAAGCAAGCAAAACCAAAACCAAAACTCAAATAGAAAACCCAAAGAGGCTTCTGCCTGAGAGTACAAAGGAGCAAGTAGGTAGGCGACTGTGATTACCATTCCACGACCAACCAACCCCGTATTTCCATCTTCTCAAAGCCGAAAACCAAAACATTTCCGAGAAAGCAAGAAAGACCTTAGCCTTTGTCGCAGCGAATCACGACGTGCGATTGCCATTTTTTTTTTCACTCTTTGGGCGGTGTTCGTTGCAGTTACCGGATTTGGTCAGCGCCCGCGATGTTGGAAGAAGCATAGCGCAGTTTGAAATTTCTAAAAGGGCGCCTCTTTGTTTGGCGTTTTTCCTTCAGTGTAAAGCATTTCAATTGGTGGGGTTTTTGGGTTTTTTTGGGTTTGTATCAGAATTTGCAAAGGCGGCACAAAGGTGGTTTTTTCGTCTTTGTTCCTCGGTGGATGTTAATATGTGGCGTCGAGCTATGTCACTTGGCTTTTCTTTTTCCATTGTTTCTTTCTTTGAGAACAACGTGTGGCAGAGCTTTTCTGGTAATACAGTGGCTTTGTTAAGCCATTGAGTGATTGGTGTGGTAGGTGTAGACCTGTAGGTGGCAATTGGTGTGGTAGTCGTAGCTTATCCCTTTGTAAACTCTTTGTTTGGCTTCGGTCTCGGTAGTCTCTCTGCTCCGCGTGGGGTTTGCAAAGTGCGGCGTGGGGTTACCATTTTCGGAGTTGAGTGGCAACGTCGTGGTCTGCTCGGAGCAACAATCCCACTCTGCTGGGTCCTCGGTCTGCTTGCTCTCTACCCTTTTTCGATTAAGCAAAGTTTTTTTTTTCTTACTTCATGCTTGACTAACAAATTTTTTTTTGCTTCTACCTTTACAGTTTTCAATTTAGTTTTGATATCCCCATTTTTTTTTTTTTTTTCCTTTCGATTTGATTGATTTCATTGTCTTGCCGATGAGCCTTACAGGAGAGAGTGAAGAACGACCTAGAATTTGGCTAAAGGACGTGGTGCGTCAGCGACTTGTGGTTCCGTTTGGTCCTCGTCGGGTTGTGCAGCAGTACTGCCATGTATTTGAGGACTGTGATACTCAGAAACAATTTATATTCGCTTCTTCGCGCCTTCGGGATCAAGAATACGCTCTTAGTGTTTACGACAGTTTCCTGGAATCGCAGCGCAAGGGTGAGGAGCGCTCAGAAGGCTCCATGAAGCGTCGCCGGCTCGACGTCGATCTGGCTGTGGTTGAGCACTTTGACCACACGGACGACGAGGGTGAGAGCGACCACACCGCCGACGAAGAGGCCGAACCGCTGGCAGAAAAGGACGACAGTTGGTCGAGTACCCGCAACGATATTTACCAGCCGTTGCTTACTTCCTTTTGGCGTCAGACGCTTGCGGCTGGCGAGGGCTGTGCTAGTGCTGCGCCTACCGGCAGGCCGACCTACGCTGATCTCGAGGCCGCTGCAAGTGAGGGTGATGTTATTGAATGGCGAGGTGTCACGGGTGGCACGTTGGACGAGTACTGGTACGCTTCCAAGCCCATTCTCTCGACTCGTCTGCCCTCGGGAGCCTTTGATTTCAGCGGTGAGCTCCGTGATCTCGGCCGCGACGAGCCCTACCCTATCTTCCGTCTGACGCAACATCCGGACCGCGAGGGAAGCCAGATAGCAGTCGAGTACAAGGTGTTGACCTACTTGCTGTACTCGCCTGCGGCCATCAACGTTGCACCCTCCGGCCCCATTGTCGATGGACAGGGTCGCTTGTCGGGATACCTGATGGAGCGCCTTTACGAAATGCCGGTAGACCTACTCTCAAACCAACGCATTCCGGGATACATCGCTCATCAGATGCGCGAGGCTCTCGAGGACATCCACCGCCGCGGCGTCTCGCTCAACTGCCTCACTGCCGACTCCTTCCGGTTAGACGAAAATGGAAGGGTCAAGATCTGGCGCTTCCACAACGCTGCATTGATTGGCTCCAAGCTTTCGCCCAGCGCAATGCGCTACATCAAGACGGTCTCGTTCGGCGCGGAAAACAGCAAGATTGGTGCCTTCTCCAAACCCAACGAGGAAAATGCGTCGCAGGATTTCGACCGCTACTGTCTAGATGGAATTTTAATGGACCGCGTGGATAAGGACGAATATGATGAATACGAGGACGACGAGGTGGATGATGAGGGTGGGCTGGAAAACGAGGAAGATGTCGAATTTTAAGCTAAGGGCGGCGGGGATGACTACGCTTATAATTTTTTTTTTGTTTATTACTGTTGCTGCTATATGTGGTTGTATTTTTGAAATTGTTTGGGCCGGAATTGCTCCGACTGGTTGGTGTTTTGTTTGCTTTTATACAAAGTTTATCAAGTAAAGAGTAGCGCGTAGACTTATGATCCACCCTTATTCTCCATAGCAACGAGCCTCTGCCCCGCGGTCGCTGGACGCTCTCTTGACCGAGCAGACACGGAAAAAAAATACACAAGGTCGACGACGCGACTTTGACCCGCCCCACCGCCAATGTCAGCGCAGCATCACACACTGCACCATCTGCCCACGCAGCCCCACGCGTCGACAACATCACCGTCGCCACCGCCACCGTCAGCGCAGCATCTCCAACACCACACGCAACCGGGCGCAGGCTTTGGAGCTTCCACAATGCAGCAACAGTACGGCATGCCGTACCAACCACCACCGCCAGGGCAGCAGCTCTACGACGAGCTTTCTACACAGCAGCAGCCACCGCTGCCGGCACAGGTCCCGGCCCAGGCCGCTGGCGATGCCACCTCAGGCCCTGCCCCGGACCAGGACGCCAGCGAGCAACCGCTCTACGTCAACGCCAAGCAGTACCACCGCATTCTGATGCGCCGGATTGCCCGCGCCCGCCTTGAGGAAGCCCTCAAGTCCTCCGCAAAGGGCGGCCGCAAGCCCTACCTCCACGAGTCGCGGCACAAGCATGCGATGCGCCGACCTCGCGGCCAGGGCGGGCGGTTTCTCACCGCTCAGGAAATCGCCGAGCGTGAAGAACAGGAGCGGCTGCAGCAGACCCCGGGCGCGGGTGACTCGAAGCCTCAGCGCTCCACCCTCCTCGCCGAAGAAAACCCAAAATCGCCGCTCGCCAACTCAGCCGACCAGCAGCAACAGGATAGCCTGCTGGCAGACATCATCCGCGACGACCCCGTTCCGTCAGACTCCATCTGATCTTGCGCTCCTTTTTCTTAAAAGTGCAACCCTCCCCCTTCCCCTCCCCTTAATGTGTCTACGTCTCTAGGTTTCTTTTCTATCTCGTGTTTTATTTCGGTTAATGCCTCTTGTGAATATCACATTCACCAACTTGTATTTTATTAGATGACTAGGTAGATGACGGGTGTCTCTACCTCCTCCACCAACAATGTGTACTTTTAAAGCAATCACCTTGTTATACTGATAATAAATAGATCTGTACAATAAATAGCTCCTTACAACTTCTAGCCACTCTGAATAATCACTCGGAACCTCCCAACTGCGCATCCACAATATCCCTCATGTACACAGCATCGCAGGTCTTGCTGAATTCCCGCAGATAGGCAGCTTCGTTCGCTATATCCGCACAATAGCCGTCAGTCTTGGCCAGCACCCGTCGCAGAAACTTGAACCCCCCAATCATAACCGAGCCATGCATACCCTTGACAGCAACACTTTCCTGACTCACCACACTGACCGCCTGACCTATCTTTGGTATATAGTCTCCGTGCAAAATACTTCTTTTGCAAGAATGACACACCTTGCCTATCATCCCAACACTGCTGGCAGCACAGTAAAATCCACTCACCCGACGTACATGCTTCATTTGCAAATTGTTTTGTTCGGAAACAACAACAGTGTTGAATGCAATTGGTCGGTGAACGACACTCGCTAGCGAGGCAAGCCAACAGTCGAGCCACGGAACCTGAACCCTACACCGATCCCTTCTCTGAATACTCAACAAAGATACTCGCGGATAGAATGGAGTGCTGCTCCACTGCTCCGTCGCAATCACACGTTCTTGCTCGTCTTGCACTCGCGGATGGTATATACAAGCCCAATCGTTCTCTGGTATGGAAAGCATGAATATGAACGCCACATCGTAATTAAGAGATTCCATAATGTGCTGCAAGGTATGGTCACAGAGTTCAACTTGCTCCATAGTCAGTGCATTGGGTAAAGGTGACATGTTGGTATTTAAAAGATGAGCGCTATGTAGAACCGGCTTCATGGACGGCATAGATAAAAATTGATATAAATATGGATATGAAGGGCCTTGAGAGATCGTGTCTTGTTCTTTTGGTTTAGACTGTAGGACATTAGACTGTCCCTTCATTCTTCGTAGAGTCGATGTAGTCGAATTCACATTCACACCGCTGGAATTGCTATAGGTAGTGTTTCCAGATGCACCGGAAACACTGACGCTTTTCATAGGAACAAATGCGGAGTCGACTGGGTGGACCACAACTCCTTGGAGTTGCTCAAATAGACTGCTCAACACTTCCTCATCAACCTCTTGAAAGAAGGTATTCAGAATGGTAGCAAGATATTTATAAACAATTTCAACATTAGGAGCCCTGTAAAAGTAGCTGGAATCATAGAATGTCACACAACATTTCGATTCGATATCCTAAACATCAGCAAAGAAGAGTCAGTACTCCAAACTCCTTACATTATAGCGAATTATAAACGGAAAACAAGCAACTAACGAACAATCTCCGGTAGTCGACTGTAAAGACAAATCAGAGTCTTCATTAGACGACTGAATCCACAGCGGCTGACGAGTTGAAAAGGCGCGCTGTTCAATTGACGATGCTACCACAAACCGAGAATCTCTCATTTGATAGTTTGTTGACTCAATAATTGTTAAAGTATTGCTGAAAAGTTCACTTATATAGCACTCCCTGCATTGAACCAGACTACAGAGCTTCCTAGTTAAGCCACTAACATCCAACCCACTCCAGACATTCTGAAATTAGCAAAAAAAGAGTATAACTCTATGTCGACTCACGCAAACTTTCTGTGCCAAGTCCTGCGCTCTGGCAAGTGACGATTCAAAGGAACGGGCAACAATAATCACAAGCAATTCCACCTATATAGGTATTAGTAGAATTAGAAATTAAAACGAAATCATATCAACCGGTTCTCTATCCTGTCGCTTTCTCAAGCAGAGTTCTCCAACCAACTCCTCATCTGCCTCCTTCAACGAAGAAGGATTCTGATCTTCCTCAAAAGAGGTCATACTGGAATATACATTGGAAAAGGTATCATCAAGCGAGGTATTATTGCTCACACCATCCGAAAGGGACGCTTGGACGGCCATCAGGGGTATCATCAAATGTTTGTGCTGTTGAGTCAGCCGGTGGGTTATATGCTGGTCTACGCTCAAGATCATGCATCACAAACACACACACACACACAAAAAAAAAAAAAACACTTAGCATTCCAACAAGAGTTGATCTTATTCCTCTACCGGTTGATAATTATGCAAATTACAAATTAATTCAAATCCATTTTCGCGTCCCCGTCAGCATTATTGTCTTCAGAGGCCTCAGGAATGGTAGCCGGCTTCTCTGTGTTTTCAGCCTCGTTTCTCTGTCGTTCCCGTTCTTGCCTCGCACGCTCTTCCTCAAGCGACATTCGAAGAGCCAACGCAAGCTCGGGATCAAGACTGGGGTCGACACCAAACTCAAAATCATCGTTTCCACCACTGGCACCGCCAGCCTCAGCACTACCACTGCTCTCAGATCCACCGAGAATGGGAGATCCAACAAGAAGATCCGATAAAAGATTAGGACCGGGAGGAATGGTGACCAAATGACTAAAGCTTCGTTAGTAATGGTAATAGAGTTAATAGAATCTACCGACCTGTTATCCGATGAGTTGACGGCCTCTATAAATTGTGATAGTTTAACATGATTATCATCCACTTCGCCAAAGCTTATGAAATCAACAGCAACGTTGTTCTTCTTCATCTTTTTTGCCAATTTGACCAAGTCCTCTGTAGGCTCATTTATCGGACTTCCAATAAAAACAATAATTCTTTGCCTCTGGTATTTATTTTGACGATGCTTTAAAGCCAACTAAAGTCGTTAGAAGAAGAATTCAAAGCTAGAGCCACATACGCCTGCCACTTGTATACCGGTAGATAGTTTCGAGTTTCCCTCAATCTTTGTCTCATGTAAACCTCCCAAGATCTTGCTAAAATCTTGCGTAAGAGTAGCCAGCACTCGAGGTCTAAGCATTGTTAGTATTCCGCACACCCCCATCGCAGTAGCTCATTGTACATACTCCTGTCCAGCCAAATTCATCAAGCCCACCGAGTTCTCAGGATTGGATTGAATTTTCGACGAGAAGATAATATTTACCGCATCGTTCTGGGCATCAAATCTGTTGGGAGTATAGTCTCCGTTTCTCATGTATTCAGAGTTGTCGATGCTAGATTGACTTTTGTTAGTTCTGCAACTCAATCCGGTGTAACTAAAAGAGAGTATATCACCACATACACAACCATTGTCGCTTCTAGAACCATCTTGATCTCGTTTAACCAGGCGCAAAGTTGAGTACAAAGATGGCAAATCGATGCTTGCCTCTCTCGTCTCGGTGGCCAATTCAAGCTTTGCGAAATTTACCCGGCCTCGTGAGTAACCATGGCAACATTATATCGACTCACAGTTGGCCGTCTTTTTCTGTTATAAAAGGCTAAAAGGCGGCGGTTTGATGTTTAATTTTTTTTTATTTCATTGGAAGAATTCTCTTTTAATTGTTTCTGAGGGTTGGTCACTGGAGGGTGTTATTATGGAAGATGTCTGATGAGAGCTAAAACAGGCGCTTCTGCCAGAAATCGCATTCGTAAACCTTTACCAACAGTTGAATAAAAGAATTAAATTAACTCAATCGCTTCTTATATTTTGGATATTATCCCCCAATACGTTATTTCGTCCTACTATCCAAGATATACTGTAAATGCTTCAAACAGACGGTGGTTGTCAAGGGCAACCAAATGTAAACAAACGTGTCTCAACTTTTCACTCCTTCACTCTGCTCAAATCCCCCCATTTATCAGACCTTTTCCCGAAAAATGAATACCATTGATCTCTCCAAAGCTATTTCCAATGTTAATGGCTCTTTGACCCAGGCCCAGAAGGAAACAATTCTTCGCAACCTCGAGCTAGAAAGTACGTGACTCTCAAACTAAAAGTCGCGGTTGAGTAACCACCGCTTCACGAGCAATCTTTTGCCCTTTATTTGCTGTAAACTAACAATATTACCAGTTGAGACTCGAATTCAGCGGCTTCGCTCCCAGAGCTCCGTTGCAGCAAGTTTGCTCCGCCGGAGAGTGGAAATGAGAGTAAACCGTGCCCCAAAACGCTTGTGGAATATTCCACTTCGCGAAATTATGAACTCTGAAACAGTAAGTTATTGTTTTGCTGTGGAATGTGGTATGAGGCAGGACACCCGAATCACACAACACCTACTTGCTAAGAAATACTAACGCTTGCTTCTTTTAATTAGAATAATCCCAAGTCAAAGGAGAAACCAGCGGCTGAGGTTGTCATCGCTACGAAGCGATCAAGTATTGTCAAAAACAAAGGTGGTCGTCGTAGCACTGATACCAAACCCAAAATTCGAAAAGGCCTTAGCACTCACAAATAGTTTTTGCAAAAGCTGCCGCTAACTTGCTCACGAGGCGGTTGAAATTAGCTTTAAAGACTGGTTTCACTGGGCACTCGTTTTTGTTCCTTCTTTTTGGTCCCCGTCTCCTATAACCACATTCAGAGGAACGAATTTTCTTCTGGGGACATTAATTTTGAGCTATAAACATTGTTTCACTTTCTGTAATCTTTGTTTTAGTCTTTTTTCCTTGGGTGTGATTTCATTTGGCCGATTTAATCGCGACTGTATGCACTTGAATGCCTAACTTTGATTCTACAAAGAAAATGAGCATTATGCCAGATCGTCAAGTAAAGCTCGATGACTGGATGAATAGGCGATTTGATTTATATAGGAATGATTTGACAGCTCAAATTTTACACTCTCGAGATGCACCTAATCTAGTTTGCGAAAGACCGCCAATTGAGTTTGAAAATAAAAAAAAATGGCGAGAGAGATTTGAGTCTTTTGAATCTGAAAATAAATTAGATTGTGAAGTATCATATGTTGTTGAAAAGTCTGGATTTCTTTCGATTTTCGATATCAAGGAAGAGGTCTTGAGTGCAGATATGCGCTTTAACATTTGTTCAAAGATACAGCCATGTCGCGCGATTCGACCACGGGCTAGAATTGCTGAAGACATTGCATATATTCTCAATAGGCGGAGTTTAGAAGAGATTACATCTGTTTATATTGAAACTAGTGGACGTGGTACCGCTGTATATACCGGATATTCACATGTTCCTGACGACGATAAACAGTGCCGACAATCTTTAGAGGATTTGGTCTACTCTTATAAAGGCGGTGAGCTTGATGATTTAATGTTTGAGAATGCCTTTAGTAGTCATCTTCTCGAGTATAACAAGGAGATTATACAGACTTGCTTAATGGGTATTTGTGGTGGTTATGGAGATACTAGCAGCTCCCGTCTAATTGATATTCACCAGCTTCATAACGATCTTCTTGAATTTTTTCACACTCGACTCAGCACTGAAGCTGAATTCTTTCTTTTAAACGACCGAAACCGAGCCTTTCAAGAAGGGGATCGTTGGATTATGTCGCAGTGCATGATGATGATGAATAATTCTGATGAACCAGATTTCCAGTCTCCTGTATTGCTTTTTCATTTCCGACAAATTATTCTTTCGTTTTTAAAAATGCTCAAAAAGTCACTCCATGAATGTGTAGAATTTACTCCCAACAAATTCATGGTTCTTTGCGTCTTGTGCAATAACTTGGCTTGTTCAAACTATTTTAGGATGTTGAGCCATGAGGCCAATCTATTTCGTGAGTATACAAAGATGCAGCAGGACATGTTTTGGAGAAGTCTCACTGTCTTGGGTCGTTACCACCAAACGGTTACTCACATTCGCGCGCTAGTTGAGAAAAATTTCATACCTGGTAATCTCCATATTCACAGTATTCATGAGATTTCCAAGGAGGCTATGAATACGGGTCAGCTTTCACCCATTATCCCTGAAGACCATCATCTCCCAGCAACACCTAGTATGGTGGCTGCAGGTTTCGGCTACAAAAAAGCAGAGAAATTGACCAAGATTTTAAATGGAGTCACTCATACATTTGATGCTAAATATAAATTTTATAATTTTGTTCATCCTACAATTGCCTTGGTTGATGTTCTCACTGCTCTTGGAAAGTATCCTGGTGTATTAGCTACCTCACAGCCATCCCCTCCCGAGGTGTGTACATATCTTTTATCTTTGGACAAGTTGGGATCACGTCCTTGGCGACTATCCTCGGCCTCCGATCGCCACGGCTGGTTCCACGACGGCAAGTGTAAAGAAGCCAATAAAAGAGTTCATGAATACGTTGATCAAGCGTTCAAGAAGCTGGTTTATATGTAAATGGAGAGTCCGTGCTCATGTATAACATTCTTTGTTCAATACTTCTCAGTTTTATTTTTACACTTCTGGTGTTTTTAAGGGGATAACTGGGCTGGCGAGGTGTTTTGGGGGCATTCTATGGGGTTATGTTTATACTCGGATGTTATATTTTCGTTGGAGTTTTAAATTGAACTTTTCGTTATTATGTTGCCTGTAGACGAAGAGAGTACGAAAGAAGATGTAGGAGAAAACCTAGTCGTCACATTCCAGCTATAAAAACATTTACAAAATCACACTTTTAAACTCATTGGCATTGACAAAAGCTTTTTACTCCTGAGCAGTCTCAGCCTCTTCATCCTTTTCAAAAGTGTCGGTAGGGACAGAGTAGATGACAAGAGTGGGCTGGTTGGGGTCCTTGAGCAAGACATACTTGCCGTCAGGAAGCTGCTTGCATCGATCGATGATGGATCGAACAATACCCCAGCCGTTTTTGAGGCTGACGTTCATCTGGTTGGCAAAGTCAGTAGGCTTGTAAGCAGACACGCCCAAGATGACGTGGTGGTTTTTGTCGTTAGGAGTGACACGTGAGACGAAACCAAGCTTGAGCAAGTCAACATCAGCGAGAATGGCCTGGACAGACCATCGGGATAGCTTGAGACTGTTGTTCTTCATCTCGGTAGCGATGACAGCACCCTGCTGGCTGTCCAACTTAGTCCTCCAGTCAAGCGAGTTGCCAGATCCGACAGCACGGTTGTCAAACTCGTTAAGTGCCTTGATAGAGAGGAATGAGGTCTTGTTGTTGGTGGCGTTTGTTAACACGGCATCAATCTCGGTTCGGACAACCAAGTGCAAAGGCTCCTCCTCGGTGTCAGCAGCAAGGTTAAACTTCTTGTAAACGTATCCACGTGAAGCAAGAGCCTCAGCAGACTCGTCATCAGGGTTGTAGAAGGGGTTGGGATTGTTGAGAACGTACTTTTGATTCTCCGACTCAACAACGGCCTGAATGGCGAAGTTGTGGTTGATAAAAGTGGCTTCGAGAGCCAATGAAGTGGGAGAGTTGATCGACTCCTTTCCGTCAGTGGACTCGATCGGGGGCTCGAAAGCGTTCTCGTTTACGGTGACCAAGTCCAAAGGACCGCCATATCGCTTATCAAAGTAGAGCTTGTCACCCTCTCGGACAATAACAATATCCCAAGGGTAAACAGATCGGGGACAGCACATGAGCATACTGAGAATGTTGTCTGTAATGTAGACCTTGGCAATGTCCTTTTGAGCAAGGCCGCTGATAACGGGATCGTCAGTAGTAGTGGGAACGTAGTAAGTTCGATCAATGACCTGAAGTTTGCGAGAAGTTTTAGTGGTAATCTTGTCGAGGCTTCGGTCGTAGTAGTAGTCGAATCCGTAGCTGTCGATGTCTTCGCCCTTGCTGACGTCCAAGCTGAGCTTGCTCAAACGGCTATATTCAATCTCCTCAATCTTCTCCCAATCCTCTCCAACCTGGACAGAGGCCTCACGAACACGCTGTGGCTTGTCAAACTCCTTCCAGCCGAATCGTCGACCACCGGTTGTGTTTCGACCACCTCGTCCACCGCGGTCCTGGCCGCGTCGGTCTTGACCAGCTCCGCCTCGCTGATATCCACCGCGCTGAGCGGTACCACGGGAGCTCTGGCCACCGACATTGCTAGCACCACCGCGTCCACCACGCTTAAGAATGAGGTTGCGGCCAGGGCCAAAGTTGCCAGTACCAGCAGCGGCAGCGGTAGCTCGAGTCTTGGAGGTCTTGTTATCGACCACGGAGAAAACACCGTCGTCTTCCTGGTTCTCAACAGTGAAAACAGATCCAATATTGGCGCCATAGGCCTGGTACTGATCTATATATCTGGCGTTAGTGCAACCTTCTCAGTCACGTTTGATCTCAACTCACCTCGGCGAGAGTAATTGTTGCGACGTGTTTCTCGACCATCACGAGAGGCCTCAGTGTTCCAGTCGGCAACCTTTCCGAGCTTGTCGTTTTTAGAAAAGGGGGCGTAAGGAATGTCGTCGAAGGCCGCAGAGAGAAGAAGCGAAGGCTTCTCGGGAGGACCCCAGGGCGCGTTGACAGCGGAAAGCTGTGAAGGTAACGAAAAAGGCATATTTGATTATTAGTCTGTTTCTGTTTACTGCCGTCCTCGAATCTCGAATATTAAGACGTGGATAGGAGCAATGATGGAGAAATTTTCGCTGCGGCGGGGGGTTAAACGACACCCAGCGTCCAGTCAAACTACGAACAAAGCACAAAGCAGATTAGAAACAATGAAAAAGAACACTTAACCGAGTAAAAATAACACCATTCACCGCCTCATAAAAACATTGTAATAGCACACTCCACTAGGGAGACAAAGAAAGAATCAAGGAACACCAGGAGCAAATCAAACAAAAACATAAAACTGGACAGATCAACGGAATATAGAACAAGCATAATGACAGAACAGATAGAGTAAATAAATATATAAATCATGCTATATGAGAACAATAGTTCCTTGAGCAGAAGAATCGAAATCACTTCGGCTTCTTCACCGAGCTTATTCCGCTGACATATCATCCGTGCGTAAAACACGATGCAGAGAGGGTGGCTTCCAGTCACAAAGTCGAGCCATTGTGTCAGTAAGAAGCTTCATACTGGGAGGCTTTTCCAACAAGCCCGAAAAGAGACTGGAATCGTACATATCCTTGAGATAAGATGTAACAAGAACAATCGGAGTATTCTTGTTGATATTATCAGTATTTCTGATCATTCGGGCGACATCGTCACCATTTGAAAAAGGAAGACTTAGCTCGGTGAAAATAACGTCAAAATTCACATCACCCGTGGCAACTCTGATAGCCTCAGAACCATTTTCGACTGAAACTGTGCGACATCCAAGCTTTTGAAGCATAGTCTCTAGAGAAAATCTCCAAATAGGATTGTCCTCACACACTAAAATATCGAGCGGCCTAGCTACCGGACTTCCTCTTCTAGCACCAATCGATGATAGTCTTCTTGAACTTTGACGACGCCTTTGAACCCGCAGCAAAGCAGAAGCCCTGCTCTCTTCACTATCAGAACTCAAAGGCGAGGCATCAAATAATGATCCCGCACGTCCTCGAATAGGTTCGACACTATCATTTGAAGACTCCGAAGCCATAGAGCGATGTAACCTCGGAGGAGGCATTGATGTGTTGTTATTGACTAAAATGCTAGAAACAGTTGAAGCTGTGGTTGTGCGAGACATTGGGGGAACATGGGTGTTGCTAGCACTGGTGAAACCAACTTGGGCACTTTTAGGTCTCGGCATCTCTAGAGAATTCGATGAAGCTAGGGTTAATATATCGGAAGGAGTAGATACGCTCGATATAGCTGATCGTGAGGCAGACGTCGGACTAACGGGAGTACAAGGATCCATCAAAATCTGCTGTGTGCGAGGAGAGTTGGGTGTGCTCGGAGTTGTTGAAGATAATATATTCTTTGGCCTAGAAGAGAATGAAAAGCTCCCCGAGCTTCGATGAATGCCACGTCGCTGTAAAGAAATAGACCTTCGGCGAGGAGGCGTAGGAGGTAACGCATATGAACTTAAAGAACTTCCAGAAGGTGGAGATGCAGCCATTGTTGCATGTGACATAGTAGGAGAAGTCTCTATAGCCGGAGTAGCATTGGACAGCTTCCTGTATTCTAGATGTTCGCTCTTGAGTCGCTGGATCGTATCTTTGTTGGCCTTTTCTAATAACGGCAAATTCTTGAACGAGAAAGACCCAAACTCCTCGCTCTTAGAAGAGGTTGGTTCACTTAACCGCCGACTTCTGAATTCACGAACATGCGGAGGAATATGTAATGGAAGTGGCCGTGATCGTTGCTCTGACCGCAAAGCCTTTTGACGGGTAGGATTAAAGTCTTGGTTAGATTTGGTGTCACTACTACTCTGAGAAAGACTCGCATTGTCTAATTCATCGTCTTCCTCGTCCTCTTCATGAACAGGAAAGTTGTCTAGAGTGGCCCCGCGCAAATCAAAATAGTCTGTATCCTCAGGATGCTCAATATTAGGAATGAATGCAGCTTCTTCTTGCTCCAAATTATCCCAGTCAATCAACTCAAAAAAAGGATGGTTTTTGATTTCGTCAACATTTTGAGCACCTAACCGGTCTCCTGGGGAGGTGCAAATCAACTTCTGAATTAAATCTTTAGCCTCGGGACTAATTCCTAATTCTGAATCCGGCCAGTTTATCTTCCGTTCGAGAATATTTTCAAAGATCTGTTGCGGCGAGTCGGCGTGGAAAGGTGGATATCCAAAAAGAAACTCAAACATGATACATCCCAACGACCACCAATCACTAATCTCATCTCCACCAGTACCACTAATAGTCTCAGGAGCCAAATAGTCGGGAGTACCCACAAACTTCCTACTTGTGGTATCGTTAGGATCAAACAAAGCAAGGCCATGAACAGGAGACGCTAAATGAGAAGAAGGCGAAGGCAATTGATAAGGTGCTACACCACCGGCATTCAAAGCTGGATGAGCCGAGCTACCAATATCCTGAGCCGAACTAGTAATATCGCTCGAGAAAGACGAATCACTCAGATCATCATCAGCAATAGCAGAAGAGTTCTTTCGAGCACTTGAAAAATACCCCACAGAATTTGTAATTGCCTCGGGTAACTGAAACACCACTCCTTCGCTGTTGATAGATTCTGATCTGCTAGATGCCTGAAATGAGTTTCGTGTGTTTGGTGGCCTACTTAAATAAAAATAGCCGGGCACAGAACTGGAATTGAGATCTGTACTAAGCAGTTGCGGACTTTGAGAAGGAGACAATGTTGCATTTGAAGATGGAGATTGATCAATTATCTTAGAACTCAGCGATAAAGAACGAGTGGGGTTATTATAAAAGGAATCAAACGGATTTTCAGGAACAAGGTCATTATGCGCATGCTGCTGGCGACCGACCAAACCGAATTGAGATAAACCAAAATCGGTCAGTTTCAAATGACCTTTTTGATCAATAAGAAGATTATCTGGCTTCAGATCTCGATGAATAATGCCTCGTTTATGAAGGGATTCTAGAGCGAGTACTACCTCTGCAACATATCGCCGTGTCCATTCTTCAGGTAAACCTCCGAGAACTTTGATTAGTGCCGCACAATCACCACCGTTTAAATACTCCATGACTAAAAATAAATAATCTTTGTTTTGAAACGTAGCGAACAATTTGGCAACATATGGACTCTCAGATTGTGCCATCATAATAGCTCTTTCAGCACGAACATTCATGACTTGATTTTTGGCAATCATGTCACTCTTCTTCAATACTTTGATAGCGAAATATTCACCAGTAATTCGCTTCTTGGAGAGATACACACTTCCAAACGCACCCTTACTAAGTGGCTTTATAATTTCATAGTCGCGAATGCTCGGAATAGCAGGTTTTGATGCTAGACTGGAAGATGCAAGTAATGGAGACACTGGCATCTTGGGGTGATCGGCAGATCCAGAAAAAGAAGTGCGGCAAGAAATAGGCGAGTCTTGGTCAGACGACAATTGAAACTCCGAAGAAAAGAGAGTTGGAGAACCTGGAGCCTGCAAATAATCAGATGAAAGTCGTGATTTACTCGTACCTAATATTGCTGCAGGAGATCTCAAAATTCCAGCTTTAGAGCGAGTCGGAGATACTCGGCGAGGTGAACCGTAACGGTTGGATGAAATCAATTTGCCAGATCTCCTATTACTCCATGACTCAGTATCACTGATTGGTGAATCGAATCTCGCATCACGCGGAGTTCCAACCGACGATAAACCACTATCACTTCCTGGGCAGTCTTCAGAAGCAGTTAAGGACTTCTCGACCGCATTTGCCAGAGAGTAGTTATGAAATTCGGGTGTTACGTTTCTATTCGAAGCCACAGAAGAGGTCAAAGGTTTGTCAGAGACTTCATTTGGAGCTAGATCGTCGTTTTCCTCATCACGTGGAATCTTACTTTGGGAATCAATCTCAGCATCTCGATCCAATTCATGTTCAACCAGTTTAAACTGCGCATATGAACGTGAAATAGTTTCTTCGATTGTCTCTTGAGCCCTGGAAAAGATCTCCTTTCGAATTCGTTCCGAGTAAATCAGCGTATTGCCTAATCTTAAAACGGTTTCAACCTTGGCTTTAGCTAATTGCTCGGTTTTTTGACATAGCTGTAGAAGATAATCGTCCTCAATTTTTGGGCATACCCAACTAAGCACACGTTGCATATCTTTCTCGCTTTCAGGTGTATATATGTTCTGACTGGGGTCTTCTTTATATCCCACTGGAAGTTCAGGAGTTAAAATATCGATAGCAATATCACATAGTTCTAGCAGTAACTCTGCAACTTTATAGGGCGTCCAGCCACCACTTCGAGTATAAGGCGAGGGTGACCTTCCCCGGTTCATAATAGGAAGCAGATCTTTTGATCTTCCTGAACGTTCCAGAAACACACCAGGACCAACGATTGGTGTAGCTGCTGATTCAATAATTTTGAGAAGTGAAGAGCGGTCGTCCTGTAAAGCATCTTGGCACATATCGACATCGCTTCTCGCTTTATGTTCAACCATACACAATTCAGAATGCCTTTCAAACCACCAGTTTGGAATTTTTATCTCACATATTCTGCAGAGCTCTTCCTTAGGTGGCGGAACCAAATTTGTTACAGGTGTGCTTGTAAGCTCCTCAAGATAAGTAGCAAAAAAATCAGCTCCAAAGCCGAGAGACTCGACCAAGATGTCAGGAATATCAATTCGTAAAGGATTGAGATCTATATGTGGCTTAAGAACCCACATACTCTAGACTATGATCAGCAGCCGTCGATCCGACGTTAAAAAAAAAAACACACTTACATGGCTAGGTTCAGACGTCGTTCGATTGAAAATTAAAATTCCCTGTCCTTCCAGACGTATTGGCAAGATTTCTTGAAGAATTTGCTCTCCATCACCGCGGGTGCCTGATATCACAATTTTGGAGAGGTTCTCAACGCTGGCTTCATTTGACAGTTGAATACCAAATGTAGAACTTATAGGCGTTCCCTGTGGTGTGTCCTCAGTCTTTACCTTTGGTAATGACGGGCCTTCATCTATATTTAAAGCAGAAAGTCCCGTGAGTAGACTATCAGCATCCACTTGATCAGGCTTCTCAATCAAACTATCGACAGGCACGGTAAAAGAAACGTGAACACTATTCGATCCTTTCAAAAGTGAATCTGTAGCCGACTGCAAAGCATTATTGTCGTCCAAAATGACTTCGGATAGTAGTTTCCCTAGCACATAATTCACTGGGGTTCTGACAGTGTTAGATAGAGTAACAAGAGCTTGAATAACATTAGATTATGCTGATTTGACTCACCCGATAATTGCTTCCCATGAATTACTTAAATATATAACCCGACCTTCGAGATCAAGCTCGAGAATGATGTTGACATTGCCTTTACTCGCCTCTCGCAAGTCCTCATTCTCTGCCTTCTGCGACGAGGTCACAGAAGCTGAAGATAGCAATGATATATCAGATCCAGGAGATGACATGTAAAGTCTTATGTATGCAACTTCTTACTGAGTTTTCCAAAAAAAAAAGAGCCAGGGGCTAAGATCCTAGGGCTGCAAAGCCCGGGATTCCCAAGATAGCAAGATTGACACGCACTATCAATCTGGCTCAGTTGATAATACCAGGTAACTGTCCGATAAGCTTCTTTTAAGCGGGTGTCACACACTTTGTTTCGGTGTCTTTGGGTGCTCTTGTTGGGGTTGCTGTGTCAAAGTTACGCTCTCAGGGCCAAATCGTGGGGCTGATTAGGCATCACAAACTACTCAGAAGGAAGGATTTTTAGCATACAAATTAAATTCATTTTCGGAATGCGACTTCGCTGGGAAGTCGCAAGGAAACGCAGTACATCCATTTTGTGGGTGAGACTTTGCGTACAAGGTGGAGATTCCAATCTTGAAACTCTCCCTGGTAAACCCACATATCTCGAATGATTTTGGTGAAATACTCTGCAACGATGTCGTCACTCGGCTCAAAGTGTTGGGTGTCTTTAAAGAATGAATAGCAGTGAATCATAGGCAAAGGTTCGTGCTCAAATAATTGTTTGTCATCTTTATAAACACCCACAAATGCATCTGAAAAAGTTAGAAAGGAGAGAAATAGAAGTACAAAATATCATACCTAGAAATTCAATAGCAGATGCAGGGAGATTTAAGATATATCGAGAAAACGTCTTGGGACTTTTGATTACTGAAACTTTCTTGGTGGTTATCTTTTCAGCATGTTGGTTAGGTTTTGACCTTTTCGCCATTCTCTGAAGTTGAGAGCGGCTGACGTCAAAGGGAATTTCGGGTACCAGTTCGCGGTGTCGTAAAAGATATGTCTGGCTGTTCTTAATGAATTCTCGCCCGTCCTCATTGAACGGTTTGCAAAAATTTGGCGTCTAAATGGGATCAGTAAATTGAAAAAGCAAATTTTAGAAGTCAAATACTAACAGAATTGATTTTCACGTTATTGACAAGAGCCAAGTAGCTCTCGGGATTCAAGTCGTTGGCCAAAGTAAGCGCATGCTTCTTTGCTGATGGTACAGCAAACGGTCCAACACCTGCCATAACATCACAAACGGCTTCACCTTCTTGTATGAGATCCACGATTCGACGATGCTCTGTAGATAATCGGGAATTCCAGTAAACTTTTTGAAAGTCAAGCTGAAATCGGCAGTCTGACTCATGAACTTCGACAAAAAAGTCAGAATCTTTCCCAGTACCACCCGCTAAAACTTCCATTTTAAATGTTCGAAATCGTGTGTCAATCGATTCGAGTTTGTTGACTACCATAGTAATGGCCTTATGTTTGTCGATAATAACTTGTCCAATGAGCTTCTTGTAAGGTAAAAACTGATCCCGAAGATTCATGTGAGCAATATGTCCTGTCAGGGTGTATCCACTAGGAATCTCGGCAAACAAATCCTCGGGTAGGATGGCTCGGAGGATGTCATCTGGTCAAGTTAGAAGCAATATTCCAAAAGTAGACTTATCCTCAAACCAATACATAAAGAACGATGAATAAAAGCCCAAAATTTTACTAACCTGCACCCCAGAAATCATAATCAAGCTTGAGAGTGTAAGGTTCAAAAGTTACATTCTGATTCAGACTTGAAATAAACTCTTGGCTCGTAGTTGAGAGAGAGTCGTATCCTAAAAACTATTAGAGCAGAAAAGTAGGAGCTTGAATATCCATACCTTTTACTGAAGGCGCAAGAATGATCGCAGTCTTTCCTGGCTTTGGTTTGACTATCCGCTGAACACCCGGTACTTTTAGAATATCTGAACCGAGTCCACTTAAGCAGGAGCTAGTGGCTTTAGGATCCTCAAGGCACAACACCGTCAAGACTTCTTCTCGGTGGAAAAAATCTCGGTTGAGCTCAGTAGCACTTCTGTCAATGGGAGGACCGAAAAGAAGACCTGGGACATTCAAATATTTCACTGGGGAACTCATGACTTTACTACTGTAGAATCTTAACGTTCTTCTCAAGAACATAAACTTGAACGCTGGTAATAAAGTAAAGAGTCGAGAAAGCTCCCCGTTGGGAAGAGAAAAAAAAGTCGTTGCGGGTCAAGAAAAGTTAGCCAAAGCATACACGAATGAACAAAATCAAAGTCGCAATTAAAGTGCGACCACTGAGTGCTAAGGGTTAGCTTATGCTTTTTCATACTGTTATATTGTCTAATAAATTGCTCAGAAATAACTTCCGGGCAAAAGAAGGTGGTTTCCATTAGTGATAACCGGGTCTGTTTATCGCAACCGCAGGCAAACGGCCAAGTGATACGAAAAAGCTTTCAATTTGACCATCACTACGAAGCCTATAATGTTGGAGATATTTGTGAAGCCGAAGGTATTCCTTTAAAACGAAATAGGATATCTTCTGCGGTACTAAGAAGCTAGATATAAGCAATGAGCTCTATAGCGATATTGGCCAAAAACTAGTTGAGAATGCCTTTGTTGGTCAAAACGGCTCTATAATCTGCTATGGTCAAACTGGATCTGGGAAAACTTTTTCGATGTTTGGAGATCAACACGTACCAGGGTTGGTTCATCAAGTCTGTCGTGGTATGCTATACAAGATTTTTTTAAAAAGCGTTCAAGATAATTATCGTTTATCAGTTTCATGTTATGAGATATATAATGAAAAGGTACGAGATCTTTTAGCTAAAGGCTCTTATTGTCGGATTAGGGAGCATCCCGTCAATGGGCCCTACGTGGAATCTCTCGCGTCGTTTCCTGTTACTGATCTCGAAGAAATGAAGTCAAAAATAAATGGAGTAATTGCCAACCGTGCTGTCAGAGAGACGGGGCAGAATTTGATTTCTTCTCGGTCGCATGCGGTGGTCGTTTTGACTTTATCCAGGGCTTATACTGAGAGCACTCAAGGTTTCAATGCCACTTATCATCAAGTTTCCACTATTAGTCTTGTTGATTTGGCGGGATCTGAGCGTGCGAAAATGGCCAACACGAAAAATAAATCGCTCTTAGAGGGCGGTAATATTAACAAATCTTTGCTTACTCTTCGTCGTGTAATATCTATTTTAGCAGAGCAGTCGAAACCTAATACCAAGAAGACAAAAGAAATTATACCATATAGAGACTCTGCGCTTACTTGGCTTCTTCGCGACTCTTTTAGGGGAAAATGTCAAACCGTTTTGTTAGCTACCATTTCTCCGACAGATAAATCATATGAAGATACCCTATCAACATTGGTTTATGTTGACTATGCTCGAAAGATTGAAAATCAGATTATACCCGGTGATGATCCTTCTACGCTATTGATCAAAAAGCTGAGGGAAGAGATTGACACGCTGAAACAACAGCTCGCTGATAGACGTTTGAGCGATAGCTGCTCTCAATCAAGTAAAATATCCCAAAAACTTGACAGTGACCTGAATTTCATCGACAGTCTTTCCAAGTCTTTTGAGACGCTGCTGGATTCTTGTTGGGATTCTTTAGATCCCTTTCGTTTTTCTGACAAATGTCGAATGAGGATGGATTATGTCAACAACTCTCTTACCATGAACTACGGTCAATTAAAGCAGTATTTTACTGTTAGTGCGGCAGAGCTAAGCCCTATCAACAACATGAGTCCATTTGAATTATCTAAAGATATGAAGGATACGGGCAGCCCTAGCTCCTTTTCGTCAATCGGGTCTTCTGAATCTGAGTATATGAAAGAAGATGACTATCCTGATTTTAGAGTTTCTTAAAGAGACTGATAAATACTTGTTTTTCTGTATATCTTCTGTATACCTAACCATATGTTCATCTGTTGTTTTTTCATACAAGAATGTCATACAAATATATTATGTTATATCATATTAATTTCTATATCTTTTCAATTATATGCGGAATGACCAATATGAATTTTAACGAAATATAGGAACTTGGGCAGGTCGACGTCTTTCAATTGTTACCACGGCTATTGTTCTTGATATTCAAGAAACTTCTACTATGTATGCGAGTTTCTAATACATTGAGATTATCTATATTTATCTTTAATAAGGGTCATGGTATAATTGGGGCACTGAGTTTCATAGAACGCATCTATCCAGCTCTCAACCGCGAATCAGTATTGCGACTAAGTTTCTACCGTTGGTTTATTCAAAATTAGAAAATAATAGTACCAAAGCAAATATGAGTGCTTGGTTGTATTTAGCGCTCGATATATGCTTTCTGGTATGCTCAATGTGCATTTACTGACCACTTCGAACCCGAAGAACGTCATAATGTCTTTGGAAACTCCGTAAATGATGGACATGAATTAATCGGATGCGTTTTTCTACCTTTTGTCGGATATGTAGTGATTTTTGTCACCTTTTTAGAGGTAACCAAGGGTTCGGGTTTGCGATTTCGAATTCTGTAACAGTCCTGGAGAGGGCACGATCAGCATTTTCTTATACCACGATATTGCGAATTGAAATGGAAGTCACAATCCAGGGGAAAGCACATGTGCAGTGCCGCTTTATTAAAGATAAGTTGGAGCACCGCTATATTCTCAATGAGAGACTGGGAAGTGGAAGCTTCGGAACTGTTTTCCGTGCAAGACCCTTGCAGTGCGTTTTATCGAAGCTTCCTGTAGATGTTGATATCAGAGGGGTAAGAAATATACATTTATGCTATTGTTATTCGCTTACATTGGTTTAGGTCGCCATAAAAAGCATCCGCAAACCTACGTCTGATTTTCGAAGATATGCAGATTTAAGAGAGGTCATTATGCTGCAAGAGCTTCCTTATCACTTTAATATTACCAAGTGGTACGAAATGGTCATTGATCCAAGTACTTTTAGAGTGCATATAGTTATGGAATGGTTGGATGAAGATCTCTATACGTTTATTCGCAGAGAATCTAAATTAGGTCAACTAAAAGATTATCAATTAAAACTTATAATGTAAGGCATTTATTCCAAGGTTTGTATTTTTAGGCCTCTAACTCGACGACAGCCATCAATTCATTTCAGGAGTGGACCACTTACATAAGCACGGATTTTTGCATGGTGATATCAAACCTGAGAATATACTGGTCCAGATTTCTCGTCAAGGTGAGGCGAATTTATTCACTTTAAAGCTTGGAGACTTTGGTTTATCTCGAAAACTCTCAGCTCGCCCACCTTATACCCTTTATGTTGCAACACGATGGTATAGAGCTCCTGAAATGCTTTTGGGGGTAACTGATTACAATGCGAAGGTGGATATATGGGCTATTGGCTCGGTCTGTTGTGAACTTGTTACTGGACGACCTTTGTTCCCTGGTATCGGATATTTAGATCAAATGTCAAAGATTATTAGGGTATTAGGAAGTCCTGATAACTTTCTAGGACCTCAGACAAGGCCGAGTGTTGGGGGAGAATGGAAACTTGCTCGCGTTCTTTCGACTCGAATAGGCTTTCGCTTTCCTCAGGTACGAATTCGTCATTTGAGCTATTCTTTGGTTTACGCTAATAGTTTTTGTTAGATTTCAGGTCTTTCTCTTTATGATATTATGAGAGTTGCAGACGTTAAGCTTATACAGTTGGTTGCTGCAATGCTTCAATGGGATCCAAGTAAGCGGCCAACAACGAAGGAATTGCTTTCTCATTCTTATTTTCAGTCATCCAGTGTCACTATTGCTGAAAAAGAATACAACCTTAGTGCTCAGGCTCTTAAGATGCATCCAGATGAATTGCGATATTCAAATAAACGGACCAAAGATCTATCGAGAAAAAAAATTGACAGTTATTATTCAACAGAAAGCGTACCACCGGGAAGTATTACTGAGCAGTTGGACCATTTGCGGCAGCTTCAGCTGCTACACTCGGGTGCTTTGCAAACGGGCCCTTCTTATCGTGGTTCAGCAGCTTTATCCCCCCAAAATATTTCTGGAGCTCACATGAAATCGAATGAAGCAAATTTGTTACTTAACAAGGTAAAACATAAGGCACAAAATGACACCTTTTCATCCAGCACTTCGTCTGTGCAACAAGTGCAGGACTCTCAAAGAGGTCACGTCTCATTTAGAAACTTATTTAAAGGGATTAGCGTTTCCGGGGGGAAAGATCCTAAGCAGCATAAGTAATTACCTACTGTTTATCTAGGAAGCATCTTAGAATGTCTTCTAGTTTTTATTTATCTTTCCATTAAGGCACAACCAGTGCCAAATACAGAATGTATACGAAGCCTGTATTCTTCACTCAGCATGCTTTAGTTTAGTCGCAGAGTAGAATAAACAATTAGAGAACCTTTCTGTGTAGATGTGAAGGTTTGTCAAAAGCCTTTTTGGGGTGAGCAGTTTCTAGGCATTGCGGCGGGCGAGGCGATAGCGGACGAAATCATCTGTGAGTATCAAAGGGGGTAACTTTGGTAAAGAAATGGCAGGGAGAGGTATGTGCTGTAGTTTTGATTTTCCTATTGTTTTATGCGTTTGTCAAAATATTTACAGAAAAGGGGTTCATCAAAAAGTGTTTTTTTGGGTGGTACTGGGAGTTCTTCGCCGTTGGGCATCTGATAGGATACTACCATAAGTGAACAGCAACTTTAACAGGTATGCCTGAGAGAGAACACTAGTTCCGTGATTATCGAATGTGATCAAAAGTCGAATAGAACAAATATTGAGTTCTGACTACTAATTTTGCAATTGTGTTGACGGTTATGCTCTGAAAATAGGTTTTGCTAAATTTTAGTTGCACGCGACCTGAGCCACTCTGGTGTGCGCGTGTTACACATCTGTGCGTCATTGCGTATTGAACTAGTTTTCAGTCTGCAAAGAGCAGTAACAATACAGATGATTACGCGGATTAATTACAATATTTATCGATGTTAGATTATTAATGACAGGGATATGACCTATTGATCTACCCGCTCTAGTAATTGGTCACACTGCTGCCGTTTGCTAAAAAAAAAAGAAAGGATTTAGTCAAGCAATTTCGTCATCGAGCGGCTTCCTGTATTTTATGTTTTTTTATGGGCTTATAAAACATTCTCGCCTTTGTGTTTCAGCAATTGAAGTGCGACTGTTCTCTGAGTTTTTTTTTGCGCCGTGTGTGTTAAAGGCGGGCTTGTATGCAAGCAAAACAAAGCTGGTAAACTCTTCTCTTTTCCTCTTTCTTTTGTTTTGCTTAGTATCAACTGAAATAGTTTCTCCTTGTTTCTTTCGATCGCCTTGTTCTGCTCAAATTCATATTTGGTGAACTCACGTTTAGTATCCAACTTTCCACTTAAAATAGTGCATACATACGTCTATTTGTGAACATGTCTGGAACTGAGGTATGTCTATTTGAATACTAGACGGTCAGCTGGAGATTTGCAAGATTTACATGAGCTGCGGACGACAGCTAAGGAAAGAATCTTCCAAATTAAAGATGAATGTTGCTTGAGAAATTTCTTGCCTTTATAATCTAGTCTTCTTAAGCTAGCATAGATTCTTAAATTTGTTATAAACTTGTTCCCTTCATCAAATACCTCTATGGCTGATTTGACTCCCGAACAATTTAACTAACACTCATTTCCACCACTTCTTTCCGTGCTTTGTCTTCGTCTCAGTAGTTGATCTTCAACTTTTTTATCAAGTCATTGATATTTTGGGTTGGAACAGGTTGAGATTACTGAGCAGGCATTACGGAAATGGAGCGTAATATACCATCTATAGGTCATCAACTCTACCACTCCTATCGGGTCTCCCGCTGACGCTGATACTTTGGTTGAAAGCGAAGAGACTATTACCGAAGTTCTTAAGAATGAACCGGCTACTTCTACAAAAGAACATTCACACGGAAAGAACATCAGGAAGTTGTAAGTGATATATATTCCAAGATGATTTGTAATTTTTCTAATATCTGGCTATAGCTGGAGTAATATCAAGGACTTTATCAAGAGGCACGTACCTGGCAGGGACCCCAGCCCTCCCAAGGATGAAGACCCTCCTGCTCCCTATGCGCCTAAAACCCCCCCACCAGAGGAGGTTAAGCCTGACCCTCCTACCTCTGAGGAGCCACCCAAGGATCCTCCATCCGAGGAAGCTAAGCCTGATCCTTCCAAGACTGAAGACAAGTAGCCAGCTTTGCCGCTAAATTTCCTCTACTTTGACTGTATTGTTACTCCCCTACAACTAATTGTTCTCTTCTTTTTTTAGTTTTATTATTATCCTTATGGTCTTTCTTTGTCTTTTATTCTCTTCGTTTCACTGGTATACAAAGCCAGTATATTTGTGGTATCTTTTTCTTGGACGTTCTTACCACTATGGCTGGATGAGTCTCAGAAGAGCTAATCTAGCCAGTTTCTTTTTTTACTTTCCAACTTGTGCGCTCATTTCTTTTAGTTTAATCCCCAATATATTCTTAATTATTAATTTATGGACTTGTGTGTTGCTCAGGAAGAATATACTAGTCGTAAGTAAAGTAAAGGGCGTGTGATGAGGATTCAAATCTTGAAAATGTATATACAGATGGTTACTATGAGCATTGAGTGGTAGTGGTGGTAGTGGTGGTAGTAGTGATAGTGGTGATAGTGGTAGAGGTGATTGTAGGGATTGTTGCAACAATAGTAATAAAGGTAGTTGCAATGATAGTTAACCTATTAGTAGTGGTAATACTAGGAATATTGATGATAGTAAAAGGTAGTGGTGGTGACAGCACGAGAGTGACCATTGACCCGGCGCCTGTGTCTCGACCGATGAGGCTTTGACGAGATTTTGACGAGTGGCCCGGTTCAACACCGCATTCAAAGGTGTTTTTTTAAAAACATTTTTGTGGCTGAAAGGAAGCTTCTTTTCCTTTGAAGTGAAATTTATTTTGTGTCTGCAGGCGGGGTTTTTGCTCTGCTTTTTGGTTTTGGTTTTCTTGGTTGCGTCTCTGAGTTTTTTTTTTTTTTTTTTTGCCTCTTGATTTGTTGCCACCCGCCGGGCGAAAGAAAAGCTGGAAAAGACGCATTCCAGAAGGGCGCCCAACGAAGCAGAAAGAAAGGGAGTTCGTGTGTTTTCTGTTGGTTTTTTTGTGCAGCGATGTCGATGTGAGTTCCTTTAATGTTTTACCTTTTTCAGTGCGCTTCAATGGATCTCCTTTTTTTTTTTTGAGGCTGGGCTGCGGTTTGGTCAGAGGAGGGGGGGGGGGGTGTTCTCTAACGGTTTTGAGGCTGAATAGAGTCCTTCTTTCCGGTAGTTTTACTTTGGTTTAACGTGGAGCGCAGAAGCTGAAACAGATGATTTAATTTATTTATGTTTTTGTGATTTGGTTTGCTAACTGCATTTGTTTTTAGGGATCTTCGAGTCGGTAATAAATATCGAATAGGCCGTAAGATTGGCAGCGGCAGTTTTGGTGACATTTACTTGGGTTAGTTTATTTGAATTTTTATTACTGCGACGGGGTGTTTGCACGAAGCTTTTAACTTGGTGGAGGCAGGAGGCGGCAAACTTGTCTAAAGCGCGGGACTGCGGAGCGACAGGACGCAGCCACAGAGCAGCCTTGTTTTTTTTTTCTTCTTCTTTTCAAGTCATTGCTATTTTCTTTGTATTTTCTTGACTCGTGTCTTTTTTTACTACCCACAGCTGCTGCTTCGGGCCGACGCGGCACCGTCGCACAAGACTTTTTTTTAGGGCTGCGCGGTCGCATGCGTCACAAGGCCGATGCAGTAACACTCCCGTTTGCAGTTAATATTATGAATATGAAGTCTAACATGGAGTTTAGGTACAAATATTATTTCTGGGGAGGAGGTTGCAATTAAACTCGAGTCTATACATGCAAGGCACCCGCAGTTGGAGTATGAGGCTCGTGTATACAAAGCATTAGCAGGAGGTGTTGGAATACCCTTTGTGCGCTGGTATGGCACCGAATGCGACTATAATGCGATGGTAATTGATTTGCTGGGACCAAGTTTGGAGGATTTGTTCAACTTTTGCAATCGCAAGTTTTCATTAAAGACGGTTTTGCTTTTAGCAGACCAGTTGCTCTCGCGAATTGAGTTTATTCACGCCAAATCATTTATTCACCGTGATATCAAGCCGGACAACTTTTTGATGGGCATTGGAAAACGAGGAAACCAAGTAAACGTTATCGATTTTGGATTAGCCAAGCGATACCGTGACAGCAAGTCACATTTACACATTCCGTATCGAGAAAACAAAAACCTTACGGGTACTGCTCGATATGCTAGCATCAACACTCATTTGGGAATCGAACAATCTCGACGAGATGACTTGGAGTCGTTGGCCTATGTATTGATGTACTTTTGTCGAGGCTCTCTTCCTTGGCAGGGTCTACGCGCAGCAACTAAAAAGCAAAAGTACGATCGCATCATGGAGAGAAAGATTGCTACTCCTTCAGAAGTCCTTTGCCGCGGGTTTCCTCCAGAATTCACTATTTACCTAAACTACACTCGATCGCTTCGATTTGATGATCGACCAGATTACGTCTACCTTCGGAAGCTCTTTAGAGACTTATTTGTGCGAGATGGTTTCTTGTACGATTACGTTTTTGACTGGACCATGTTCAAATACAGCCGTCACCAGCATATTCAGCAGCAGCAGCAGGATCAGCAGCAGCAGCAGCAGCAGCAACCAGCCAGAAAAACCATTGAGGCTAGCGGTGCCGATACCGACGGACGCTCTCAGCAGCCCGCAACCTCACGATCACGGCCCACGCTTGCTGAAGCTGGCGCTGCTGCAGCCGCCGGAAATGCTGAAGGAGAATCACAGGGAGTTGAGGAGTTGCGAAAGATCCCACAATGGCAGTCTGACCCAAGATCAACTTCGCGGACTGCAAAGGATGTCACAAGAGGCCAAGTTGGTGAATAACTTTATACCTTGACTGGATATTTTCTTTTGTTTGTCTTGCCGGACCCCTACCCCTCTTTCGTTGATCTTGCTCTGTCCTCTGTTTCTTTAACCTCGTCATGTTTTTTTTTCTTTTGTTTTTCTTGCTCTCCAATCTTTGTCGTCCCTTTGAAAGTGTACTCCACCTGACTCTTACCACGATTTTCAATATTCCTTTTCTCTACAGCAAAATCACTACACTTTCTTTTGAGCTCGAGCACTGTGAATTAATTAAAACAGCGAGAGAAACCCCTTTTTTATATGCTTGTATCTGTCGGCTACGAGCTTTCTGCCCTCGAGGTATATATATTACATATATACGTATTATTTGCACATGTATATCTTATATATTCATATACATAGATTCAGCAACGCTTCGCCGGGTATCCTGGCTAGGTGTTTATAGCTGTGTGTGAAGGAGAGCAAGCGAGATGAGACAGACAAACCCCTCGTCGTGTCTTGTTTTGAAGGACTATTGAAGGAAGTCAAAGCACAAATGTGCGTATAATATTCTCAGAGAAAAAAAAAATAAATAAAGTTTTGTACGCCTTTTAAAGACGCTGCTAATGATGGTTGGGCTGGAAGTGAGCCATCTATCATTGTCTTGTGTTGTGTTCCAGCAGTTTGTAAGCTGAGCTTTGTGTGTGTTATAAAACTTATATAATGTCGCTAGATTGGGTTTGTGTGTAATTTGTATTGACTAATTCAATGTCGTAGGAGGCGAGCGGTTGAAAGTCTTTTGTCTACGCTTTGTGACTACGCTTTTTGTCAGAGTAGCATGCAGAAAATAAATGAGTTTGTAGTGTGTACTTGTGCGCTTAGTCCCAATCGTCGTCGTCGTCTGCCTCGGTCGGCTGCTGCCTCCGGCCTCTGATCCGAGCAGCGTACGAGTCCTCTTCGTCGTCGTCGCTGGCCTTGGTAAGTCGTGAGTCGTCGGGCTGGACGAGATCGTACTTGACAAGCACGCGCTGCTCAAAGACGGGTGCACTGAAGCTGGTGCCGCCGAGGAGAGCGAGGGTGACAAACTGGCAGACGAGCTCGCCGTGGGCGTACACGAGCAGTGTCGGGCAGTTCGTGGCCGGGTAGTTTGGAATTGCAGTGGCTCCGAGCATTTCGACGAACTTGATGTCGCCGAACCGCGGGGCGAGGTATGTCACGACGTCATGTGCGATGCGCGACTCGACGGACGGGCCTGCCGTCGCGACCGAGCCGGCAGAGCCTAGTGAAGAGCCGTCGGTAAGAAGGACGACGACGCCGGCCACGCCCTCCTTGCCGCTGGCCTCGGTTACAAGCTTGGTGTAGTCGGGCTTGGTGACGTTGGTGAAGACGGAGCCAAAGCCGAGCGCGTGGTGCTGCCTCGCAGTCGCATTCTGGCGTGTCTGCAGCTGCTCAATCCGGCGCTGCCGGTACTGTGATACAAAGTCGTCTTCCTCGTCGTTGGTGCCGTCGAGCAGTCGGTCGAGCTCGTCGTCCGAATCGACCGCGCCACCGTCCGGCCGACCAGCATGGATCTCGTCATAGAGAGGGTTTGCATCAACCCGTTGGCGATGTAGATCGTCCTTGGCTTCGCGGAGTTGCTCAATCAGCTCGTCCTCCGTGGGCTGCTTTGCAGGTATAATGCCCTTGTCACGCAAGATATCGTTCCATTCAGTGTCTTCGGTCTCGTCTACTTCAACCTGCATTCCACCCTGCTGCATCGCTTGCATCGCCTGCATCGCTGTTGTTTGAAAGGAAGTTGCGTTGCCAGGAAGAAAAAAGAGCAGATGAGCCCAAGGGGAAAAAAAAAACTCAACCCCATTCAAACTCACCTTTTGACTATACAAAATGTCGCGGATCGTCTTACCGGGCGATTCTATTGCTGTTTCCTCGGGCTCGATGAAGCTCGGCCCGGGCGTGGTCTTTGAACCTGGCCTCGCTGTCGACGCCGCCAATGGGCTACACTTTTACGGCCCAGACAGCAAGCGCCTGCTGCGAGAGTACAGTTACGGTCCACAAGCGACCCGTGGTGGGCTTGCGTACTCGCGCACCTTTGCACAGCGTGCAGACGATGACGGCGGCGAGGTGCGTGCGCTCTACGTCGACAGCCGACAAGCGCGCTACGTGGCGGCAGCAAACGACCTTGTTCTGGGCATCGTACACTCTAAATCGTCTACTGGTACCGACACTGGTGGCTGGCGCGTCGATCTCGCCAACCCGGAAGCTCCAGCCACTCTCGGCCAGCTGGTGGGCATCACCAACTCCATGGGCGGCAACAACGGGGGCTCTGCGGCGAGCGACGCTATCGAGGCGCGTGGAGAGGTACCACCGGCCGTCGCGGCCTTCCAGGCGCCTGCCTACCTCGCCTCCACGGCCCTTCTCGATGGTCTGGCTTTTACAAACGCTCACAAAAAGAACCGCCCGGTGCTGAGCCCCGGAACGGTGGTCTACGGTCGTGTGCTACCGAGCACCTACCGCGTTCTCGACGACGCCGGCTCCAAGGGCTCGCTCGACAAGTACAGCGAAATCGAAATGACGTGTCAGGAGAACGTGACTGCAAGCAAGACACTGCTGGGTCTTGGTCCCCTTCCTGCCTCAGGATACCTTGTTGAGCTCGACGTCGCGTTGTGCCGCCGTTTGCTGACGACAAAGCAGTCCGACCCGGATAACCTGCTCATGGTACTTGGGTCCAAACTAAGTTTCGAAATCATTGTTGGCGTCAACGGCCGCGCGTGGATCAACGCAACCAGCGACCAAGCTCAAGCCGAAGCCGAAGCCAAGGCCACCGAGGGCCCGCGCAAGAAGCGCTCCAAGAAGAAGAAGGCCGACGTCAAGATGAAGGACGCCAGTGACGACGACGAAATCAAAATCAACCACGACGACAGCGACGCAGAGGCTGCAGAGCACGAGCGCCTCCAGCACGCCGTCACAGACTCGCTCTCAGCCGACCTCGACCGCGACCTCCAGGACGTCCGCACCCTCCTCGTCGTCTCAGCCATCCTCAAAGAAGCGCGCTCGCTCCACTCCCGCGCAGACATCAGCCGCCGGATCGACCAGCTCTTAGCTACATTTTCGCGCTGATCGCAGCTTGTATTATTACCTCGCATCTCAAATGTATACTAGTATTTCCGTTCTCCCCTCCCCCATACATCTACGCCATTTTGTTGCAAAAAATAAACTTGATACAACTATTTTCAAACATTCATTCTCTAAAACACCAACAAAGTAGTCATTAGGCCAGCCCATTCACAACAATATTTGCCAATTCCTCATCTTCGGATCGCGCCGTGAGCTTCAAGGTGACACCACTTCGTGCACTGTAGGCCAGTCGGATAAATGCAGCCGCCTTAACACCAGAGGTGGATCGACCAAACAACTTGAGGGTGTGCGTAGATGTAGATGTAGGAATATCTGTACCTTCAAGCGCCAACATCGACAGACTGGCAGGAATAGTCTTGACGGCCTCCTCAATGGTCAAATCAGGCAAGCTGAAAGTTGCTGAAACCTCGTTAGGCAACTGATCCCATGTACCAGTGAAGTTGCCCACAAAAGTAGGAAGCAAGTAGTCACCGGCCGACAACTCCAAGTCCTCAACCTGGTATTCATCCTCGAATCCCTCGTCTTCTGGCTCACCAGTAGCAGGGTCAATCTCCTTGGTGGTGAACTGCAAAACATTGGCAAAGCTAGCAGTGGCATAGGGAAAGTCCGCCGGTCGTTCGAATAAGACATAGACAGTACCGGATTCGGAAGGAGCGATCTTTTCAACCGGCAATACACCCAGCTCTTCAAAGCCCTCAAGCTCCTCTTCAGTCAAGGTGGCCTGAACGCCAACCGAAACATTCTCCAAAACAGCGTCAGTCAAAGTATTGGTAATATTGTACTGCAAAACAAAGTGAGAGGCAAAAAGATGCTTGACAGCAGTGACACCGTATTCAGTCTCTGCCTCAGTAAGCTGAACAGGTAGTGAGCTGCGAATAAGAGAACCGTATTCCGCAATTTCGGGATAAACAGCAAGCTCATCGGTGTATTTGGCGACCAACTCCTCCAACACAGAAATCTGAGAGTCGCTTCCAGCAGCTGGCCTTGATTTCTGCTCAAGAGCCTCCGTTTCGGTGTCATCGTCGATTTCAGAAAGTCCGATAGTCTTTGATCGCAATGCTTGAGCGTCGGCTTGATCTTGTGAAATGACAGGAATGTTGTTGAGATCAAAGGGCGATGCAAAGGTATCCTTGTTGCCATTGGAAACGTACAACACCAACTGATGCTCAAGGTTGGGAAGCGAGAAAATTCCCTGCGGTGCCACAATGTTCTTGACCTCTTCCTTGTTTTGACACTCAAGGAAACCCAATGAGACAGCAGCACGATCGCGAACTTCGTCGTCAGAATCATCCAAAGACCGTGTTAGTAATACGCGGACAGAGTTCTTGACTTGCTCGTCGTCAATCAACATAAACTTGGACAAAGCAGTGACTGCGGAAGCACGAACAAGTGAGTTTTCCAAAACTAATCGATTATAAATATACCGAATATATTTGGTAGGTTGACTAGTCTTAGGACCCTGGATACCCAAAAAGTGTAGAATTCTAACCGAGAGCTTGGTGAACTCGCAGTCCTCAATAAACTCACAAAGCTGACCGAGAGCTTCGTCGCGTGAGTCCGGAACAAACTTGATGAGATCAAACAAAGCTTCAACGACAACGCGCTTGAACTCGTAACCACCTTCTTCGCGCAGGATATTCGTGAGGAATGAGAGTGTGACTGCCTGTTTTGAAGGGAACTTCAAGCAAAGTGATCGTACAGCATCCACAACGATAATCTTGAACTCGTCACTAATATCATTCATAAAACCAGTAAGCTGCTTAAGCAATCTGTCGACACTAGTCTCATTACCAGTTTTGAGAAGAGTAGTAATTGCATAAGTAGCGATAGAGCGATTGGGATCGCTAATAAGAGCTTCAATATCAATATTGCAGATACTGACACTCTGCGGTCGTACAAGTGCCAAACGGTTCAAAATACGCATAGCAGAGAATCGAGAGACAAATCGAGGCGATGATAGGTAGAGCTGAAGAACGGAAACAGCCGAGGAAACTTGAGCATCGCTGGCAGTTTTGAGTTCGCAAATGGTCTTGGCCGCCT
The DNA here is from genome assembly GCA_030582095.1 of Trigonopsis vinaria. Classification (NCBI taxonomy): domain Eukaryota; kingdom Fungi; phylum Ascomycota; class Trigonopsidomycetes; order Trigonopsidales; family Trigonopsidaceae; genus Trigonopsis; species Trigonopsis vinaria. The sequence continues at coordinate 856,880 of JAKTWP010000003.1, read as the reverse complement.
CAAAATTGACAATGTCGGCCTTGTGTTTAAGCCATCCTTCCAACAACGGAAATAGAGCAGATTGCAAATTGGGATCGTCAGAGATAACCTTTGCAACGAATCGAATCAAGAGCGTGATGGCAGCCGAGCTCTTAACCGAGCCACTGGGACTAGAAAACTGTTGAATCATCTTAATTAAAGCCATTCTATCATGTGATCGTAACTCATAAAGCAATCCCAAGGCGTGGTACTGAGACATGTAGCTGGGTGCCGCACCATATCCACCCGTGGCAGCCTGCGAGTGAACCTTGATGGCACTGACGGTATCCTGAGTTTCATTGGCCCATCGTCTTATGAGATCTTTAGCAATTGGAAGTAAATGATACGAGGTGATGAGTGCGGCCGACGATACACTGGCGTTCCTATCGACGATAGCCGTCTTGATTAATCGATCGATGGTCTGCATTGTTGTCTTGTCAATGACTCTGCACAAAGCACGAATAGCATTCGGTCGATAGATGGCATCAGAAGTAGCCGAGGTATCTTTGATGATGGACTGTGTAACAATGATTCCATCTTCCGAGCTGTGCGACAACTCCTGAATTACGAGGTAAACCATCTGTCGAAGAGCAGGATCCTTATTCTGGAAGAGCTTTGTCAACGAGAAGAAGAGCTGAGTGCATTCTTCCGAGGGAAAGGTCGTGCCGGTTGAGAGTAGGTAGACGAGCTTTGCCAGCAACATTCGCGTCTTGCGCGGTAAAATCTTGGATGCATTGAACACCGACATGCAATCCTGAAAGACCACCATCTTGTCAACATTGGCGTCAATGTCTTCGCTCTTTTTGTAAGACGCCATTCTTTCCAGCGGTGCGAGTTTCAGCGGTGTTGGCCCTTTTTTTTTTTTTCTGTGGCTGAGAAGCAAAAGAAAACGGGGGACCACACAAGGGGTGGATGTAGGTTTGACCAGTTGCCATGACATTGGTTGTCATGGCAACTAGATGCACTGCTCCAAGCAAAGAGCCAACACTGTAGCAGTGTTGAGCGACCCGACACAAACCAGCATCGCCCAAAACTTTGCCACTTGCCCTTCTTCTCCTTGCCCCAACTTCCAACTTCCTTTTTTTTTTTGTGCTCTTAACCTTTCTTTGGGTGGTAATTTCTGAAAATGGTGGAGTATTCGCAGGGTACGGTTTCCTTCTTGGTGCTACTCTTCTTCTGCGCCTGGATCTCTGTCACGTCAAACAGCGTATCAAACATGGGTCTACTATCATACTCCTCTACCATTTATACCTCCAGCTCTAACGAAACGTTCCTTGCGAGACCGGCCGCATTTGGACCTGCACTTCCACAAAAGGAGGGCAAGTTCAGCGGTGACATAGTGGTCATCGAAGGCAATGGTTGCGAGATTAACTCCGACACATATCTTGATCAAAAAATTGCTCTTGTGTCAAGAGGAGGATGTTCCTTTTATGAAAAAGTCTTTAATTTACAGTCTATGGGCTCTTCTGCTGTTATCGTTGGCGACAATATAAAGGCCAGCAATCTCGTCACCATGTATACCCGGGGTAAGTAGAGCGCTTTAGAACAGTTGTGTCGTCTCTGGCTAATTTATTTTATTTTAGAGGATTCTTCAAAAATACATATACCCTCATTCTTTGTCTCTAATGAAACTATTGAGCAGTTGGGGCTTGTTGACTCTGTCTATATCACACCTGGACCTGCGACATCCATTCTATTTGACTCCCTTCTTTTTGTTTTCATATCTCCAGCGTTGTCTTTTTTCATGGTCTATTCGATCTTGATTCTGCTTAGGTATATCCGATCTCTCCGCGAGAGAATATCGCCGGAGGCAGTCCGAGCTCTACCTACGCGTACCTGGACAGAGGATGGCTGTGCATCCGAGACCGAGGTAGAAGATGTTCCTAAATCGCCTGAACTAGAACAAACTTCCGAAAGCCCGCTTGGTTCATCGCCCGGAACCTCCAGCCGTCCTATACCAGCTGCGACTATCGAAGAGGATGGAACCGAGACCAAACTGGTGCCTCCTAGTACATCTGTAGCTGCCCAGAGAATTAGTCGTGAAGAGTCGCGACCGCATCACCATTGGGTTTCTGCAAATCAGTGCATTATCTGTCTCGAGGAATACATTCCCAATGTGAGTAAGGTTGTGACTATGCCATGCGGACATGAATTCCACCCTGAGTGCATCACTCCTTGGCTCACCAAACGCAAGAGAACCTGTCCTATCTGCAAGAAGGATATTTTTGCTGAAGAAACAACGACGTTGTTGGGATCTGATGAATCTGTTTGATCGTGGTTGTGCTCTTTTTCTCGCGGTTGTATCTCCACGCTTTATTTTTGCTCCTTGCCGCTAAACTGGTTTATTATTATAGAAGAGACTTCTTTAGCAAGGATTTGTTCCTTATATACGATTTACTCGCTGTTTTGGTGATGTGGTTTACGGTTTAAAGACAGTATATTGGAGCAATTTCCCGGGAAGGTAATATCGGTATTGATTATTGTGGTATTGTTAGTGTACCTTTGAGTATATTTTAATGGCGGTTTATGATTTGATGATTTGGGATGGATGCGGGATGAAATTCGGTTTGTTTGGTGTTGGCTTTTCGCGCATCCGGGATGAGCTGTCTTTGAGTTTCTTTGTTTTTGATTTCATGCTGAAGAGGGATACTTGCGATTGGGGGTGTTTTTTTAGTAATGCATTTCAGCATTTTGTTCTTCTGCCAAAAACAAAAAGAAAAAGAAAAAGAAAGAAAGCTTATGTGCCTGTAGATTTATTTGGAGGCAAATAGTATAATCCGTATATATTAATATGTATGGACATATATATATGTAGTTTAAGATTTTTGCAGAACAGTTGGTTGCCACATAGCAACATTTTACACCGCCACGAGCTGCTCGAGGAGGAAAGAGCAAAGCAAGAAAGCTGGTCAAATTTTTAAGGTCTACGTGTTCCTGTGTGAGTCTCCTCTCTGTATTTCAGTCTTGGTTTTACGCTTTCTGTTATTGTTTGATTTTTGATCCTTGCTTTTTTCCACTGACCTGGAGTTTACAACTTTCTGCCCGTCTCGTCCGCCATGCAAGTATTTCCTTCACCGCTTCCTAGCGACTGTCTAGACTCGATAATAAATGATCCGACCAATAACGCATTGGCGACCTGCCCTCTGGCTGCTTCCGAAGACTCAGGAATGCCCGGTGCTCTTGAATTTAACACCGCGGTCGACATGCACCACTCCAACGATATGGGTGCCTCGTTGGACGGCAACTACGGTCTTATAAATGACGTTTCTCTAAAATACGAACCACCGGTAGAGTGGAACTCGACGCACATGCCTATTAGTCGTGAGTTTTAGTTTGCTGACAAACCCTCCTCCCAGCCGTTCTAACTTTCTCTTATAGCCCAGTCACTACAAAATAACAACGGCGATACATATTCTTCCTTTTTGGGTGCAAATGGCAACAGTAACACTGCGCGGCCCTCGTCTGAGGAGCCCAAAGAACTTACCGATGGTGACCTGATTATGGTGAGAAGATAAAGTTTTGCCACGAACCTGCTAACCCTATATTTTAGAAACGAAAGGCTCAAAACAGAGCTGCCCAAAAAGCATTTAGACAGCGTCGAGAGCTGCGATTCAAGGAACTTCAGACCCAGCTCAAGTCGCTAGAGTCTGAAAATACCAATCTGGAAAGCACTAATCTGCAGCTTCAAAAGGAACTTGAAGCCATGCATGCAGAATACAACAAGTTACAGAGTGAGATCTTTGACTCGAATGTGTCGGGGTCTACTTCAGGGCGATCCGACTCGTCCCCACCAAGTGCTATCCTCGCCCACCCTCAGATGAATGGAACTCTTGTTTCTCACCAGGAGGCTCCTGTTTTGGCCTTTGACCGGTTCTACGAGCACCTAATGGATCCGAACAACCACACCAACGGTCTCAATAAGCCGCAGCACGATATGATTCTTCTTGATCCCGAAGCTGTCTGGAACCGAATCCAAAGCAGCCCACATATAGAGGACATTGATCTCCAGGCTGTCATCATGTTGTTGACTCCACGAGCAATGTGCGACGGCCACGGACCGCGGTTCGCTTTAACTGATGTAGACGCGGCCGTTCAACAGGTTGCCGCTACGGCACAGGAGGAACTCGAAGATATCTAATCCGTTTGTATCTTCTTTCCATTCTCTGGGTTGTTTTTATTTTTTTTAGTGTCTTTTTCTCTCGTACTAGCTTGGTTTGCTTCTTGTTTTTTTTTTTTGGGCTTTGATTTGAGATGTTGAAGGTGGAAAGAAATGTGGACTTGCGCATGCAGAAAATAAATGAGGGAAAGTGAAGTATTTTGGTGACACGACTGTGTTGCTAATACACATTTTTTTGCTGCTTATGGTTGGCTTGGTCACAGTTATTATGCATGGCGCAATCGTTGGTTCTTGGATTGCAGCATGTATGATACATACAATTTGAAAGAGCAGATACTTCTTTATTAACGTATTTACGCTATTTGAATAATATCCTACTAGGTGTAAAAACTTTCGTAAATCGTGACTCAACTCAATCACTACATTTATCAAACATTTAGAAAAGACACAATGCTTCACGGTGTTTGTTTACAGCTACGCACACTTGATATATGAAAAAAAACAAGAAAAAAAACACTAAATAATGGGAATATAAATCAACAATTACCACTTGCAATCATGCTCAAATAAACAACCTCATTTTGCGCCTCTAGCGCCTTTTTAACAAACCACTGTTAATTATATTATGTATACCTTTAATAATCATTAAACTTCGTAACCAATTAGTTTTGTCGACCTCGTCGCTCAAGCCTTGAGGCCCGGTGGTTTGGGTAAGAGGAACCAAAACACGAGCATGCAAGAAAAAAGAGCAATAACAGTCGGATGCAACACATATGTTCCAATATATTGTGACATCATACCAATAATAAAGGGCATCAGAGCACCACCAATAGCACCGCATGCGGTCATGATGGTGAAGGCAACGACCTGGATCTCCGGGGGGAGGAGATGATAGGCCACAATGAAGTTAATGCCATAACATGGGCCAAGTAGAAATCCCACAATTGAGACAACAACTGCCTCAGCAATGACATTAGGAATCAACCATGTCGCTATGATAAGCCCGAGAGAGGCCGTGACTGTGAAATATACCATCTTCTTATAGCCAAATTTAGGCGCCAAAGGCGTCAATATGAACCGTCCAAGAGTAAGTCCAGCCCAAAAACCAGAAGCGATGTATCCAGCCTTGTCTGCAGGGTAGTGTCTGTAGTCAATGATGAATGCATCAATCCAGCCTCCAATAGAAACTTCTGCTCCTTGGTAAAAGAGAACAAACAAACTTACAATCCATGTTGTTTTATTCTTGATGGCATCCAGAGGCGTCTTTTGAGGAATAATTGCAATCGAGGCACCCTGCAGCGGTGCAGTCAAGGCAGAAGCGGTTCGACTAATCATGGCCAATTCAGGATCTCGTGATTCACGGTGAAGCTGCTCTGCAGCATCGTCTGCAGATCTTTGTTGTTCTGAATCATATATCATAGGCTCCCCATGCTCATCAAACTGAGTGATATCCATCTCGGTCGAATTGGGATCCATATAAGGTTTAACAAGATTCATGGTAGACTCAGAAGCTCCGCTAGTATAGTGAAAAGACGGCGTTCGAGAGCGCGAAAGTCGACGGAGAGCTGAGCCTATTGAGCTCCGTCCGCGAAACTGGGACGAGCTATCGGGAATGTCCTCACTGACATCATATTCTGGAGCTGAGCTGGAGAAGGTTGCAGGTGCCGAGAAATTGGTTTTTTCTGGAAAAGCAATTGAATCATTGGCAAGGGCAGGTGAAGAAACAGCCACTGGAGCAATAAGCTCAGGACCTTGATCACCGATATCTTCATCTTCTGGCTCATTCTCTTCAATAATAGTTTCGGGGAGTGCGATTCCCTTTGGATCTAGAACCTTTTGAGGTTTTCCGGTCTGTCGGGTTCGGGGCACGATTCGAGAAAGCTGGTGTGAAACAGACTTCTTAGTTTCGGAAAAGAATAAAAAAAGAGCTGCACTACATAGAACCATCATTCCCAGTAAGATCAAGAAATATCTTGACCATAACAGAGAATGCGACACCATAGCGGTCGTAATGATGGGGCCAATAGTAGCCCCCACACCGTAACAGCCGTGCATGATTCCCAAGTAGAGACTTCCCTTATCCAAACTAGTAGTAAAGAGGTTTAGCTGTGTCTCAGCTGCTGCAATTCCGATGCCCCCGAAAAAATAGGCAACCACCAACAGTCCAAATGGCGGAGTCGCGGAGATTATCGCGTACATTACCACTACCGAAGCACTGCCAAGACCAATCATCTTGCGTCTTCCGAGATAAAAATAAACCTTGTGCGATAATAGAGCAACCAAGACAAATCCAATGCAGTTTCCCAACCACACTAAAGAAACAGTACCATAACCCTTGTGATAATAGCTTTCCAGATAGGGCAGAAGCGGGCCTGTACCTGCATCATTTAAACCCAAAATAGAAATACAGGCACAAACCGCAGCATACCGAAAGATATTTCGCCAGTTTCCATCCAACGTATGCTCGAAATCAATTGGAGGAGTGTCTTCTTCGGGAACGGAATCCACCCAATCTACCTCCTCGTTTTGCATCGCTACAGTAGACATTGACGTCGTCTCCAAAGCTGCAAAGCTGCCATTTTAAAAAGTGGAGTTTTTGGGCGCTTTTATAAGAAATTTTTTGGCGACGGTCAAAATCAAATCAAAAAAAAACCCCACGCGGTTTTAATGCTTCTGCTTATGGTAGTGCACAAACATCCCAGAGTTGTCGCAGTTGTGCCCCAACCGCCGCAACAGTCGCGGCATTTTTCTTTGTTCCCCACACTTTGGTGTTTCTGTTCCCCAGCCTCAGCCACAAAACCAGGCTGAGAAGATTGTCTTTAAATTGAATTTTCAACTGTCTTAATTTGTTTGATTCAATGAATTCGTGTTTATTTTGTTTGCGGGTTTTGCGTTTGCCTTTGGTGCGTCATTTTGGGGCGGCCACGGTGCAGCGTCGGCGGATTCCTTCGCTAGCTGACGTCAACGTTTTTGATCCTGGAAGTCTTCAGAAGCGCATAGGTGAGTTTCTATTCTTTACGTTGTTGTTCTGTGCTAATTTTGGGGAGCCACGAATGAAGCCATTGAAGTAGGTAGCAGCCAAGATGTAGAAGAGTCTACGTCTTCGCGAGCAAACCGATTGGTAAAGGCTTTTTTATATGGATCAGAAGAAAGTAAGCGTGATCAGGAAAACTTGGAACGGTCTTTTTCGCAGGCACTTTCCCGTGGCAAATACGTTCATGAAGTTGTCGTTCACCACGTCAAGCCTGAACATTTACAAGAATACATTGACAAAATGTACGTTAAATGCTACTACATGACTAGTGTGAATTACTTACAAAATAGTGGAGATCTATATCCCCGAATGGCAGCAGATCCTGAGCTGGGAGTGAAGTTGGTTGGCAGCTGGAGTGTAGCTGTAGGAGACTTGGACACATTTGGTAAGTCTAGAAAGCGAGAAAACTGGTGATGAAGCTTACTGGTATTTCTAGTTCATATATGGGAGTATAAAGGTTTTCCTGGCTTTCATCACACGAGTAATCTCGTTCACTCCTCTGTAAGTACGCTTGTGGGACGTTTGATTCAAACTCACAATACTTTTAGGAATACGGTAAAACTATACATGGTCTTTCAAGATTACTTCGATCGCGCAAGAGCAATTTAGTGCAGGAATTTAGTTTCTGGGGCGGTACCTCAGCCCCGCACAACTATGGTGGTATATTTGAGTTGCGGAAGTACGAACTTAAAAGCGGCTGCTTACTTGAATGGGAAGCAAGTTGGAGGAGGGGAATTGAATTCCGTCGTCAGGTAATGTATCCGGTAGGAGCCTGGTTTACTCAAATTGGGCATCTCAATACCGTCTACCATCTCTGGCAATTCACAGATCTTGAGCAACGACGAATTTCAAGACAAAAGTGCTGGGACCTTCCCGGCTGGTCAGACACAGTACATGAGACTGTAAAGCTTATAAACAAAATGGAAACTACTATTATGGTACCTCTTGACTTTAGTCCTCTTCGCTGAATGCGGATCCCTTGGAACCGGCATTATTCTATCATATCCTCTTTATACACATTTTTAAATGCCACCGATGCATACAAGCTGTTGTTTTTTTTATTTGAATGCTTGAATTGAGAATAGTTATACAATATATACAAGTAGTACAGTAGAGAAATGTAATCAGGTTGTGTGTCCTTTACCGTCGTCGGCGACCACGATCAGATGAAGGACGTCGACGGCTTCGGCCACGGCCATGTTCGCGAGACTGACGGCCTGACTGGCGACCTGACTCGCGACCTGACTCGCGACGAGCAAACAAGTCATCAATCTTAGCCATGCCGCTTGAGAGCTCCTCCTCGTCAAGATCATTCTCAAATGTGCGCTTGAGCAAATCTTCCATTTCACGGCGTTCTTCGGCCGGCAAACTGCTCAACGCTTCTTCGGCGCCCATGCCGTTAAAAAAGTCAGCACCAAAAGGCGTAGTCTCATCGAAGGATGGTTCTGAGTTGGGCTCGTCCAACTGATTGAAATCAACATTTTCTGGTCTTCCGCCTTGCGAGTTGACTTCTTCGGTCATCATGGAAAGCATCTGCTGGAGCTGCTCTCGCTTCTCCTCCACAGACCCTTCAATCTCAGGAGCAATAAGAGGCTGGATACGGTCGAGCTCGTGATTGGGAATTGGGGTGCCGGAATTCAGCTTTTCGTAGACGCGATCAAGCTCCTTCATAAGCTTGATGTCGTCGGGTGAGAGATCATCAAACTCATCTTCAGCGCCATATTCCCCATTCTCATCAGCATATTCAGGCTCTTTAGCAACCTCTTGCCCTTCAATCTTTGCAAGTGTGGGTTCCTCACCCTTATTCCAAAGGGAGCGGCCAGTAGGATCCGTGGTGATTTGGTCAAGCATCTCCTTCTTGGCCTCCTTTTCAATCATCTTCTTAGCCTTATCCATATCACCAGACTCGACGGCTTGCTCAATCTCTGATTCGGTATTTCTTTCACGCTCAGACGATCTTTCATCAGTCCTCATCTTGCGAGAAGTAACTGTATGTCGAGCTACCCAGCGGTCTTCGTCTAAAACAGCCTGGGCCGAAGGTTTGGTTCCCTGAGCCGAGGCATCAATGCCATTAGTATACCACGACGTAATAGGAATTTTAGTCTTTGCATCAAGCGCCCATGAATCACCAAGTCCAGACTTTCTGGCATCATGGTACGCGCTATCATCAAAGGATTTGGGAACGGTCCAGCGCTCAAATGCAGAATCAGGTGTACACACGTCAATAATAACATGCTTGTGACGTTTCAAGGGAGGAGCAGTGATTCGCGGCCATTGGTGGACTTGAGCGCCGTACTTGGTATCTTCGTCGACGGCCCGGTTATTATTTTCTAGAATACTTTCCGGAGAAATTGAATCAGCACGGTTGAAAATTACATAACTAAAAGTGGCATTTTCAGAATTGTTTTGTCCAGATCGTCCCGTACCAGCCAGTTTCTTATTATTGTAGCCTTGGTCGTTCCAGTCGGCAGCCAACTCCTTGCCCCGTTTCAGTTCCATAAGCCATCGGCTTCTGATAAAAGACTGTTTAAAGTGACACCATGTCCGTCGATTCTTGACATTTCCGAGCACACCGGTTTGAAGAGGGCAGTGGCCTTGGTGGGGACAAGGAGCCACAACGGTAAACTGCATCGGTGGTTTGATATTAGCCTTGCGAACCTTCTTCACCATGTCATCCTTGGCTGCAAAAGGCAAATCATCTGGATCTAGCTCACCAGAGTTGATGAGATCGAGCTGTTCCGGGGTGACAATTCGCAAATCTTCATTTTCAAATGCAGCCTGCGAAATCTCTTTGGCAGCTCGAAGTTGCGAAGGGGTAGAAGCAACAAAGTCAACCGGTGGCTTCACAGTTTCAACCTCTGAAGAAAGTGTCTGTCGCGGCCCAGGACGCAAAACAAATTCACGCGCCCGCGCAATGGCTTCAAACCCGTTCGGCGTACCGCGCTCAACAAAAATAGAATAGCCTCCAGGAGCAACTGTCGGCATAGCACTCTTGACCTGTGCATCAACATTGTAAGGAAATCCGCTGACTTTTAAGAGCAACTGGTGCTCAACAATCACCAAGTCAAATTTACCCCCACTCTGCGATGGAATGGCAGAAAGAAATTCGGGTTCTTTGAACGAAGGAATATTTTCGATGTCCAACTCCTGGAGCTGCTCTCGCTCGTGACGAGCCTGCGCAGCATGTAGAGCCTTTGCATGATAAATCATACTAGGGTGACCAGGAATAACAGCGACTTCTCGGGTATTTTGTTGATCCCATTCGTATCCCAAGCTTGACATCATATCTCTGAAGGCTAGAATACCGGTACCAGGTCCAAACCCGATATTCAAGATACTCTTGGGTCTCCACCCAGCAGCCAGCGGCGCTGAAAGTTGATGGAGCGCATGTCGACAGGCTATGTAATTTCGCGCAAAGAATCCAAAGAGATGTACAGTAGAATCTTCGGCAGATTTAACCTTTCGAAAGCTCTGGCCGTCTTCTGCAATTCGTTGATATTCCAGCCCGACAAGTTTCCGCACTTCTTTAATATTTCGTCTCTCCTTGTTCATGACTGATAGCATGTAGTCGTCAAATACCTTTGGCAAGTTGAGGTGTCCCGAGAGAGCTTTGCCGGCTAACGATGCTGGATGTAGACGAGCATCGCGAGAGCTTAAACGTTGGTGGGAAGAGTAATGCTCGGAACTTAGTTCATGGGACTCACTATTCTGAGTCCGTAGAGTATCTAAATCAGCCTTGTTAGGCTCAGACATCATATTATTGAGTAAATCAACTAGTTGGCGATTGTCCCCAGAAGGATCATAGTCGATCCGGGCATCACCGTCAACCAAGCTGTCCCGAGATCCGGTTCGCCCCGTCGAAAACGCTCTAAACGAACGCACAAACTGACGACAGAGCATCGCAGGAGCAGTTTGAAGGAAAGTTTACAACAGAAATTTTTTTTAAAAATGTGCCCTGCGGCGAAAATCTCCCAACTCCTTTGATTCCCAAGTTAAATGAGCACTGACGCCGAATTCGCACGCGGGCGACGGTTTGGGGTGTTTGAGATCCCAGACCGTCTTCTTTCGGGTGCTGTTTTGTCGCGGTACTCGTCGCATGCGCTTACAAACGAATCTGTTGAGCTCGAAGGTGAGCCCGAAGCAGGATCTGGAACTACCAAAGTATTAACAGTCTTTTAGACGATTCTGAGAGTGATTCTGAGAGTGATGGTGAAGATTTGGTAAATGCAGCTCAGTCATTTTCTCTGGATACGATTGAAGAGGAAGAGTCTATAATTCCATCGCGAACGGCTGCGGTGCTCTACATTGAGAATGAAACTGTAATGGGACCAGGAAACTCTCTTTCTATATATTCGCATCTTTTGCCTCGAACAGGATTACTAGATCCCATCGGATCGCTTCGCTCTATGCAGTTGAGAACAGGAGGGGCGAAACATTACGTGATTTTGATGATTGGTGGTGGATACTTCGCAGGTGCAGTCATAGAGAATAGGTGGAAGGAAAAGCCTGGGAAAGGCACACCAGGAGTTCCGGTTATTATCGCCCACAAAACGTTTGCTCGATATACGACCCGTCGCAAGCAGGGTGGCTCGCAATCGGCCAACGACAATGCGCACGGGAAAGCCAGCAGTGCCGGTTCAAATCTACGACGATACAATGAACAAGCTCTGCAGCAAGAAGTCCGCGAGCTTCTAGAGCAGTGGCGGCTTCATCTCGACAAAGCTGAGGCTGTCTTCGTGCGCGCCTCGGGAGCCCGAAACAAGAAGATTCTCATTGGGTATGAAAAGGCTCCGTTACCGTCCTCTAAAGATGCCCGAATTCGAGGGCTTCCATTTACGACCAGACGTGCAACCGGTCAGGAAGTCATACGGTCATGGATTGAACTCTCTCGTGCGACGATTGTCGAGACGCCCGTGGAGGAGGTTAAAAAACCAAAACCGGTTTCCAAGCCGGTCGCGCCTGCCCAGTCTGCACAGCCTACTGGTCCAACACCAGAAGAGCTACACACAGCCGAGGTGATTGCCTACGTGAAGCGCTCAAAGATACCTGCACTTGGAAAATATTTCAATCAAAACAATTTAACGAGCATGATGCCGCTAGAACCTTCGGGACGGTACCAAGTGACGCCAACATTACTACACTACGCATCTGCCAACGGCAACACATCCATGGTCAGTGCACTTTTAACAACATTTGGCGCAGACCCTACAGCAACCAACAGTGAGGGTCGCACGCCATGGGACCTCGCAAAGGACCGCTCTACCCGGGACAGCTTCAGGTTGGCCCGCGGCATTCTTTCAGCCGATAAATGGGACTGGACTGCGGCCCGGATACCAGCTGCCATCACACAGGAAGAAGTCAATGCCCGTGAAGAGCGTGATCGAGTGCGTGCTGAGCAGCAAGCACGGGAAGAGGCTCGAGTACGCGAGCGGGATGAGCGCCTACTGGCCCAGCAAAAGTCCCAGCAAGCACCAGGGCCGTCGCGAACCCTCGCAAAGTCAGTCATGACTGGTTTAGGAAATGGTGATGATAAAGTGAAGGGTCTTAGTGACGCTGCTCGAATGAAACTGGAACGCGAACGACGAGCGCGAGCTGCTGAAGCGCGGTTCAAGAACTCGTAATAAATTATTCATGATTCATAGATAATATACACTCACGTAGACGATACATCAGGGCACTTCTGGAACTTCTGGAACTTCTGGAACTTCTGGAACTTCTGATGCTGCTTTAATTTCTAGTACTCCTAGTACTTTGTGAACTTGTTCTCGAATTTCTCGTTCTAGTACTTTTTGAATCTGCGGTACTTCTAATTCTTCTTGGGCTTGTTCTTCTTGTGTTTCCAGTACTTGTGGTTCTTGGTCTTCCTGGTCTTGAACTTCTGATACTTCTAGCTCATCTGTGTGCTTATCTACAGCCTCAGAATCGTCAGTCTCGTTCACACCCCCATTTAGATCTCTATGATCTTCGCGATCGTGAACCTCTGCAACTTCTAAGGCCTCTGGCTCATCTGCGGGTTCAGAATCGTTGACCTCTTTCATATCCCCATTTAGATTCTTATAGTCTGACAGTGCGCTTTCGGCTGCTTTCATCCAAACAAGCAGCTCTTCCAGCGGCTCCTGGTGCTCAACGAGCCGGTCCAGTTGCCGACTCAGACGCTTAAGCACTGGTGCCAAAGCACTATCGTGTTCGACGCTATATTTGATGCGACTGGATGCGGGTTCAGCCTTGGTTCCACGCACGCCAAGCGGAATTTTGAGGTTGATCTCTCTAGCAAAATGGTCGCTCTTCGATTCACCGTGCTGAGTGAGCTGCTGAAGGGTGGGATTCATTCGACGGACTTGCAATTGTCGCAGAGCGGTGTGCGACTTTGCATTGCGCTCGAGCTCGACCAGATAGTCATGTTCGTCCTGTAGCATACTGAAGATGTAAGTAGGGTAGTAAACCAGCCAGGGCCCAATTACCTTTCCTCCCGTGCGATTTCACCCTCGAGGTTTGAAATCAAGCCCAGGTTACTTTCCATTAGCGCTTCGATTCCGCGCTTGTTGCCTCGTCAGCCAAAGGTTCTGAGCGAAACATGAGCCACTTACCGAATTCAATAACAGCTTCTCGTAGTCAAAGTGTTTTTCGCGCGATGCAGGGGGCACTGGAATCTTTTTGATTTTCCGTTCAAGGCTGCCACTTGTTAGTTTGGAGCTGGTCTACACTTTCCCGCACAACATACGCGTGTATTTGTGTTTCAAGAAAGAGGCCAGCCTCTTGTTTACGCGTCTCTGTGCCGCTAGAGTTGATGACGGGTCTCGCCACATCTCTCAGAACCTTAATCAATTCGTCACTTGCCCTATCTGATATCGGCCGCCATGATTTATCAATCTCGGCCAGCGAGATTGAGCGCATACTCTGGCGGACTATGTTCTCACGGACGGTAGTTCGAGACGAGCGCTTCCGCTTGACAGCTTTGGTGGGATTTATTTCCACATTCTCACTGGTGGACTCTGCGGGATCGACTGGCGCTTGGGAGGTTTCATCTGGCGTCTGGTCACGCGAAATACTTTTTGACCGGATCCGCCGTGACCGGCGAGCTGGCCGACTTACTTCTCTCTGCTTCTTGTTAGCGTACTGCATGTCTCAATGGCTTGAACCAACCCCTGCTGCCATTCGAGCTTCGTTGCTTCGTTGTGGGGAGGAAGCTTTCCCAAAGACACTCGAGCAGAGCAACCTTCGATGGACATCACCGTGCGCTTCGCTGCCGGCGGGTCTGACCTCCACTTGCCTGTTTTTAAGGAGTGTCCGTCAATCAAGGAGCTCAAGGATGCCATTCGAACTCACCGCCCGCAGTTTGCACACCGCCGACTGCGACTTATCCTCGCTGGCAAGGTCTTGGTGGACTCCAAAGATATCCTACGCGTAGCTCGCAACCTCGAGCGTTCAGAATCGCAATCACCGGCTCCAATTGGATCATACAAACCAGATGCATCTGGTAGTGTGTCTGTCACGCCTACGACGGATACCGAATCAGACTCAACTAGCTGTAGCATGCCCGGTGCTTTCCCACAGGCAAAAGCAGAACTATCAGTATCCTCAATTCCACCGTCATTGTCTAGTACGGACACCGCAGGTGTCCCACGCGTCATTATCCAATGCTCAGTGGGCGACATCGAGACTTCAACCGAAGCCACTCCAGGCGCCATTGAGGCAGCCCAGGCTAGGGCACAGAGTACATCGCAGAGTTTACCAAGTGGCTTTGACCGTCTTCGCTCGGCTGGTTTGTCGCAGGACGACGTCGAAGCCATACGTCAGCAGTTCCACTTTCTTCATGGTACCGCGCCCGAACAAGACAGAAACGACCCGGACAGACCTGTTATCGTTCGCCGCTCGCAGGGCCCGCAAGCCGGGGGCGAGAGCGCTGCAGATGCCTTGCGCAGTCTCGAAGACCGCTGGATCGACGAGACAGAACTCGCTGGTAGCGGTGCTGCAGGCACAATTGGTGCAGATGGTATGATGGCCGCGGGGATCTACGAAGACCTGCTCACTGGCACGGTTGTGGGCTTCTTCTTTGGCTTGTCGGCGCTGCTCTTCATGCGCGAGACCCGCTTCTTCTCGGCGCGGCAACAGCGGGCAGTCATTGCTGGGGTGCTTGTAAATATATGTTTTTCGCTATTCCGCGGTGGAAACTAGAGGCGGGAGGACACAGAAAGGTTGGGGCCGACCTTGAGCTACGAAGCGAGATGATCTGGTTTTTTATATATTTAAGGCGTTTTTGGGATAGTACTCAACATATTTATATAACTGCATATATATTGCATGCGTAATTCCAATCAATGCATTTTTCTCGTGCTGATGCAATTCTCCACTTTGATGGCCTGCATCGGTTGAAGAGAGCTATAACTGATAAATTTTAAATAATGAATTACAGCGAAATGCTGGCAAGTCCCATATCCGATATGTTGAAATCTATAGTTTTGTGGGTCTGCGATTGTTAAAATTCAACCGGTTGACTGGCCTGGCCAATGACTTCAACCTTGAAGCCAATTGCGCGCAACTTTTCGGGGTTTACAATAGCTCGACCGTCAAATAAGAAGGCTGGCTTGCGCATATTCTTGTAAATGGTCTCGTAATTGAGGTTTGTATCGCGGAACTCATCCCACTCGGTAATGATAATGACGGCATCGGCATCGTTACACGCCTCCTCTGCAGTAGAAGCCAACTTGATATGCTCTGTAGGACCTTCAAGTTCAAGGTCGCGCCATACCTGTGCGGCAGGAACCTTGGGATCATAGATCGACAGATCGACACCTCGCTCCTGTCGGAAGTAGTTCAAAACGGTAATGGCGGCAGACTCTCGAGTATCACCGGTATCCTTTTTGAAGGCAAATCCTAAAACAGCCAATTTCTTACCGTTGAGGGTGTTGAAAAGAGCGCTCATGACTCGCTCGGAAAAGCGTCGTTTCTGGTACTCATTCATCTCGATAACCTGTCGCCAGTAAGCAGCAACCTCGGGAAGATGCAGTGATTCCGAAAGATAAACGAGATTGAGAATGTCCTTTTGGAAACACGAACCACCGAAGCCCACAGAGGCCTTTAGGAACTTGGGGCCAATACGGGCATCACGACCGCAGGCGTGGGCAACTTCGTCAACGTTAGCACCAGTAGCTTCGCAAAGAGCAGAAAGGGAGTTGATTGAAGAAATTCGTTGAGCAAGGAGTGCATTGGCAGCCTATGTATATTAGTATTTCCACTATTCGTCAAAGTAAAAACTCACCAATTTACTCAACTCGGAAGACCACAGGTTTGTCGTGATGATCCGATCCTTAGGAACCCAATTGTGATATACAGCTGCCAGCGAAGCACAGGCGGAGTGACCAGCCTCATTCTCAAGGGAACCAATCAAGACACGGTCGGGGTGAAGCAAATCGTTGATTGCGGTGCCTTCAGCGAGGAATTCGGGGTTGGAGAGAATGTCAAACTTGATATTGGGACGCGAGTTGGCAGCCAAAACCTTTGCAATTGACGAGGCAGTTCGACATGGCACTGTGCTCTTTTCAACAACAATCTTATCTGAGGTAGCGATCTTTGCAATGTGACGAGTAGCAGACTCAAGATATCTAATAAAATTTAAGTAAACCAAACATAATTAAAGGTGATCTTTCTTACCCGAGATCAGCTGCAAAGCCTTTACCGTGGCCAGAGGCTTTGGTGGGAGTGTTTACAGACACAAAGATCAGGTCAGCTTCCAGGATGGCCTTGTCAACATCGGTCGAAAAGAAGAGATTCCTTCCACGACACTCTTTCACAATCTCTTCAAGACCAGGTTCAAAGATTGGAAGTTCATCGCTGTTCCAGGCCGCAATACGGTCAGCGTTCTGATCGACAATGGTAACCCGAATGTGTGGGCAGTTCTTTGCAATGACCGTGCACGTTGGCCCGCCGACGTAACCAGCGCCAATGCAACAGATGCTCTTCACTTCAACGGTCATCGGTGGTGATTCTTAGAGAAAGGTTGGATGAGATTTCCGCTTTTAGAAAGGGAGAGGCGAAAAACTTAGAAAGGCAGTGAGTGTGGCTGCTTTTGAAAGGGGGGGGAGGGGGAGGGTGATTTGAATTGGACACGGGTGCGGCGCTGGAGGGAGAGAGAGGTAGACGATGAACCGCCAAGATGCCCAATGCGGCCGCTTCTCGCGCTCACCCTTGCAACCTTAAGAAGGCCGCACAACCAAAAGACTGCTTTATTTCTGGTTTTTGTACCCAAACACAAACGGGAGCAGCATTAATATCTTTGAAATGAAGTAACCAGAGATAAAAAGAGAAATGAAGATGACGCCAATGGCAAGAAGTCTTACTAGTGATTCTGCCAAAAGACATTAAGTGCCAATAGTAAAAGCTAAAGGGACAAAAATTTGTACAAAACACTTTGATGCCTGTCTGTGTGTGTAATTGTAGAAAGTTTGGTAAAAATACACACACAAGAAAACGATGCGGGCTTGACCGTTAGTTAACCCCAAGCATAATCTTACGCAAAACCTCGGCTGCAGGGAAAGTTGACCCGTCACTCAGCAAACTCAGCACCGCGGCGGTTTGGCAGAGGTCGACCGTTTTAGCAACGTCGAACCAAGGCGCGGTTTGAAGTTTGCTGGCTGACACTGCTTCGAGTGCACACAGCAGTCCAACAAAAGTATCACCGGCGCCATTGACATTGCCGTCAGGCGTAGAAGAGACGTCGAGAGACAGGGTCGAGGCTACTTTGGCAATGTCGAGTGCAGGGTAGTGAACAAGCTCAAGTACAAAGACCGTTCCCGTAGATGTAGTCACTTCAATTCCATCAACTTGACAGTCTTCATTTTTACATTGACGTCGACGGGCAATTATAACTCCCCGGGGTCCAAGTTTAAAGACGATTACTGGAACGCTCGAAGCAACGGCACCCAGTTGTCTAATAAGTGAATGCTCGATTTCATATATACCCTGCCAATCTCCCTTTATTTTAATCTCTGGACAGTGCTCAGCCATAGATTTAAGCTCGTACTCGTTGGGCGTTACAATATCAACCCCAAACCCACCTTCACCGTCGCGAGGAGTCATTTGGTAGAGCTTGCAGGACTTCGCAACGCTTGTGGGTTCATAAATAACTGCTGAATTAGCTTTTTTTTTGAGTTTATATAGAAAAATCGTCTTTAATACCTGTAATATCATGCTTTTGACATTCGTCGACTATACTCTCCATCGTTGCAATAGACATATTGGAGTCGATGCATACAACCTGTAATTCGCCCCCAAGTACGGCCTGCTGGATTTGCTTCTGTGCCCAATCTGCGTCGATTGTCTCTGCTGCTGCCATATCTGCGGCACCTATAACCAAATCTCCCAACGAATCGTACACAGCTGTATACCGTGCCGTCGGCAGCGTGTCGTGAACAAAGACACTCGATGCATCCAAGCCAATCTCCTCCAGCTGTTCTGTCTTGAAATCCTTGCCCACAGTTGAACACAGACGCACCGAGCCCAGATAGTTCTGAGACAAACCTGCTGCCGCTGCTCGCGCAATATTACAGGCAACTCCTCCCAGCGAAGTTGAGGAGCTGACCGGAAGTGAGGTATATAAGTCACGTTGAGGGTTAAAGACACGTTTTGTCTGTAAATGAAGATCCAGAGCTAGGCTTCCAAAGACCAACAGCCGCGGTGGGACTGATCTGGGGACTTGGCTTTTCAAATTAGAACTCGCCAGACCTCGAATGAATAGTCCCTTGGAAATCTGAAATCTTCTGGTATTTATATAATATCGTGGATTGTTAACCATTCTTGACCGAGAAATATAAAGTTGGTCTGTGTCTACCGGAAGGGAAAAAAATGTGTTTGATCTCAGCCTCACACGACAGATCTCGGAGACCTTGAGCATTGATCTGAATAAATCGTATCTTTTCATCACAACTACACTCAATATATCTTAAGAATAACTACAAAAAATAGGAACCCTCTGAGTGTGGGGTACCATCCTCTCCAGAATCATCAAAAATTAAAAAGTTTTGCTTTTTCACACTCGAAAATTACAAATAAGGCAGAAAATAAATATTTTGAAATTAGTCATGTTTTGATTACTAAAACTGCCAATTCTATATATCGTAGATAACTGTGTTTTTGCGCCGTTGTTCACCATAATCTGTGTTTCATGCAAGGCAAACAAGTCGGTCCCAGTTCCACTACTTGTACAAATGCATTCGTCTCGCCCCCCCGTCCTTCATGTATACAGAATGCTAATATGAATCTAGTATCGCAGATATCGCAACACCGTGCTGAATATGTAGGGACTCTCGTTGGAGTCAGGAGCCCGGGTCTGTAACTTGGCCTCGGCGTATGTGGCATTAATAATGCCCCCAGAATTGGTAGTATCGCGATTTTGAATCTGTGCAAGCTTATAGAGTTGGTTGTACTGTTTTCTAATAAAGTCACCCAAAAACCGGTCGTCGTATTCGCGAGCTGTCTGGACCTTCAAATGACAAATCAAAAGTAAATCCGATGTTGTTATTCTACAAAGATTAGCAAATGGAAAATAAACAGGTAATCCACATACCGGTCGCCAAAGAAGAAGGGCTTGAGCGTGCCATCTTCATTACTCAACATCTGCATGATTGTCGAATACGCTTCATCCGCAAGCATAAGAACTCTGACTGCCTGACCGGATAGAGCATCGCTGACTGCCTCAACGATTCGCTTATGCCGGTCTTGATCACTAAGCGATAGCGACGACGCTGTCGTAGGTCTCCCCCACAAACTGAGTCCTGCTTCAGGCGTGTACTTATCTATCAGGGTACCCTTGCGCTTTTCAGCCTCTAGGGCTTTCTTATATCTAGAAGAAGCGAGGTGCGCAGTCAGCGACGGATCTAGCAGCGAGCTCCAGCCCCAGGCTTTCAATTGCCGTTCAGCAGAGGTCTTAATCTCATTGGGATAAAAGTACTGAGAAGGAAATGGAATCTGGCTTGACAGAAGGGGTCGGAAGGTATTTTGAAAGTTGGGCCCATGAATGCACATATTGTAGAGCGTAAGGACCCCAAGACTTTGACGGATGTAGGTGGATAGTCTAGATTTTGCCATTAGTGTATTACTGGGTAACTTGTACCTGTCCCACTCACGCTTCGTTGCGGGCCTTTTCTTTCGGCGACAGGTGTCCATCGATGTCTCCGCCAATGCTCTTTAGATAGCGGAGAATGGCATCGATACCACTGATGCACTTGTTATTGTATTTCAAAATGGGAAGCTCATCTGTTTGCAAGTCAGCCAAGGGGTTTATTTGCGTGGATCATGCATGGCACTCACGGCTAGGCGTGGACTGGGGATTGCAGCTAGGAACAATCGTAAAGTCGACACCCGTGAGCTGAAGATAGCAAATCACCACAAGATCATCAACACTAAAAGACGTGAGATGTTTGTTAAATGAACCCCAAGTATGAACCTCCATCCTTAAACGTAGTTGGGGGAAACTTGGGAGACCTGCCTTTTTTGCAACCAGACTCGGCCCAACACCAGAAACGCACAAACTACCCCTGAAAGATGAGCAGTGCTTACGCTTTTTAGCAGCTAAAAAGAAAATTGTTTACCAAAAATAGTATTCAAACACACACAACACGCAATACATAAGAGACATACGAGATTAGAGCAAAGCATTTTCACCATCGAGTCATTTCGGGAACTTTTGTGCATGACAAGACAAATAAAACATACATAATGGTGCCACCAGGAAATAGGAGGCAAGGATGGTAATGCAAGGGAAAAGGGAGAGTAGAAAAGTCGAGGTGAAGGACGGAGATATGAGGGCAAAAAAAGCACACCGATTGGGTAATTTAGCAAGCATCAATAACAAGACGTTTTTTTCTTTAGTCATGAACAACTCTATAGATGAGGCTCATTTGTCTGCTTAGCAAGTATACTTCGCTCGGGCACGAGTGCTACCAGCCGAGGAGGCATCAGCGTGCGAGGTGAAGTCCAAAGAATCAGATGGAGCTAATCCAAGAATACCACGGAGTCGTTTTCTAGACCTTGTTAGTTTAGAGATCAAACAAAAGGCTGCATACACCTACCCAATCTTAACAAGAGTGGCTTCATTGTTGCACGACTTTGTCCAGACACAAACTCGGTTGAATGATCGACGAGAGTTGATAACACATCCCATAATTTCATTATCACCCTCGTCCTCAAGGGTCTCGCCGATAACAGCTAATTGCTTTAAAGTGGGTTAGTAAAAAAAATACATAGGGGAATCAACACAGTGAAAGCTACTTACCACTTTGAGCCAAATCTGGTCAATATCAGCACCACGGCCGTCCTTAAAAAGGAAAGCCCAACGTCCACCGCGCTTGTTGTGAGAGTCTTCCCATTCGGGTCGGACTCCGACCTTGAAGAGATGGTAATCAGTCTTGGCCGCAATTGTCGAAGCAGGTGCGATATTGTTATAGATTCCCCAAAATTCCTCAACGGTATCAAATTCCGCAACCATTTTAAGCATATCATTCCACTTTTGCTCCTTGGCTGTTCGTGTGAACCAAAGTGACCATCGGTGCATCAGAGGGTGAAGAACAGTGTAGTCGGTAGGATCTTCAAACACAGTTACGACGGCGTTTGGATCGCGCTGACCGGCAGGCGGGATGTCTTCGTCTTGCTCATCGTCCTCGACTTTTTCGGTGGCTTCAGCCTTGTCTTCGGTAGTGTCGGCGGGCGCAGCAGCGGGCGTCTCTTCTACAGTAGACGCATTGACAGCTGGTTTGTCTTCAATATTAAGAGCCTGGATGGCTTCAGTTTGCTGCTCGACGCTCATCAGCTCGATCCTCGTCGTTCGCGGTCGTTTGGCGGCGGTGTTTTGGCCACAGCTCTAGTCTAAAATTTTTCGTTGTTGTCATGACAACATAAAAGTGTCTGCGTAAAAAAGGTGTTGTACTGTAAATAGTGTCGGAATTATGAAATTATATAATAATTTCATTCTATTGCTGATTCTCGCTTCCCAGAGCTCTGAAAGACGATACCAAACAACTGAAACAGTAACTGCTTATATTATTTATATGGCGCTTAATGAGGAGTTTTGTTAGACTTGCGGTTTTCGGCCTTTATTGTTAAACATTGCATTGTGCGGCGCAATCATATTAACAGCAAGAGCTGACTTTGAGGTTTAATGCCTTGAATATCGAGCTTAAAGAGTAAAAAGTTCTTTGGCTGATTAATATTGAAGCAAAAAGTATAATGGGATGTTTTATTAAGCTCTTAGAAATCCCATACGACCGAGTGTCAAGCAACAGTGCCTAATTAATACTTCAAAATCATCAAAAGTAGACTTGTACACCAAAAACCGTTATCCTCACTAGTTGGTTTGTTCAATATATGGTCTCTTAGTAGGATAAGTAAGGATCTACATATCTGAACCTGCACTGTCACACTGAGTCCTTAGCCCCACCTACATTATCAATTCAAGATGGGGAAAACCTGAGGGAAGATGGCCAATGGACAATGCAATCGAGCAGTATTTAAAAAATCCACTTTAAGATGCTTCGCTGCTCCTAAAATCACTATTTAATGCCTTTATCAGCCCATACCATTCGAAAGGATCCCGTTTACAGCCCTGCGGCTCTACTCAGACTAAAACCCATTTGGACACCGCGAGCGGCAATTTAAAGTAGTCTGGCAGTCTGCAGCAAATTCGAATAGTTTTTCTTACCTCCGAGAATCTGGCAAGTTTCCAACACGGGGGCGGGATATTGTCAAGGCAAATGCTCTGCTGCTCCTATACCGAGGATAAGAGTACAGGTGAGAGCAAATCACGACCTAAACAGCCTATTGGAGGAGGTAATGAATTTAGTTTGGAAAAGGGCGATGGTCCGCAAAGATTAGCAAGCACACACGGTCTCGGGCAGGTCCCAATAGACCTCGCACGTCTAAACACTCAACCAAAACGACATAAAAGCGATGTCAAGATTCTTTTACTCGGAGCGGGAGGAAGCGGCAAGTCGACACTGCTCAAGCAAATGCGGATTCTCAAGTCTACCGGCTTCACCGATGTTGAGCGGAGTATCGGCAAGAGGGTCATCTTTGACAACATCATCAGCGCATTCAAACTCGTCATTCAAACTATGTCTGAAAGGGATCTAAGCTTTGTGCATCCCGAGGTCGTTTCACAGGCAGAACAGATCAAGAAGATTGACATCGACCTCGCTTCCGGCTACGACAGCTGCACCGGTGAAGATGGGCTACTCAATTACGACATTTATATTTGTCTCCGGTCAATATGGGGAGATTCCAACTTTCAAGAAACCGTTGCCCACGGAAACGAATTCGCACTAGGTGACAATCTTTCATAGTGAGTGCAATAGCTTTGCTTAAGATGTTTTCGCCTCTCGTTTGACTCGCGGAAGGAACGGGGCTGTCTTCCTTCACAGCTAAGGCGTTGGTCGATGCATACTTTTGACACACCACTAACATCAGCCGCAGCTTTGTACGGCATCTCAGACGGATTTTAGAAGCAACTTTTGAGCCGACGGATCAGGATTTGCTTATGGCGAGGCAGAGAACGACCGGGGTATGGGAGGAGACCTTTAAGGTGGGCCAGTTGACCTATCATATGTTTGACGTTGGTGGACAACGGTCGGAACGCCAAAAGTGGATTAATTGTTTTGAAAATGTCACTTCCATTCTATTTCTAGCAAGCGCTTCCTCCTATGACGAGTGTCTGTTTGAGGATCACAACCAGAATTTACTGCAGGATACCATAGTCTTGTTTGAGAGCGTGTGCAATAGCCGCTGGTTTGTAATGACATCCATGATCCTCTTCATTAATAAGATGGACCTCTTGGAAGAAAAGCTTCGTCGGTCGCCGTTCAAAAATTACGTCTCTGGATTCAAAGGCGATCAATACGATCTGCGCCAGGTCACAGATGCGCTACGACAGATGCTGTGTGGGACAGCCCAGACTCGAGACAAGGTAAGATAGCGTCACTAATGGTAAAATAAGCATTTTTTTTTAACTTTCAGGAAATTTACGTTCACGAAATAACAGCTACAAACACGGATATAGTGCGTAAAACAATGCTTTCGGTTGAGGATACCATTTTGCAGCATGCACTGCGCAGTGCACTTTTCTAATTTATTCAAGGTTGGGTTTGGAGAGGATATTATTTATTTATGGGGTGGTCTAGGCAGTGATCTGCGAGCATATAGGTGCGGCTTTATATAGGGGTCTGAGCAGTATAGGCAGAGCCTACGTATGTATTTTTATAGTGGGAGATATCTTTGGAAAAACATAAAGCAAAAAGTGCACTTTAATAAAGATATGGAAATTCTACCACCGGCTACTTTCATCCCCTGCCTTCCATTCATGTTCTTGATAACGTAGCTGCGCCTTGACCGCTTCAACCAATTTAGGATCTCCAGTGTTTTTACCGGAATTATCACTGATCTTGATAGCAGGATTCCCGGCAGCAGTAGCTAACTTAATTACAATGTTTAAAGGGGCTGATTTGCGCGAGTTGTCGCTGCGGTGAACAAAGTCGTCTGGGCAAGGTTAGTAAATGGACATTGTGCGTTGTAGTTCCAACTTACTTGTAAAAAAAGTGCCTACACCAAAGCTAACTTTGAAGCCATATTCAGTACCTATTTTCAAATACTCTTTGCACTTTTCTACATTGAGCGAGTCGCTAAAAACGATTACTTTAGAAAAGCGCGGGTACTTGAGGTGATCGAAATAAAAGTGAGACAGCTTCTTAGTATATTCAATGGGATCTCCACTGTCTTGCCTCACGCCGGCGTAGATGTCGCTCAAAGGAGGAACAAAAATACGCAAGTATGCATCTGTTCCAAACGTATCCGTAAGAGCCACACCAGCATGCTCATTGCCAACAGTGTCTAGATACTGCTCCATTGCAGTCTTGTTGGCATTGACATAGTCTCCAGTTACGGCAGCAATTCCCATGAACCATTCGTGCGCAACAGTTCCTACAGGTTTGAGACCGAACTTCTTGGCAAAATATACATTTGAGGTACCAAGAACTTTACCGCTTGTATTAGAAGCTTGTGAAGCGCCTTGAATGATACCCTCGACAACCAATTGCTGAGTGTGGTGAGATCGCCGCCTCCGCGTACCGAATTCACTAAACAGACAGCCGGACTCGAGAAGCTGCTGGGATTTAGAGCTAGCACGGGCAAGTTGTCCTTCATATGACCAGTCTGTTTCTGTAAATTTGAAGTATGCCTCCGACACAAGTGCCAGCAGTGGTATTTCATAGAGAATTGCTGTAGACCAGTCACCTCGAATATCAATAGATAGATCCAGCAACTCTTCATCTGTAGCTACTGTGACTGGCGAGACGCTAAGGGTGACTTCCTCGGAGGGGTTTAATCGGACTGTCGGTAGGAATTCAAAATAGCCCGGTGGTAAATAGGGTAATTCGGTCTTCAAGTAAGCTATATCGTCTTCGGTGAAACGTAAACTGCTCAGCACTATTCAATTGTCAGTTATTCTCGAGTTAAAACCGGGGGTCCATGAAGCCGCTTGCGCCGGGATAAGAAAGAGAGTCAGCTTACATTGAACCTGTGCCTGAAGCCACTCAAAAGAGCGGCGATTTAGACGCTGCTGAGGTGTGCGATTGTGGAAGGAGTAAGATACAGCTAGGTTCTATCAGTAACGAGCCACGATAAAGATCCATTCAGCTAACCAGTTCCGGGATAGTGTTTCCACACCGCAGCCTGCATCGTCAACTTGTACAAATCTGTATCAAGTAGCGACGGAATTGCTGCTTCGATGCTCATGGTGAACTAGTAAAGAGGTAGAGTGAGTCAGGCTGATCGATGACCAAAACAACACAAAGCCACACACCAACCACCCAAAGTGTTTCAAAACAGAAGACAACGTAGCAAAGTGCCACCATAATGAAATTCCTAATAATTAAAACATGCGATAGTAGTCAGCTTACTTATACTATAGTATATCCCTAACGATAGATAACAAACTCGATTGATCTGTCTCGGTCTCTCTCTCCATAGTCATACTACAGAACTACATATTCTAGATACCATTCCTAAAAGTATTTTTTTAAGTTACATTGTACAGAACCTTTTTAGTACGACTTCTTGTCGACGAGCAACGAGGCGTACTCCTCCAAGGGGGAGGCAGTGAGGGGAGTCTCGTTCCACAAGTCGGGGGTCAAGAAACCGTAGGAGTTGGTGATAGCACCGAAAGCAGCCTTAAGGGTGTTCTCAAGAGTCTTGGTTCGGCCAGCAGACGAAGTGTAGGCATCCTCAACACCAGCCAACTGCAACAATCGCTTAACAGCAGGGGAGGCAACGACACCAGTACCACGGGGAGCAGGGATCAAACGGACAAGAACGGAACCGCACTTACCGGTGTTCTTGGAAGGCAAGGAGTGGGGAGCACCCAAAACGGTACCCCAGTAACCACGTCGAACGGGGACAACCGACAACTTGGCAATGATGATGGCAGCACGGATAGCAGTAGCAACTTCCTTAGCGGTCTTGATACCGACACCGACGTGACCGTTGGAGTCACCGACAATGACAATGGCCTTGAATCGAGTTCGCTGACCGGCAGAAGTCTGCTTCTGGACGGGCTTGATCTTCATAACCTCGTCCTTAAGACCAGGCAAGAAAAGGTCGATGATCTGGTACTCCTTAATGGGGAGAGAGTGCAAGTAAACCTCCTCGATGGAAGAGATCTTGCCGGCCTTCACAAGTCGGCCAAGCTTGGTGACAGGAACCCACTGCTTCTCCTCGTTAACTCGGCCACCTCGTCGGCCACCTCGTCGGCCACGGCCACGGTCGCCACCTCGTCGTCCAAAACCTCCGCGGGGATCGCTCATTTTGATGTTTTCGATGTTTGTTGCGTTGTTCTGAAATTCGGGCGGTGAGGTTTGTTGCGTCGGTTGCGCAAAGGGAAAAACGCAGTCACGATAGACCTCATCACGTGCACCAAACCAACTACAGTACTTTGTGTCAACATCTGTAAACGTTATTCAACAACTATTATAACTTTAAAATATTCTATTTAATATGTTTGTTTAGAAGGTTTGTCAGGGTGCGTCGTCAAGTGGCAGCTGCGTGCTGATCCAGGCTTCCATTGGGGTCTCCTCGGCTGCCTCTGCTTGGGTGTCAGTCACAAAGAGACCTTGTGGAATGGCCCGCTTGAGAATAAGATAAATCGTCCGCTGGTCGACTCTGAAAGATGTGAAGGTGGACTCCAGTTGTGGCTTGCTGTCGGTATCGAGGTTTTCGGGAATTTGCTTGAGATACGTATCCTATACAACATTAGAAAGCCCGTAGAACACAATTGCTAGAGATAATCACTCACTCGCTGTAAAATTGCTCCGCGGGACAGGTCTCCTCCCCGCACAACGTATATTCGAGCCTCCCAATTGCCAACCAAAGGATCGTCATCCTCTTGTTTGACTATAGAGGCCCTGGGATGCTTGTTGGACTTCTTTTTATCATCATTATAAAAATCTTTTAGCTGATCAATGATCGTGTTTTGGCAGGCTAGGAGAACGGCCTGCAGACGCTGAGATCCGTGCTCGCTCTTGATAAAGAAGTCGTAGTCTGCATTTTCCTGGGAAAAAACAATGCGAACCAGAAGTACTCGGCCCTGATATTTGATATACTTTCGTCTATTTTGTGTCAGTACTACTCACATATACTACCTGGTGAACCTCCCAGTACTCACACAATAGGCATTCAGCACGTCATTCAAGCAAAGCACTCAACTAGTCTGAAAGTCAAACTGTAATCAAATGGATCAATCTTCTATCCAAGCTTCTTTAAATGTAAAAGTGCGAAGCACGGATGGAGGAGTGAAAGGTAAACTCCCAACGCAACGCCCAGATGCTAGCAGCAGTTCAACCACCAAACTACTCTACTCAAAATTCTTTACTCATGGCAATATATGAACATTAACACTAAAACAACTCATAAAAACACTTTTATAGGAAAGAAATAAACACAACTAGAAACCCTTCTTCTTTTGCTTTGTAATATGTGCCCGGAGAATACGCTGCTTGTCTCTCAAACTGCGCTTCGATTTGCCTTGCACATCTCGTTTGTGAATCATCATTACAAAATTCTTCTTGCGAGCCTTTTCACGGTTGGTAGTACTGTGAGGAGTCTCAATCTGACCCTTGCGGGAGCCGTGCTTCTCGTCCTTGTTATCACCGTGGGCTTTGCGCGTTCTCTCTTCCTTGTCGTCGCGGTACTTGACCTCACCCATCAAACCATCAGCATCAACTGCATCTTCATGCTTGTTGGCATAGCTGGAAGCCGTGGTAGTTTTGCCGTCTTTACCTTTGGGTCGTTTAGAGGATTTGTCAAGCTCAGCCTGCGCCTTGAGCTCCTCGAGTTTAGCGAAATCAGCTGGGGTAAGAATCTTTCGCGAGGCCAAGCTGGTGAAAGCGTCTAGAGCCGCCTCTGCCTTGGATTTTTTAACCTTTTTCTCATCCTCATCATCACTATCATCATCTGAGGAGTCTGATTCGGAACCCGAAGCCATATTATACTCCTTGTCACTCTCAACATTGATCCAGCCATCGCTATCGTCATCTTCTTTGGTCTCAACTTTCCAGTCGTCTTCATTGTCTTCAATGAATTCACCTGATCCATCGTCCAAGCCTTGTTCACGTCTCCACTGTTCAAGCAGCTCAAGACCCTCAATGCCAGTAGAAACAGCTTCTTGACCGAACTTTCTAGCGCTTTCATTAAAATCGCCAGAAGCAAGGTTTTGAGAAGCCTCCTTACCACGCTCCTTCTTGGGAAGCCAGTCAGGGGCAACTTCTCGGTAGAGACCAATAAGACTGCGAGAAGCCATAATGACAGTCTTGGATTTGGATCCCCTGTACTCGACCAAGTCGGCCAAGAGTTCCTTGCTAATCACATAAGGGGAACGAGAACATATTTCTCGAATGGTGTTAATACCAGCGGAGGCAACTTCGGCTGCAACACCCTCGCTAACAAACTCGTCGGCTATCTTGCGTAGAACGGGCTCAATAACTTCGGGAGGAACCAAGTCATGCGTAGCCTGGGCTGTGCAAGCCATGATCTGAGTGACATTAAGCTGCTTGGGATTGAGGTACTTCAGTACGTACGTGTAGATACCAAGAACTGTGAGCTTATGAACACCAATCAGACGAGAGATTAAACTCAAAAAGAGAATTTTCTGCTCGATTGTAGTTCGGTTGTTATTTTTCGCAAGATGAAGAGAAAAAAGCTGCTCACAGAATCCCTGGGGATCGTTGAGAAGATGCAAAGCCGAAAAGTTGAGCTGAACATGGTTCTTGGAGTGACTCTTCTTTCGCATCTGCTTTAAAACACCATCAAGTCGCTTGTCCTTACGCGAGTTCTTCTTGTTCATGCCTTGTTTGTGTCTCAAAGAGTCCATTTCCTTGCGAGTGCCTTCGTCGTCGGTCTCTTCCTCCTCCGCAAGGCCTTCTTCTCGCTCCTTGTCGGCGCTGAGGAAGAATCTAACAGCGGAAGCAGCAATTTTAAGATCACTATGCAAAGCAGCTTGCTTCATAATTTCGACAGTCCTAGCATCGTCCCAGATTCCTCGCCTCCACAGTTCACGAGTGAGACGAGTGGCCCAGAGACCTCCTTCAGGCTGCTGAAGTAAGTTGAAGAGAATAGCTTGAACAGCTCGATTCAACCTCTGATTCCGTGTACCCTGATTAGAAGTTTTCAGCATATTGACCATGCTGGTGTAAATCTGAAAACGAAGGGTCTTGGATGAAGTCGAAGTCAAGACAGGGAAAATGACTTGAGCAAGTCGCTCGCCAGTAATAATATCTCTATTTCGGAGTGTAACTAGACTCTGTACAACTTTTTCACGAAGTTCTGGTCCAAGTTCAGAGTGATGAAAAGCGAGCAAATCGGCAAGCTCGTCGGGAAAAGTCTTGGTCTCGGTGGGATAACACGAACAGACGGCAGTGAGCAGACTAATCAAATCGCCAAATTCGTCACCCTCATAAGCAGAAGGGTTTGCCATGAAAATTTCTCGCTGCGAGGCATAGTGTCGGTACTGGAGCAAGAACTCATCACGGTAAGACCTGCGACTTGTTAGGTCACTAAAAC
The DNA here is from genome assembly GCA_030582095.1 of Trigonopsis vinaria. Classification (NCBI taxonomy): domain Eukaryota; kingdom Fungi; phylum Ascomycota; class Trigonopsidomycetes; order Trigonopsidales; family Trigonopsidaceae; genus Trigonopsis; species Trigonopsis vinaria. The sequence continues at coordinate 826,620 of JAKTWP010000003.1, read as the reverse complement.
TCTGCCATTTTGGCTGCATAACTCACGAAGAATCTCGCTTAATCAAATTCTGAAGAAGCGCCAAATTTGTAGGCAACAAAGCAGCTCTCTTTCGCTTCGCCATCGTTCAGAATGGGAAAATTTTTAGGTTGGGAGGAAAAGAAAATTTATTCTTCCCAACGTCGAAGAAAATGGGATTACTCACGATTCTGCGCAAACAACGATTAAAGGAACGGGAAATGAGAGTTTTGGTGCTGTATGTTGTCGTTCTTTTGTACCTTGTTTCAAACTGACTGGCAAGTGGTCTTGACGGCGCCGGAAAGTCGACAATTGTCAAGCGCCTGTTTAATGAGAACATTCTGGAAGTCAGCCCGACAGTGGGATTCACTATTAGAACAATTGATTTCAAAGGGTAATTTGGATTTCACTGGAAGCTCTTACAAAGGCGCCCTTGGACTGACTTTAGCTGACTTGGACAGATATAAAATCAACCTATGTATGAGCACTCCATATATGCACTCAATGATCTGACATGATAGGGGATATTGGTGGACAAGCTACACTGCGACCGTTTTGGAGAAACTACTTTGAAAAGACAGATGCTGTGATTTGGGTTATCGACGCGTTGGATCTAGTCCGCTTACCAGTCATTAAAGCCGAATTACACAAGGTTCTACGAGAAGATCGTTTATCTGGCTCGGACATACTGTTTTTTATAAACAAAATGGACTGCTTTAGCAAAGACGAGTATGAAGGAGCTGCGAGATATATTGAAGGCGAGCTGCATTTAGAAGATTACCCGCATCACAAGTATAAACTGCTGCCATGCAGTGCATATGACGGAACAAACGTAAATAAAGGGCTTGAATGGGTAGTGGATAGCGTCCAGAATCGACTGCACCTGTACGATTAATGGTTGAGAGTTTATGATTAACGACTCGGGAAGTTATATTAAAAGGTAATATTAAATGATTAATGATTTGAAAGTTTTACAGAAGAATAAAAGGATATGTAGATTGTGCTTTATAACAAAAATTATCTAGAATATACCAAACCATATGCAAAACGACAGTCTTTCACGATTCGTAAAAGAACAACAATAAAACAAAAACTCTTTTTTATACATCAAAATCATCCAGTCGTCGTTGAAGCTCCTCAATCTGCTTTTCAGGATCGAAATCATCATCATCCATACTCGTATCCATATTTCGAACAGTTAATGTTCTTTGGTGTTCCTCCGGCTCCTCTTCCAAATCACTCAAAATCATAGATTGTCGAATATTGGAGTACTCATTCATAGTCCATCTTCTTGCTTGCTCCTCCTCAGTTGGCATACTAGCAAAGTACTCGTCAAGGATATCGTCATTGTTCTCGAATCTTATTTCATCATAGATCTGTTCTTCCTGACCACCAAAAGCAGTATTCTGCTGTTCAAAATCGGGCATCTTACTGTAATCAAAAATGGCGGAATCAGGTCTAACAATTGAAGCAAATCCTGTAAATGTTCTTCCAGTCGGTGTAGCTTCCAATGATGGAGCTGAATTATGAATTTTAGGAGTACCTTCATATGATTCTAACCGAGCAACAGTATTGACCGGCGTAGAAACGGGTGTTCGCAAACTCAACACCAAACTACTCTCTGAAGAGCTGGCTTTGGAATGTGTCAGGTTCATGCTGGATCGATCACCTTCTTCACCAATCGCAAACTGGGCAATGGTATTTAACTTCCGCGTCAACCATGCAGATATAACGCGGCCGCGTTGCTTTTCGTTGAGTCTGGAATGTGGGAACTCGCCCTTTGCAACAAAGCACACAATATCCAAAATGATCTGATGATCATTCAATACAGCATCAACAATCACTGGAACTAGAGAGGAAAGATATGATTTCCGAGAAACCTCGATAACAGCAACAACTTGCCCCGCGGCCTGGAAAACAACAGAACCATTAGAGCAGACCGATGAATGACACCTCTCTATAGAAGCTTCAATATCAATTGGGAAATGATTGAGCCCTGCGACCTCGAACGTCTCCCCTAGACTGCCCAAAACATACAACAACTGAATTTTCATATCCATGCCACCAGGTCCAATTGGCTTCATAGTAGTGTAGAGAAAGCCAACATCACCAGTGCGACAGTATGCCAGATCGCTGTCAACACCTTCAATATGTGCACTAAATCGGCTGCGTTCAAAATCATCAACGTGGCCATAAAATGCATGAGCGTTAGCTTCAGATGCGACCCATATTTCACCGATCTCGCCTTCATTACACAAAATCGAACTCTCAGGATTGACAATAGCAACCTGAGTGCACGAAGGTACCAATCCTGAATCTTGGATTTTCAAACCCGAGCTTTGCATCTCACCCTCCAACGGTACAACTAAGCCTTGACGAAGCATTTTTCGATCGAGGAAAAGTTCCACAGGGTCGAGAAACATGTATGACCGGGTCGATATCATAGGATTCAATGGACTAGAGTAAAATGAATTTATGGCCAAGTTATCGAGATTGAACGACTTAAAGTGACTCCTCAGCTTGTCAGTCATCTCACAGTTGGCTCGTCCATCAAAAGTGATCATCATATTCTGAAGTTCCTTCAGAGTAAAGCCCTTGATATCTTTTGGTAGGTTGACAATAGCATGATGTAACATCTGAGGTGTAGTATATACATCCTTGACTTTGTATCTAGAAAGACAAAGCAAAAATAGTAAGGGGTGCTGAGCAAAGTCCACAGGGGACAGAAGATAAGTAGGACAGCCCACGTATATACCAATCATAGCTGTATATATGAAACCCATACCCAAAGTACTGCGTACGCACGAAAGAATCGGCTTATTAGGTTCTAACCGACAGGTTTCGCGTTGGATTTTGCACAGTGCAAGAATAGAGGTGGATGTTAGAGGAATCGCAACTCGTCTGTGGTCAGGAGTAAAAAATGACCAGACAATATTAACTCGATTTGCCTCGTATTTCAGAGGATAAAAGTTGTGATCCTTGCATGATCCAACGGTTTTGATCGATTTAGTGGTATTTAGCATTGAGGGCAGAACAATATGACTTAAATGAGCACATTGTTTTAAATAACCATGGGTAGCCTTATTTTTCATTGCACTCTCCGTTTCACTATTCACAAGGATCTTCTTGACTTTGAAATCCTTAATTCCACTTAAAAGAGCAGGTGCATCCTCGCCTAGTCTGTTCACATCAAGAGGTGCCATAGGTATGGCCACAATATCAAGAAATAAGCATGCAAATATCGCAACAATAAAATCCTCTGAATGGGTATAAATCAAAATAACGTGGTCGCCAGCGACAAGTTTTCCTTTATTTTTGAGCAGCACTATTGTGGATGCAATCTTGTTGTCAAACTTTCTCCACGACATTCCCTTGCCTTCTTTTCCTCTAGCATCAACAGTGCAAAATGCGAGTTCATCCGGATGCTTGATTACGCGTCGGCGCAAAATCTCTAGAATCGAAGGAAGTCGAGAGAGATCAACATCGAGTCTTTGGTCCATTACAACATCACGCGCCTCCACACCTGAATACTGCTTTTCTGATCGAAAAAGCAAATTCTCGTGCAGCTCCGAGTTGAGTGTCGAAAAGATGCCATTCTGAGGATCAGGGCCCATTGGTACATTCATGACAGCACGGGAGACACCAAACTTGATAACAACACTAGGGATAGAACCAAATTCGAATCTCCTTCGGCACATCATATTTCCAATCTCTGAACGACCATTCCTCTTGACACGGGGAAGAGCATTCTGAGCAGTCACTAAAACGCAGTATGCACGAACCTGATGAACAGAAAACAATACAGCTATACATTTTTGTGCCATTTTCTCAAGAAGATCAGTGTCTATTTGCACTGGTGGACCGCCAGACTGAGTCGGTGTAGAGTCTGCGACTGGGGTTTCCATAATGATAACGGGTAAATATTCATCATTGACCGAAATATCAAATGTAGCACTAAAATAAGTTAGAAAATATAGAGCACAGGATTAACAAAATACTCACCAATCAAAGACTCGAGGAATATTCCTCATAATTGTATGAACTAAGTGCGATGTATAATGGTACCTGTACTCCGATCGCTTAATGCCACGTTCGATCTGTGAAACTTGTCCTTCAGGAATCTTTTGTCGCAGTCGGTCTTCGTAGAACCCCAATACATAGACCTTGCCATCAAATGTAAACCCCAAAAGACCAGTTCGCAAAAATTCAACATCAACAGGACCGTTTTCGTTAAAGGCCTGAGCTCGAAATATGGATTTTGTATTTGCATCCGCTCCCCAGAATCCGCCACTCAGACAAGGACTATCAATCCAAATTTCGCCGATTGTGTTTTCTTTTGACAGGATACAGGTTTCTGGGTCAACTATGGCCATACAGGCATCAGGAAGGGGAAACCCAAATGCTCCAACACATAATGTTGTCTTATTTCTCTCAAAATCGATTCCGCCGGGTGGTGGAGCCGTTGATAAAATTTTCAGAGAATTAGAAGCCAGTGCTTGCTTGTCGAGCAAGATAAACGATAAGTCAGATGGTCCATTTCCACTTTCATCTTCATTCGAGAGAGTTATTCCGAGTTTTTCTTGGCCCCCCAACCAATCACGCATCGCAATGACCATTCCACCATGCTCTGTCAAAGTTAGCATTGGTGCAACGACCTCTCGGGATTGCTTATTGCCCAGGGGCTTCAGCCACCGATCGGCTAAAATGCTGTGAAACTCTGTGTCGACTGATGTAGAATCAATCAAACACCATTTGAGATTAGAAAAGTTGACTCTTCGTTTTGAATAAGTTTGAGTCTGCAGAGGAAAAGCCTGATAATTGTAGACTACATTTTTCAAACCAGGATAGTCAGTCAAAGCGTACATAGCGCGATATCGACTGAGGACATTAGCGTATAAGCCCGGGGTCGTCATTACTTTTTCTGGTAAATAGACAAAGGTATTCCCCATATAGACTGAGAGAAAGATGCCCATTATCAGACCAACGGAGTGTCGAGGATCAAGATAACTCACAAAAGTGTTGCCAAATGTATAAGGTAAAATATAGTCCTTCTCAGCGTTGAATTCTGGTTTCACATCATTCGGCCGACTCAACAGAATAGTAGACAATGAAACCATCTGATGCATCAAGGTTTTGTGAGATATAACAATTCCACGCAACTCGCCCGTGGGTGATCGGTTATATTCAATATAAGCCAGATCAGGTACCTGGAGAGCCGGGGGCTGGTTGTGCTTGCTTGCATGGAAAGAGCCAAAATCATTTGTTTTCCAAAACTCGACTCCACGTGGCCAAGCCTGGCTTTGAGCTAACATCGTTTTTTGGAAGAGTTTCAGCGAGCTATCTGTTGTAAGAGCAAGGTGCGATTGTGTTGTTGTGAGAATGGACATGACATCTTTTATGGTGGTGAAATCGTTGATCGGAACTGCAACAACACCTGAAATAAAACAACCTAGTAATGCGATTGTGAAGTCTATAATATCTTCCTCGCGGTATAGTAAACCCACATGGTCACCTCTATACAGACCGGACTTGTCGTGAATAACTTGGGCTACCTTTTCAGCTCTCGATGTCAATTTCTCCCAAGAAATAGACACTGACTCTTTTCCCTTATGATCTAAAATAGAAATAGCAGATTTTGAGCCCATGGTCTTCGCTCGGTGCCGTAAAACAGAAGCTAAATCATCATACCTACAGTGTTAGCAAATCTTGTCTGGCTAAGAGTAGGTAAAAAACTGACTTTTGAAGCTCTTTGATGAGACTTGGCTTTGAAGTATCCACTAAACCCCTTGGTAAAAGAGGGGGCTGTAGGCTACTTAGAGCTTCTATGGTGTTTGGTGGTGTTCGCCCAGGAATGTCAATGTGGATATCGGAAGGTGTACTCATAGGAAGAGAACCTTGCGACTGAGCGATTCTTGGATTATAACCACTCATTATTGTGTCCGACAGCTGTACCCCACTGAAATCCTGAAAGAGCCCTTCGCCCAAAGTACTTGTACGGTTCGATCTCGAAGGATCTGGAGCTGAGACTGGGTCTATGAATGAAGAAGTCTGTGATGAATGAGCTTTAAGATACACCATCGCCAAATTTATACTCACTGAAGACATTCTAGAATGCCCTGCAACAAATGATGTAGGTCGTGATCTGGCAGGCACCGAAATAGCTGAAGAGCTCGATCGGTTTCTTCGGTGGCTTATAGTAGGAACTCTGGGAAGAGTCCCTACTGGACGTTCTTGCAAAGAAATAAGCTGATTCCGACGTTTTAAATACCCCTTTTCGGTAAGTTCCCCATCCTATATTGCTATTAGTCCTGGTATAGATCGTGGTGCCGGGATCTCGTCTCGGGTTCTCATCGCCGACCCTGGATGGTTCACGGTCCCAACCAAAGGCACATAATATTCTAACATACCAGAAATTCTTGTTGGATCTCCCTCAACTGCTCCTGAAGCATAGGAGACAGGTTTTCAGGAATTGGAAGTTCCTCCATTTTTAGATCTGCGAGTTTACCAGCTGGGTTGCGAAGCCTGGACTTCGAAGTTCACAGTCGCAAAACACTCCAGGAAGTAAAGCGGAAAGGTTTAAAGAGGTGAAAATATTAAAGAGAGGGAATACCACAGGGGAATACCACATAGCCGAGATTTATTGTTCGTACGGGATATATACAATTATCAACATTCATGCAGTAGTAATAATATGTTACACATTAAATCAAAACAAACTTTTAATAAACGCTCATCGTCGTCGCTGCTTTTTAAGATCACGCTTAGATGATTTGACCAGTCTTTCAGTCTTTCGCTTTTCGGCCTTGTTGTCTTCCTTAGCAAAGGCCTGTTTCTTCTGGGCGAGTACCTTCTTCTTCGAATCCTTGTCCTTAGACTCGAACCATGTACGCTTTGGACGGGATGCAATTTCATCGGCGTGGTTGATCAAGTTTTCTCCCTTTTTGATTTCCATCTCGGCGGTAGCCATAAGCTTCTGCTCCTTTTCTTCCTTGAGAACCTCTTCAATCGTGCCCTCCATAGCTTCAATTTTAGCACCAAGCTTCTCGATTGCGGTCCAATCGACATTAAGACTCTTAACTGACTCCGGGTTGCTGGCTGACTTCATGGCTTCGCGAACAATAGCACGCTCCATGGCCGCTTCACCAACAAAAGAAATACTGCGACCTTCACGACCAGCACGGGCAGTACGACCAACACGATGAATATATATATCGTGACTTTTAGGCATATCGTAGTTGACGACAAGTTCAATCTTAGGGAAGTCCAAACCACGAGAAGCGACGTCTGTAGCAATCATGATAGGCTGGGTACTATTCTTGAGAGACTTGACATTATTCAAACGCTGTTCCTGTGACAAGCCACCGTGAAGCTCTCCAACCTTGAGACCGTTGAGTCCAGCAATGATTCGCAGCCGGTGAGCGTTATCCTTGCGCGCAACGAAGACAATCGTACGCTCATGAGGATCAATCTTTTTCAGTAGTGAGATGAGTAAAGCTGTTCGAAGGTTTTCTCGCTTTCTAATTCGAACGAATTCCTGGACTAAGCCTGCAGCAGCCTCTTTAGGAGGGTTAATCATCACTCGAATGGGCTGGTGAAGAGAAAGCTGGATGAGTGACTTGATTCGAGAATTCATAGTAGCAGAAAACAACAATGTCTGTCTTTTTGAAGGAAGCAATCCCAAAATTTCAGTCAACTCGTTCTGGAAACCCTCTTCGAGCATTCGATCGGCTTCATCAATAACAAGAATCTCGACATTATCGACCTGGAAGGATGGAGAATTTCGAACGTGATCAATGAAACGACCAGGAGTAGCCACAACAACGTCCGGCCTAGTTTTGAGATCTTGCTCTTGCTGTCGAAGATTGAGACCACCGACAGCCAAACCGAAACGGATGCCATGAACATATTTTCCAATCTTCTTGCCAACATCAGCAACCTGGATAGACAACTCACGAGTAGGAGTCAAAATGACGACACGGGTAGCGGCAACGTTCTTGCTTCTAAACAGCATTCGTTCGAGGATGGGAACGGTATATGCAGCCGTTTTACCAGAACCAGTCACGGCACCGGCAACAATATCTTTACCAGCCATGATCAAAGGAATTGTAGCACTCTGAATAGGCGTAGGGGCTGTGTATCCCAATTCTCCCAGCGCTCGCAATATCGGTCGAGAGAGGGAAAAGGTCTGGAAAGACTTGTGCACAGAAACGGCATCTTTAGTGGTGCTTTGAGAGAAAAATTTGGCAAGGGCCTCTTCACTGTCTTCGTCATCGGCCTTTTCTTCAACTTCGTCTTCGGAAGAGTCTTCCTCGTCCATGGGGTGAACAACCTCTTCTTCATCGTCTGAGCCCTCGTCGTTTGATTCGCTGTCAAGAGCACCCATTCCAAAACCGTCCAAAGCAAGCTCTTCGTCATCCTCCTCCTCTTCCTCTTCCTCGTTTTCGTCATCATCGTAGTCGGGTTCCTCTTCGTCTTGGGAATCGTTATCTTCAGATTCCTCTGAAGCAGCCTTTCGCTTATTTGACTTGGGCTTAGGCTCCTCAAGCTCCTCATCTTCGCTATCTTCGTCTTCCTGATCTTCGCTGTCAGAGTCTTGCGTGCGCTTGCTTTCGACAATACGGTCGAGGTCGACCTGGGGCTTGCCAGACGAGGTTTGGGCAACGTCGAGATCCCAGCCTTCAAAAGTCGAGGCAGCACCAAAGCCATCAGATTCAAACAAGAAGCCTGGGTTGATGTCTTCGGAGCGCTTGCTGCGCTTGTTGCTCGATTTTGCATCTTCGTCTTCATCGCTCGACTCAGCTTCTGCATCAACTGCACCGACAGGCTCTTCAGAGTCGGAAATCGTCATCACAAAGTCGTCCTTCGACGGCCGAGCACTTTTCACAGCGGCCTTCACCTTGGTTTTCTTCGCCATCGGATTTGCTGCAAATACAAAGTGTAAGAGAAAAATTTATTGCTACGCCCAAAAAAAAAAGTTCAAACTCCCAATTCCCAAAAACAAAATACAAATCAGTCAGAATCTTCGTCAACAGGAATGTTCGGCCGCTCTTTGGCAAGCGCATCTTGGTCAAACTCGGGGAGGGTCTCGCAGAATAATCGGAGTTGTCGCTGGAGCAGCAGCTCGAGAGCACTTTGCTGCTCGAGCAGTGAAAAGTGCACAGTCGTCAAGGGTAACAGCAATAGGGTTTTTGACCAAGGGCATTCCTTAATAGCGCTATAATACGCTTTTTTACCGAGAAGCACCTGCGAATGTTCGAACAGAAAGACAATATATGCTTCCCAGAGCTCTACACTGTGCTTGCCGCGGTTGGTGTCGAGCGCGGCGCGATAGACTCTATCAATAGAGTCCAAAGACCCGTGACGTTTTTCGTAGTCGATAGCGTATGTTACATTGTCGACAGTCAATAATGGCGAACTCAAAACGACCTTGTACAGCACATCGCGTAGTATAGTATTCCACTTTTGCAGACCCTCACACCACTCAAGTAGCGCAAGAAGATTAATGCACGTTGGAAATAGTTCTATCGAGTGGCTCAACAGATCAACCAAAGAGCTCAATTTGTAAACCTGACAAGTCTCGATATGCCTTTTGATTATACAAAGGTAGCGAAAATGAATTTGCTCGGCTTCAAATGCAGTAATCCAATCCGGAAGTTTGTTAATGAACTCAGTAAAGGCGTTACAAATTATATTTTGCCGTCTATTAGGGTCGTCTTCTTCATGGAAGTAGTCGTAAAACATAGATGCAACATTAGATAGGAAGAGCTTGAACCATGCGTTGGAGGCTCGTCCTTGAGAAAATAGTATAATACGTCTCTATACAAGGTTAGACGAGATTTTAAATATAAAAACACTTGTCTTACCATATTAGCCGCCATGCTGAGTAGTGATTTATCGCTAAAAAAAGACTGAATGTCGGCGGCAGTGCCATTCTCAAAGACAGAGAGGGCATGTTCTGTATTAAAATAAAGCAAGTCAGAGGCTGGGACACGTTCTCTTACATCACTCCAGAATTCTAGGGAATTTCGCGCAGTTTTCAGATAAGTAACCAAATGGAACCAGTCCAGTTGATCAGCTAAACTTTCGCATTGCTTGTCTCGTCCATCGAAATACATCCACAGTAGCATTTCCAGCTTCAGGTCTTGATCATCAACCTTAGGATATGCAAGTAAAATAATATTGGCCATAAAGTCTCGGCTAATGCCAACCTTGGGCTTTGCAACAGTTGAGTTTATGGTGCTTGACGATATTTTTGAGCCATATTTTGATAACGGCATTCCTAAAAGATAAAAGCAGACCCACAGTATTTTTTGAAGTGTCTGAGGATTCGACGAAGCATACAAGAACCCTTTAATGTCGGTGAATAAAGGTACTTGATAAGGATCTTCTCTGTAGTGCATAGAATGCAATGGAATCGCGCACTCAAAAGCTGATTGTTCATTTTCTGCCCAAGACTTGTTAAAAACAGGTACGTCTATAGAAGATCCATCGAGTGCCTCCGGTGCAGTTTTGCTCCAACCACATGCGTTGGCATCACCGAGACGAGGCGCCTCCATGTCCCAAAAGCGCTCTAAAGCGGACATGTAGCGGTAATCGGGTTCGCCTGAAGTAATGGAAAACGGACAAAACAGATTAAGCTCCAGAGTTGCTTGTACCAGCGCGTAGCAGATCTCTTTATATCCCGACTCGAGCAATGTCAATCCCACGATGAGTAAGATGTCAGAATAGATAGACTCAATATCAGGTCCCTTTCTTAAAACCAAGCTTTTAAAGTCTGAGACTATATTTTCAATCTTTTCCAGCGAATCAACTACATTAAAATTGACGGGATTTGCAAGCACAAACATTAGTCGCTCGATCCAAAGTCGAGGGTTATTGGGACACTGTCCAATAATGCGTTCCCACATGCTCCATTGCTTGGAATGCATCCAAACGCGTTGGCCGTACCGTACAAACTCAAGAATTATATTTTCGTGCGTTGGATTAGCCTGCCACGCCTTTTCACATATTGATAGGATGATTTCGTCTCGCATTTGTCCGCGTACTTCATAAGGGATGATTTTCTTTTGAATGTCAATTAGTTCAAGCCAGGCCTTGGTATTATTGGGGTTCTGTGAGGTTTCACGAGACAACTCGATCGCGCGTTGCTGGTCAACAGAAACCCTGGTTTTGATTTTGGAAAAGTCGGTGCCTATCCTGTCGCGCTCCTCGACCGAACCTTCATCATCAGAACAGGGATCAACTTGGAACTCCTCCTGTAAATGGATCACATCTCCTGTGGGCGGCACCTCCACCTCTGATGGCAGGAAACGCCAGGGTTTCGAGGGTAGAGTAAAAGACTTTAAATTCTCGGTATATATCTTAGGCTTATTATTCCTGTCAGTCAAGGTCAAGATTATGCTTTTCCCATCGTCATAGAGCACGCTGTATTTAGATCCAAGCACCAGTCCTTCGGCAAACCTTGTAAATAAAGGAACTTCGTGCTTATATGCCCCATCGTAAACTATGTTATTCTTGTCGCCTTTGGAATCAATGAAATAGAGTTCTTTGGGAGTTAAATTTTGTCTGTACAGCACCTTGGGTCGGGATGAGAATTCGTGCTGTTTGACTTCGGCCCTGCGAGTCTCATTATGACCGCTAGTTCTTCCTGAATCTCTTCTTTCACTCCTTAAACTGTCTCCATGAACCTTGTCGCGTGCATGATGCCGCTTCCGACTGTCTTCCCTTTCTCGACTTCTTTCGCGACGACGAGAAGAGTGGCGCGGGGACTCCTCGCGATCGCGGCGCCTATGGGACGCCCTATCGTCTTTGTCTGGCTTATCAAACTCTCTCTCCTCGCGTTTGTTGTCATTTGACTTTGGTTTAGATTCAGAGCGAGCAAAGCTCTTGAAGCTTGCAAACTTGGGAAATGATCCTGATGAAGGAGGCATTAATTAAGACAGCAGATATATGTATTTCAATTGAGAATAGGTTCAAGAACCATTTCGGAGATCATGCAAGGGTGGTCAATGCAGTGGTTGTCGAATTCGATGCCTTTAAACAACGATGGGAGAAGTGATTCACCTCTCGCTGGGCAGTCGCTCGAATCACTTGAGCACACAGTTTTTCAATGTTCAAGAGACATATTTCACCTATGGTGCACAGGAAGAGTCACCTGTCGACCATAATGTTCTTTTCCGGGCCGGGTTGTCCAATATCGATGGCCGGACAGAGACTTTTACTCCACGAGCTATGTTTTGGGACTTGAAAGGTGCGATGGGGTCTGGTTCAAAATTCAATAGTCTCTACAGCCAGGGTGAGGGCGAAAGCAGCTTGTGGCAAGAGCAATCCGGTGATATTGAAAAGATACCCACTGCTGTCGCGGAGGCTCGTACACAGCGATACCAGCGCTTACTGGAGATGCATGGGACTATCCGTGGCCATGATCCACTCATTGCTTCGGAGTGTGAACGGTGGGGTGATTACAATCGCATGTTTTACCATCCAAGAACGTTCAACGAGCTCCTCGGCTGGGAATATGATCCGAGTTCTGCTCCCCGTGGACGACCGCGCGGTACCAAACCCAGCGATCCTGAAAGTCTTGAAAATACATTCAGCGGTCCAGATCTTGGTGTCAGCGAGTTCAAAGACCCGAGCGGCGGGAACCTCAGTGGAGCAGATCTGGCCGAAACCTCTTTTCGCGCCATTCTCGAAGAATGTGATAGTTTACAGGGTATACAGACTGTCTTTGACGTTGACTCGGCCTGGGGTGGCTACGTTAGTCAGCTGTTTGACGTATTACGCGACGAGTACATCGGCAATAAAAGTATTCATGCGTGGGGTATTTACGCCCAGCCACCTTCGCGGACACTTGCAAAGTCTCAGTTTTACTTGAACCGTATCAAAACTGAAGCTGCCGTGGTTCCTCAAAGTTCGCTCTATATTCCCCTCGGTGTCAGTGGTGCCTCTCGTGGCTTGATTGACCAGATCAATGGTCCTAAGCGAGAGTACTACGACCCTGCCAGTCTTTGGATGTCGAGTTCTCTACTCTGTTTGGCATTCGAGAACCAAACGTTCTCGACACGGTTGCGTCTAGGCCAGGGCAGGACCACAATGGCCACGCAGGCTATGGTCGACGGTGACGGGAAGAAGACGGTCGCTTCGGCAGTCAATATAGCCTACAACAGCGGGTCTGTGTACAACCTCGGCGACCCGGTTACAGAATGGGAACAGCTCGCTCGTCTACTCGACCGCCGCCCGCGCGGTCTACGACGCCCATCACCATCCTCGGCTGCCAAGGTATTTAGCCGCTCTGGCCTAATTCGTGGTGGAAAGACGACTCGTCTTGCAGAGCTTGGGGATCGGTACTTGGACCACGGCCTCGACGCTGACGTCGCACAGGACCTCACATCGAGCGGTACAATCCGCGCCCTGCTTTCGCCGTCTGCGAGCGCTGCCACAGCTACGCGCTTCGGCTTCCCGTACCTCGAGACTATGCCCGCCTTCTTCGACGGCACTGCAGAGCGCTACCGCGTCGAGCGCGACACCGCCGAGTACGCTGACGAACAAGTAAACTACCTGTACTCGGACCTTGACTTTTCGTCGCGTACCTCAGACGCATATCGTGCGCGGGCCTCGATTGCGGCGGCCCTTGTGCGCTCTGTGGATGAGCGCGAGCAACTCGTCGATCATATCAGCGACGTCGCCCAAGCCTATCGCCGCTCCGCGTACGACTCCGACTTTGAGGTCGACTCGGATGACTACGAATACGAACCTGTAGACGAGTTTGAATTTTTGTAAATTATGATATGCATTATGCATGCTTGCATTTTTAGCTACGCACAACAGTAAACACAAGTTTATATACATTAATTTGGTAAAATACATGGAAAACCAACCGAAGAGCTCTGGTATGCAACAAAAAAGGGGGAGACCAGCATACAGAAATAAAAAGAGTCGTCTAACATTATTGTCAAACCGACGGTTTCCGAAATAAAACACACATCCGCGTAAACATCATACAAGAAGAATAAATGCAAAAAAACCACACAGAAGTATTAGCTGAGAAGCCCCAAGTTCAGCGAGGTCGGTGTCGATTGTTCTGCAAAACACAAAAAACAACCAAAACACCGACTCGAATGAATATTTTAAACAAAGAATAATCCGAAACAAACATCAGCAGGATTAAATAAATAAAATTTTAGCTTGGGATATCGAAACTTAAATCAAAGAAAAGTAAGCTTAACGAGCACGACGTCGGGGCACGGCATACTTTCTTCCTGGAACCGGGGTTCCCATTGCAAACGGATTAGATTGCGGCGGTTGTTGCTGCTGCTGTTGCTGTGGCGTTGAGGTCATTCCCATTCCACCAGCTGCAAAAGCTGGAGTAGCAGAGGTGGCACCAAAGTTGAACACTGAAGCCGGCGTCTGGGGGGCAGCAGACGGAAGTGCACCAAACTGAAATGCCCCGTCGGCTCCATTTGAGCCAACATTGCTGTTATTGTTATTGTTGCCAAAGCTGAAGGTGGAAGCAGGTGTTGCTGTTTGGGGCTGACTTGAACCAGCACCAAAAGAGAAGCTAAATCCAGAAGTTCCCGACGAAGGAGCACCACTGGACTGGCCAAATCCAGAGAAACCAGGCTGAGACCCGCCCGCATTATTCCCAGTAACAGGAGCAGCAGGAGCAGCAGTGTTGCTACCAAAATTAAATGTGCTTGTCGGCTTAGCAGCTGCAGTGTTGCTAGTAGCTGCACCAAAGTTAAAAGACGATGTGGTAGCTGTATTTCCAGTAGCAGGTGCACCAAAAGCAGAGCCAGCTGTAGAGGAGGAAGATCCAAATGCACTACCATTGCTGGCAGAAATTGTTGGTTTATTGGTATTGAAATTAAAGGTTGAGGCAGGTGTGGTGGTCTCGCTTCCGCCCAAAGCCGGTTTCGAGCCAGAGGATGCTGAATTCGCTCCAAAGGCGAATCCAGAAGAGCCGCCTCCAAAAGCACTTTTCTTTGCGGGAGGTTCCGAAGCATCTTCACCTCTGTCTCGCTTTCCTGGAGACTGGAATATACTTGGGTTCGCCGCACTTGCAGCTCCAGAAGTTGGTCCATTCTGACTAGACGCAGTAGATTGACCGAATGAAAAGGTTGGCTTAGATTCGGTGGGCTTGTTATTGCCAAACAAAGACCCATTGGTACTAGAAGCTGCATCAGTCTTCGTAGGCTCCGGTATACTTGAAGGAGCTCCGCCGAAATTGAACTTTGGAAGCGCAGAGGTAGTTGAACCGGATGTCGGTGCACCTAACGAAAATTTGGGGGCTTCAGTCGCCGGCTTTTCGCTAGATTTTTCGGTATTTCCACCAAAATTAAACTTGGGAGCTTCTGTCGAAGTTGAGGCAGCAGCAGGAGCACCAAAACTAAATTTGGGAGCTTCAGTCTTTGCGCCGAATGCAGGTTTAGCTTCATTTTTTGAGCCAGAAACGGAAGCACCGAAAGTAAATGGTGTAGTAGTAGTGTTTTCAGATTTCTCTTGAGTGTTTGGTTCAGAGTTATTTGTGGTTGGAGGTTTCGAAAAGGAAAATTCAGGGGCAGAAGCAGGCTTGGTTTCAGCATCCTTCACAGTCGAATCTGCAGCTTTAGGAGCACCAAACGAGAATGGCTTGGCAGTAGTCTCGGCGGAAGAGGAGGTAGAGGTTGAACCAAAGCTAAATGAGGGCTTTGGTTTATCATCTGTTTCCGCGGATTTTCCAAAACTAAATGCAGGCTTAGCAGCGCCCGCTGTGGGCTCAGCTGGTTTATTGAAACTGAACGAAGGCTTTGTAGATGCGTCTGTTTCAGTAGATTTACCAAAACTAAAGCTAGGCTTAGCAATATCCTTGGTAGAGTCCAAAGCGGGTGCTTTACCAAAGCTAAAACTAGGCTTGGCATCTTTCTCAGACTCTGCAGGCTTGTCACTGCTTTTCGAAGGAGCAGAAAAGTTAAAAGTGGGGACTTGGGTGGCCTTTTCGATAGGCTTCGTCGACTCGGCACTAAATCCAAAGAGAGACGGTTTCGGCGGTTCTTCGGTCGGTTTTGTAGTGATGGCAGGCGGCGCAGCAGCCGGTTCAGCAACAGTTTCCGCCTTTTCTTTGGCGGCGTCGACCTTGAAGTGGAATCCAGCACTTGGAGGCACCTTCTCAGCCTTCATCTTTTCCAACGCTTCTGCCTCGGCCTTGCGCTTTTCTTCTTCTTGTAACTTTTCGACCTCTTTGCGTCTTTCCACCACCTGAGGGTCTTCAGCTTTTGGACGTTGGCCAAGTTTAGATTTTACAGGACGCTCAGGGGATGCGAGGGTCTCCAATCGAACTTTCTTTAGTACCGGTTGAACCTCCTCTTCATCATCGCTATCATCATCGCTAAAGTCGGCATTAAAAAAGCCTGGTCTTCTTGATCGATCAAAAGGGATGTCAGACAATTGTAATGGTCTCTTTCGCTTGACGACATCATCTAGAGCCGGAACTTCCTTCTTTGCGCTTGAAACCTCACTAGCGCTTTCAGTTTGAATGACCCGATCAACATAAGGCGATGCTGATCGCTGACGTAGCTGTAGTTCATGTTGTAATCGGTTTCCCTTTTTCTGCCAATCCGCGCGACGAGGGGGGCGATAAGGAGGGTACCTGGTGCGAGATGCTGGAATTGAAAAGTCGACCACAGCCTCGGTGGGGATAGCAGGTGTATCAGGAACTTGACGAGATGATTCTAAAGGAGAAGTAGCACGACGTTTTTGAGGCGAAGAAGTGCTGGGAGTCTGTTCAATT
The DNA here is from genome assembly GCA_030582095.1 of Trigonopsis vinaria. Lineage (NCBI taxonomy): Eukaryota > Fungi > Ascomycota > Trigonopsidomycetes > Trigonopsidales > Trigonopsidaceae > Trigonopsis > Trigonopsis vinaria. The sequence goes on along the minus strand of JAKTWP010000003.1, from coordinate 809,858 downwards.
TGTAGCGACGCCTGTCGAGAGTGAAGAGCGCGCGAATTTGCGTTTCCTGGCACTCTAGCTACCTGCTTTTTTCTACTTCCGGACTGTTCTAGCTGTGGATCAAGAGATTTTACACGACGCTGGCGTTCCTGGCGACGAAGAACCTCACGATATGCATTCACAATTGACACAGGGTCATTGGGTTGCCACTATTTTATTTAGTAAAGAGTTTCCAATAAGTAAATTCATACATACCACAATATCGGAAAAGTCTGGACTCAATTGACGTTCTTCGTGTCGAACGACGGTCGTCTGTGGTTCAACCTCAGCCAAACCTTCGGCGGTAAACATTTTGCCAGCTTCGGGATTGAAATTAGCCTTGAGATCGCTATCAAAATCGGATTGTTTAATGAGAAGCGCAGTCGAAGGGTTAGGACCTGACCGTGATTGCTTGCGTGGACGGAGACGAGAAATGTATCTTAATAAGTCAGCCCCTGTGAAAGGAAATTAAACAACAAAAACCCAACTTACGGTGTCTCTCCCACGAAATGGGGTTTGCTTGCTGCATTTGTATTGCGACTGCTGCTTGCAGTGGAGTCATTGGACTGCGTTCGTCCGGGAGACTGGCTCTCTTCATCAGTAATTGTCTCTTTTCGTGTCCAAAGTAACGATGACAACTTCTGAGAGACCGTGGATGCAAAGGAGGAAAAAAGCGAGGATGAGCCAGTTGAAGAAGATGTGACTTGGACGGCACGCGAATCTAAAGCAGGACGAGCGTAGGGTGTTGGTCGAACTGAGGGCGGTAACGACTCCAACGTCGTATCCACAAAGACCTTAGAGTTCACACCGCTATTCTGTGTCAATCCCACGCTTCCTCGCGCGCGTCGAGCAGGACGACGAGCTGAACGCAAAGGCCCACCGGCGCCGTTTGTGGCTGAAATCGAAGACATTCAAACTCAAACAAACAAAAAAAAATTCACAAAACTTTCCGCCCTGCAAAAAAAATAACACACAACTCAAAACAAATGCAAAAGAAAAAGACTGCGCTTCAAAGCGCTTCCAAAGGCCGAGAAAATTCGATGTTTTTTTTTCTTGCGGAGGAAAAAAAAAACGGTTGCTACGGCGGTTGTCAAGAGCAACCAAGTTTATAAGTTATTTCTATTTCGTAAGTTAGCTGGGAGTTTGGGATTAACTACGGTTCAATTCAGAGAGCAAGCATCTTCTTTTGTGCCCTGTCTCGACTCAAACAAAGCGGTTGGCTGGCATAATCATTTTTGACGCCGTGGTGCTCCGGGCAGTCATCGAAAATGACTAGGGTCTGGAACCCAAAACGTGTAGCCGTACTTTTACTTGCACACTGCCCGGTGTTCTAGTTCGGCATGGAGCTTTAGAACATCGGAAACCCTGTTGAAATCCTTGACATTCTAGGTAGATAGACTGGTCATAAAGAGTCAAAGAACATCTATCACTTTACCAAGTGATATAATAGAGCGAAGCAGTCTATAACCAGCCCCACTAGATATTAGCAATTTCAGAGTGGTATGTAGAACGAGTCCAAATAAATTTATAGTCTTTACTCTAACGATAACAAGTGTGGAACAGATGATAGCACTACTGCTTCAGATTAGCATTTATTGACTATACCTCGGACAGAAAATCATGCAAAGATATTATGAAAGGCTGTTCTCATGCCATGAACTTTTCTGTTCTGATAGTTTTAAAAATGCTCTGCTTTGACTTATTACCACACCTCCATCTACCACGTAAAAAACCAAGTATGTCAATTTCTTGGCATACCTCGAAGAGCGATAGTTTGAAACGTAGCAATTTGTGTGTACAGAGCAAAACCGTGCATGCCAGTGCAGTTGATGATTCTAGAGTGGGAACCAAAAGCCGTTTTTAAGTTCAAACGGTAATCACCTTTCAAGGCAACATCGAGTGGGCCATGCGAGACCGAAGCCGGCCATGACCGCTATCAGAAAGTGAATAATGTAACATGAACAGCCTTGCTATCAAGACCGAAGGCTTGCTGTTGTATCGGCCCCCCAACTACATAGTGTACTGTTTTTACTACATGTCAAAGTGTGGAGGATCCGTATAGAAACAACCTGCTCAATGATTCAAAGTGAGGCGGCATCCCTATATGATTTACACAGAGTGTATCTACGGTCTTTCGGACTTTAGCCGATATCGTAAGCCGTATCCACTACTGGAAGCGTGCCCACTCTCTACGTGACTGAGATAGCAAAAGGTGGTGCCATCCACACAAGGGATATCTCAACGTTTCAGGTTACATTTTGCTGAGATTGTAGAGAAACACCCAGGAGATTAGAGCAAGATTAGAGCCCAGACCTCCATCGGCGAGTGATAGAGAAATGCAACACACCACCTTTAACCGTCTTCATTGTCACGTTACAGCCAAAACTGTCGATCGCCCCGACAAAAAACTCCAAAAACAAACAAAAAAAAAATTTTTATTACCAAAAGACGGTAAACACAAAAAAAAAGAAAAAGGCAAAGCTGAGTCGCGAGTCAAGGCAGAGGAGCGTCGAGTTGCACCGCTAAGCCAAACCAACCATCTCCCCAGAAGACAACAAAAACAAAAAACAAAAAAACAAAGCTCGGGCAGATTAAAAACAAACGCGTTTGCCGCGGAAATTGAAAGAAATTCCCTGACACTTAAGAGGGATATTCGAACCGCGGACCTGCCGCGGAAGGTCGAAGCGATGTAGTGTTACGGTGCAGACACTGAAAAAACACTGTATTCAGTGTCTGTGTGCTTTTAGGGTGACAGGCACGTGACTATAAACTCCGTGTTTAACTAATCATGCGGCTGACTCAGCCCCTTCTTGGGAGATAAGCTGTCTCCGAGTCAGCCAAGCAAATTTAGAAAGGGAATTTGTTTTTAGAAAGGGAAAATTTTCTAGAAAGGGAAAAGTTACTAGAAAGTAAAAGGCTTCTAGAAAGGGTGAACACGGACAAGTTGGGAGTTCCCCTGACTCCCAGACGATAAATACACCTTCACCACCGACACCACCGACGCTAAAATCCACACTGTTTAACTAACTTCCTACTCCCATTCCATTCCCCTTCTATAAACAAACTTCCTTTTAGAAAGGAGCGCCTCTAATTGCACCGGGACGACTCTAATGACTCAGTAAATATAAACTAGCTTACATCAGCCGCGCTTATTTGCCCACCCAACTCCGAGGTGCGCAAACCAACGCCGAAAAAAAGCCCAGCGCGGAAATCGCCGCCCAAACCAAAGGAACCAAAGTAATGTAAAAATTACTTTAATTAAAAAGATGGCAAAGAAATTTAACGTGTTGAAGAAGTTTTTTTAACCGTCGTATACTCTTTGGTCTGGTCAAACCAATACTCGCTCGAGGCCCTAAACTCGTCGGAGTGTCCCGTCAAAAATTCATGCAGACACCTAATTGCACTTAAAATAATGTCTGCATCAGAGATAACACTGGGAAACCCTTCAGCCTGCAAAAGTGAAAAGAGCAACCCTTTCCCTTTCCCAAAAGAAAACAATTTTAAAATAAATATATTAAATAAAAAAACAAATGAGTGGTGAGTTGCACTGTGCTTTGTGTCGTGGAGATCCTGGCTAACGATGAGAGAAGGTCAAGCTGGGCCTACTCCACCAGCATCTGCGCTGTCGTCTGCTCTGCGCCTGTCTCAGCAGCCGCCAACATCTAGTACAGGCTCTACTTCGCCTGCTATTTCTGCCTCATCTCGTTCGTCTGGTCTCACGCAGGCTATTCGCGTCCGTCTACAGTTTACAGACGAGTCGCTATGGAAGCGCTTCTCTGCTCGCCGTTTGGAGCTGATTGACTCGCTCGCTCTGTCTTCTAAAAAGGCTAGCGAGCAAGATAGTGAAATCCGCGTGGTGGCTGAACAACTACGAGTAGAGTTTGGCTTTGGTCCCGAAACCGCGGTCGACTTTGATAAGCTCGTGCGAGCAGCGGTCCAGAGCGTGCGTCGAAATCGCAAGCGTCTGCCTAAAAGCATGTCTCGACAATCTCAGTATCAGCCAAAACGTGCGTCGGATTTCTTACATTGGCAGGATCTGAGCGGTGCGGGTACTGGTGCTCCCGGTACAGATATCCCACCCTCGCCAGCCCACTCTGTATCGTCGCTGAGTTCCGCGACGGTCAGCCCCGTTAATTCGACACCAAGTGGATATCCTTTACCGCCATTAAAACGTCGGCGCTCGATAGTACCTCATTTGTCGGGTGGATCTGAGACAAACCTGCTCTCGCTCTACTCGCTCTCGCAAAGCGCGCCCTCCTCAACAACACACCCGGCACTCGCACATCGTCGAAACACATTTACATCACATCCAATGTACGAAGACATGTCACCGGGGTCAAGTCCCGCGTTGGTAAACGGTTCGAGCTACTTTGAAGATCACCACAGCCTGCAAGAAGCCCGCCGTGGCTCGATATCGCAGGGAGATGCAGCCATGTTCTTTTCGGCACGTCCACCTTCTCTCTCGGCCGGACACCACACTCCTGCCTCGTCGACAGAGATGGTTGAACTGTACTACCGTAACTCGCTCATGTGCGCGATACGCAAATCACAGGCTCAAGATTTGGCAACTCTGCACTCATTTGCTCGCCAGGCTTTGCAGATTGTCTATGATGTGCCTGTGAACTTGGGATTTGTGGCGTTTGATGGCAAGAAGATCCCGCTACATACCGACGCAGAGCTGGGCCACACATATGCAACTGCCTCTTTGGTGCGACTGGAGGTCACGTTGTCCGGTGATAAGGCTCCTCCAGCTCATAGAATCGCCATTGACTCTTTGGTGAGCCCTCCCATGAATCAGCGTCTCATTCCTCCTCCGCTCCAGCCGCACCCGTCGTCTTCAGTCTCATCGACACTAGACGACTCCTTGTTACCGTCGATATCGGCTCTCAGCGTATCTGGTGGACTCGTGTCACAGAGTACTTCAGCTTCCGTCAGCGTCACTTCGTCGCCCTCCTCCTCCTACTCACACTCATCTCTGATGTCGGCTCAGCCGCCGTTTCAACTTACGCCCACGCTCTCCTCCTCTCACGGCACGCTACCCGTGTCCATGCCACTGGGATCTAAAGTGTCTCAGACAACAACGGGCTTTCAGCCATCGGCAATGACGCCTGCTCCTCAAGGGGCTGCCGCCACCAGTAGCAGCTCTCCAAGGGCAGGTCAAGATGCCTTTCAAAACTTTACACACTACGTCCACTCCTTGCGGCCGATTGACCCCAATTCGTCTACAGACAAGAGCATGACTGTGGCTTTGGGCCAGTCGGTTCTCACCTCGGCGCTTGCGCTCACGCTCGATCGCTACTTTGCTTCGTATCCGCGGGAGGTGACCGCTGCAGTGCAGTCGCGCTTTTCAAACGCCGACCAGGCACTCTACCTGCTTGCAATGGACTGCTTCACACATCTGCAGTCGACTGACTCCAAGGAGCCAGACATGGAGAAGCTCATGGCTGTTTTTGGCTTCCACACGCGCGAACACGCTGTGGACGAGCTGCGTGCACTGGTCGGACTCACAGTGCGCGAGTTTGGCTTTGATGCCATTGTTGCTGCGCTGTCGCTGATTTTCCAGGACCTCATCGGACTCGATCTCGCCGGTCGTGGTGCTGGCTGGTCGCTCAAACGAGTGAACTTGACGGTCTCAGACGACGTCGTTCAGGAGGCGGCAGCCTTGGCCTCAGGACCGCGTTCCTCCTTCTCGCTGCTAATCCGTTACAAGGACCTCATGGCCTCCGTACCTGCGGTCACGCAGCCGCAGCTCGAACTCCTCGACCTACAGCGCCTGGTCCGTCGCCTGTTCTCCCTACCCGCCGTACGTCAATTCAAACTGCGCTCGGCTGCTGGTGCACTCTTTGAGTGCGACCGCGATGTTGAGTCTTGCGTTGTTGCGGCGCGCGACGCCAGTGACACTGGCGTAGCAGAACCGCTGCGCATCGAGGCCTTTGAGTCCTCCTCCACCGCGCCTCCACCTGTCAACTCGACACCCTTTATATCTTCCCTCACGGCTGCCCGTCAACCGCCGCAGTCGCAACCGCCCTCGACCTTATCGGTCTAAAAACGCTGTTTGTTGTTGTTGTTTTTTTTGTTTGCTTAAGTTTGGTTTGGGCTCTTGGTGTTCTCTTTTCCTTTTGGGTGCTTTTTTTTTTCTTGCCTGATGGTTTCTTGGCGATAGTGTTGTATTTTGGAAGCCCTTTTTTTAAACTCTTTGGAACACTCGGCGGATGCTTGTATATATACTGCTGCGCCTCGCAGTCTTTCGGGCTGGTGCGTGCACGAGCATTTCTTCTCTCTGTGTGTCTGCTTTAGGAAAATATAAAAAAAAAACCCTGTCGACTTCAACAAGTCACTTATTCTTACTCTAGTCCACATCTACGTAGACATACATGTATGCAGTAGTCGTATACGCACGAAATTCAACCATTTTAATCATTTTATACTACTGCTTCTGCTTTTTACACCATCATTCACCGCCACTTTGAGAAGCAGGCTCAGCCTGGCCCTCACTTTTCCTCATCCTTTTCTCCGCCCTCGTCCTCGTCCTCGGTATCGGTGTTTATGTCGGAAAAGTATGCATCGTTCTTCGCCTCCTCGTCTAGCTCGTCCTCGTCGCTTTCGGAACCGTCATTGCTCGACTCGTATTCATTATCGTCGGGGACTTGCTTAAAAGTGGCGAACCGACCGGCAGGCTCATTGTCATCCTCTGCGTCTTCAACAGGCTCAACAGTCGCACCAGACTGCACTTCGGGACTGGGTGACACCTTGAAGCGCACCGTCAGCGCCTTGGGCTGGGCGACAGAGTTGTTGGCATAGCTGTCGGACCAAATCTTGACGGCAAACTCAAACGTGTCAGTCTGCTCAGGGGCCGGGGAGTCAAGACGAATCTTAAAGGTATTGATCTTGCTAGAGTCGTCGTAGAAGCGAGACATGATAACAGGACCCTCGGCAACACGGCCATCAAGAGGGTTACCCAGGGTGATGTACCACTTGGGAGTGTGGTACACCGGTAGATAGGGGTTGCTCACTGTTGGTGGGTGTGGAGGTTCGTCGTTGGTCAACAGAGGGTTGAGCAAGTTCTTAACGGCCGACGCGTCCAGCGGATCGGTGCTCGTGGGAGATGAAGAAACTTCGGCCTCGCGGTCAGCCTTGACAAAATCGTCATGCGTCTCTGCAAGCGGTCCTACTTCCTCGCCAGCATGAAAAACACGGAACTTGATGTACAAAAAGACAATCGATTTGGCCACAATGACATCCTCACCAGGACTAACAAAGTATGCGTCCAGTAACTGAACGGCAGGCATGGACTTGGCATATTCAATCGCAGTCTCAAAGGTCGCATTGTCCTTCTCGAGTCCAAGAGCCTTCTTCTGCTCGGCTTCGCTAAGATCAAAAAGATCCTTGATAGTCAATTCGCTGTATTCATCAGAAATAGAATCCTTCGTAATTCCTGGAAGCTGAAGAACTTCAGCTCCTTCAAGAGGAATAGCCTGAACCAAAGATTGCGATACCTTCGAGACAGCCTCAATCAAGCGGTCTCGCTTAAACGCACCAACGATATCAAGAAGAGGATCAACCAGTAATACAGCGCGAGCAGCAACATTGAGCTTGTCGATTTCGTTATCAACTGGACGTCTCTCGATATAAGCCTCAAGCAACTCCAGCACCTGCTCCTCCTTCAAATGCGGGAGTAAGGTCTTGAATTCGGTGGCACCGGCAATGGTCTCAAGCAGATATTGCGGTGTAATCTGAAACTGGTGCTTCTTGCCAATTCGCTCGAAAAAGTAGCTGGCAGTGTCGGTATGAATGCCCGTCTTAGTGTAGGTCTTGGTGCCAGACCACCATCGACCAACAAAGTAAGGAAGACCAAGACCGAAAAATGCCGTGTAAATAGTAATAAGGATAGGAGATCCAGTCGCATCAATCAAAAACTTGGGCAAAGCCACACCATGAGTAGGCGCCTGCGCGCCATCAGGATGACCAAACTTGATGTAGTTGTCACGAGTGACCTCGTCTGTCAATGCCTTGTATGCCTTGGTAATGTTCACAAACTGCTCTTCTAGAAGCTCTCGAGAGATATTTAGTTCGTTTCGGATCTTGTCGGGGTGGAACTTCAACGACAGCCTCTTGTAATGCGAACGAATTTCCTTCTCAGTAAAAGACTATCAGCCAAGAGTTAGTTTGGTTCTTTATATAACGAAAAAAGCAACTCACAGTCGAAATACCTAAAATTTCATAGGGATCATATCTAGTATCATCGATTGAGCTCGTGGTGAAGACATGGTATACAAGCCACGCAAGGACAATCCAACCAATAACCAAAAGGATTCGTCTATATTTGAGTAATGTCAGCAAGGTTCCATTTCCTGTAACGTCTCCACAGTTGTCGAAACAGGTCTATCATTTTTTTTTTTTTGCGCTTACCGTCCAGTCCAAGTTGGCTTAGCCCGACCCTTTGCTCGCACGCTTTCAATCAAGTCACTGCTAGCATGCTTGTAGACTTTGGCGGGTTTCTTAGCACCGCTCGAAGCACTTTCCTTCTCCTCTGTCGATCGTTAGCTCACAGCTCCCTGTCCTACTCCTTACTTCAACGCACCATCGGACGCACGCCCAGTAAAAAAGAGACTCAGCGTCGACGGGATGAGCACAAACAGCAGAATCGTAATGGCAAAGTAAGGCCAAACATCGCCATTCTCATCAAACGACGACTCTGTCATGATTGCCAACAAAGGTCACGGAAATCCAAAGAAAAGAAAAGGGGCGTCCACAATCAACGCTCATTCAACGCCTACGCTCTCAAAACTTCAAATTCTACAAAGTCAGCAATACAACATTAAAAAATAAAAACAGTGCTGGTCATTCAATTCAAAATACATGCATACATACAAAAGGTTCTTTTCTCGCCAAAGCAGAGAACCGGTCGTCGACCTCAAATATACAAAACAGAGAGTCAGATCGAATAAAACCAAAAGGAAAAGTTTCCAGAAAGGTTATATAACAAAAAAAATAATCAACGTAAAAAAACTTCATACTTTTCCTAAAACTATAAACAGAGATAATATCAGACGCCATTTGGATACTGTGTTCCAATAAAAAATGGACAAAGGAAAAGAATTATTTACACCCCAAGAACGTAAAGTGGGGAACTAGACAGACAGCAAAAAGCAAAGTCACAAACAACTAGCTGTTTGAGGATGCTTAGAAGCCGGGCATACCGCCCATGCCGCCCATGCCGCCCATTCCACCGGGAGCGCCTCCAGCAGGCTTCTCGGGCTCGGGGGTGTCAACAATAGCGCACTCGGTAGTACCCAAAAGCGAGGCAACACCAGAGGCATCGACAAGAGAGGTTCGGACAACCTTGAGGGGATCGACAATACCAGCAGCAATCATATCAACGTACTCGCCTTTGGAGGAGTCGTAACCCTTCTGGAAATCGTTTCCAAACTCATCAATAACCTTTCCAACAACAACAGAGCCCTCACCACCGGCATTCTCGACGATGGTCTTAGCAGGTCGAGTGATAGCAGATCGGATGATGGAGACACCGAGCTTCTGGTCAAAGTTGGCAGTCTCAACAGCATCCAAAGTGCGGGAAGACTTCAAGAGAGCAGTACCTCCACCGGGAAGGATACCCTCCTCAACAGCAGCACGGGTGGCGTTCAAAGCATCAACAAATCGATCCTTCTTCTCGCCGACCTCGACCTCGGAGTGACCACCAACTCGAATGACGGCAACACCACCAGAGAGCTTGGCAAGTCGCTCCTGGAGCTTCTCCTTCTCATACTCAGAGGTAGAGCCATCGTTGATGACACCACGGATCTGTTCGCATCGCTGGACAATGCTGTCCTTCTCACCGGCACCGTTCAAGACAATAGTGTCCTCCTTGGTGATGGTAATAGCACCGCAAGATCCTAAAAGCTCGGGAGTGGCATTCTCAGGCTTGATGTCGAACTCATCGGTGAAGACCTTGCCGCCGGTCAAGATGGCAATATCACCGAGGATGTTCTTTCGGTTGTCACCAAAACCGGGAGACTTGACAGCAACGACCTGGACCTGACCACGGAGCTTGTTCAAGATACAGGCAGCAAGAGCTTCGCCGTCGATCTCCTCGGCAATGATGACGAGAGGTCGTCGAAGCTTGTTGGAGATCTCGAGCGAGGGGAGAATGTCCTGCAAAGCAGAGATCTTCTTCTCGGACAACAAGAGCAAGGCATTTTCAAACTCAACCTTGCCGGTCTTGACGTCAGTGATGAAGTAGGGTGAGATGTAACCTCGGTCAAATCGCATACCCTCGGTGATCTCAAGCTCGTCCTCGATAGTCTTTCCCTCCTTGACGGTGATGACACCCTCTTTGCCGACCTTCTCCATGGCATTGGCAATCAATCGTCCAATGTGGTGGTCGCCGTTGGCAGAGATGGTAGCGACCTGGGCAATCTCGGCCGAAGTGGTAATGGCACGGGCATTTCGCTGGAGCTCGCCAACAAGGTGATCGACAGCAGCCTGAATACCTCGACGGAGGTCCATGGGGTTGCATCCGGCAGCAACGTTCTTGCAGGTCTCAGTGAAGATGGCACGGGCGAGAACAGTGGCGGTGGTGGTACCGTCACCGGCAGTCTCATTAGTCTTGGTAGCAACATCCTGCAACAAACGAGCACCCAAGTTCTCAAAGGGATCCTTAAGAGTGATTGACTAAATAGGTTAGTTGATCTGTCAATTCATCTTCCCCCTCCCACGTTTGGAAATGCGGAGTATGTCGGGGAAGAGAGCGGGACAGTCGGCACTTACTCGAGCAACAGTGACACCATCCTTGGTGATCTTGGGGGTACCATAGGACTGATCAATGAGAACATTGCGGCCCTTGGGACCGAGCGTAACCGAGACAGCCGAGGCAAGCTGCTCCACGCCCTTGAGCAGAGCAGCACGGGCATCGACGCCAAATTTGAGGTCCTTCGACGAGGCAAATCGGACGCCCGAAATCGACGCGGCAATGCGCTGCGAACGCGCGGGAATTTGCTTGCGGATCAAAGCTCGCTGCATCGTTCTTAGTTTCTTTTGGAAGGAAGGAATAGAAGAAAGAAGCCCGTTTTGACTGAAAATTTGTGTGGCTGTGCCAACAACGTTGTTTCACTTATGCCATAGAATCTTCCAGCAGGTTTCGCAACTGCTCGCTACCGTTTCGAGGAGAGGGAGAGGCTACGAGGTATTATTTTTCTGTATTATACATAATTATATATTAATGGGCCAATGGAGTTTCGTCTAATCGATCTCAATGACCTCTGACATCTTGGGCGATTTGCGGTCATTGGGCAGGCTCTGCTGGTCCCGGCGTTTGCGACTGGCCCGTAGCGTTTGTCCCTGTCCAGCAAAATGGTCAACAGAGTTCCCACTCTCCTTCTTATTCTCGCCGTCCTCATCTTCTTCGTATGGAACAACAGGGAAACCAAAGAAAAGCTGTCCAAAGGGTAGCTCAAGAGCAATGGGCTCGCCATCAAGCGCTGAAGGATCAAGAGGAGTAACAACACCAGAAGAAGCCATTGATACGTCTCCATCATTTTCTTCAGTTGTAGTGGGTTTTCCCGACAATCGGAACCCGTCTCCAACCGCCGCAGCTGGTGGCTCCCGCTTGGTCTTGACTAATTGGTTATAGTTTATAGACTGTGCCATCGAACCTGTACCTCCAAGACCATGACCTGCAAAACCTTGAACGCTACCCCCTAATGATGATGTTGTACGTGATGCCGAAGACGAGGCAACCGGGGTGGGCTCCACATAACCGACGGGTGGAGCAAAATCAACCTGAAGATCTGATTCAACAATTGATATTCCCTGATGGTCACGTTCTGGTTTGACTTCGAGTACTTTTATGCGATAGATATGGTCATTGTAACTGATCTCAAACGAGTCACCAATCGTCAGACAACTAAAGTTGCGTAAAGCTGTTTCTAAAACGGCTTTGGGATTTGAAATATCCAAAAAGTCAACACTCTGTGGCTCTATCTTTATAAATGTACCAGTGGGGAGGCTGGTAGACGAGATTTCGAGTAGACCACCTGGTTCTATCTGCAAAGTTTCCATAATCTGTGGACTTTTGTTAGCTCAATCGTCAATCTTGGCAGTTAAAATACATACCCATTGAGGTAGATATGCTCGTCCCTCCTCTGCTATAAATTCCAGAACTCCAGCATGTGTAACTTTGCCAGTCTCGTCATTTTTTAAATCAAAGAGCATCGGGTAAGTAATATTAAGTTGTGCTTAATACATAATTAGTATAATTTATCCTCAAAAATCATTGATAGGAATCACTAACTCAGTTTATTGAGGGCTGTCGGGGGAAGAATGATCTTGCCACCGTAGTTTAGAGACTCTCGAGTAGATCCCGGAAGCATTGCCACTGGATAGCAGCGGAAAAAGTCTGAAAACTTCTGTATTCCCATTACGGGTCTCATCATTCCATATACATCGCCGCCTGCCCATCCTTGCGATGGGAATCCAAACTGTCCATTGTCAGCTTGGAAAAAAAAACAGCAAGAGAATAGGGAAAGAAAGCAGTATTACACTCGCATTATGATAGCGCTGCCAGTCCGAATTCTCTTCACTCACCATTGGTGGCAAATAAACAAATCAGTAGTGCTATGGTGTAGCTGGGTTGACGTTGATGCGGTTGGTTTACAACTCCATTTCAATTTGAGGTTGGGACATTCAAGTATTTTTTTATATCAATTTGCTGCTTATATGTTCAACTATAAGGACTGGTACTTGTATTTCAATTTCAATGTCATTTATTCAGTTCTCGCAAGCTTTCCTGTCAGCTTCTCTTTCGACTACGCATAGGCCCCTCAATTGTAATTTTCGTACGATAACCTCTAATGGAGCTGCTTTTGTTGTTTAAATGATATTTTAAAAAAAAAGTCATTCAACTGGTTGAATCTCCAGTTTCTATATTCCTCTACGTAAGCATCCTAGATGTTTAAAAAATAAGCATTATTTCGACCTGAAAATCTCCCAAAAATTGTAAAAATCAAGTTAACAGATGTTTCAAAATACGACTAAGTTTTTATATCAATGGTTAAGATATATATTGTTCATTTTCTATTAATCATGCAAGATTCCATCCCTTTTGTAACCTCTCCAAAGCAGCCTTGCTCGACTCTTTACCAACATGGCCGGATAACACCTTTTCAATATCATTCCAGGCAGCAGAAGTAATAACAATTGGTTCAATATTTCCAGAGACAAGAGCTTCTGGCGAAACCATAGCGGCGGGAGTGGGTGCCTTCTTCACGACCATGACCGAGAAGGAAATCTCTGTCTGAGAATCGGCGACCTCAGCAAGTGTCTTGAGATCGGAGATAGGTCTAGCACCAGAGAGAATCTTGAAATCGTCAGGAGTCAAATACGACAGCTCGTTCTGCTTGCTAAAGTACTCCGACACGAGAGCAGTCTTTACAGATCGAATGGTATCAGTCAAAGGCAGTGTCAAGACTGTGGAAAATCGAGGAGTTCGAAGTGATTTGATATTGATTGTGACTGGAAAATTTAGCCATGGTCGTTCATAAAGCTAGACAGCACTCACCACTGGACGCTTCAACCTGCTCGCTATCCGAAGCCAGGCCCTTTTTCTTCTTTAATGGATAAACAGGAAGAGTCTGCGAGTTAGTATATCTGGTTGTAGCTTGTGGATCCCACTTACCAAGACAGTCTTGAAGTTGATATTGGGATCAACAACGTTTAAGTCTGCAGCATAGTTGAAGTCATTCTTCTTCTGCTTTAAAGAAAGAAGACTGATATATGCCCGAGCAAAGGATTTCTCGTCCGCTGCTATAGAAGCCATGGCTTGATGTCTGGGAATTGAGGTTGCCAGATCCCCGACGACAACGTTCAACCTTTCAATGCGCGCCGGCTTTCTGGGCCTGCTCTGCCTGTTCTCACAGCTGGCTAGCGCCAACACTGAAAAGGCTATTTTTACTGTACCCGATATAGAAGCAGTCAGTCTTGCTCCATATGTGGACGTTTTCAATTTGACTCTGGATAATGCCTTTCCTGGTGCGCTTTGGAGCTGGCTCTATGCTTTACCGGATGCAGGAACATATCGTGATACAGTCATACCCGAACCGAAAACCAACGAAAATTCCAATGGTCTCGTCAAGTGGTATCAGATCTCGGGTGTCGTACCTGGCAAATCATACGAAGCTCGCTGCTGCTGGTCAGCTGCCGTAAGTTATTTCGGCCTTAGCTGGTGAACCACATCTAACAACAATAGCAACCTTCTGAAATATCAGTCGAATTCTCTTCCAATCTGACAACCGGTGCTGGCAATTTCGATGGTGTATTTGTCGGCGTTCATTACTATGCCGACTGGGTCTCCCACATCCCAAACTTGACGGCTCCTGTGACTTTTGAATTAATTGTCGAACCCCTATACCTGGGAGTAATTCCATATAGTATTGTCACTATTATTGTGGAATTAATATGTGTCGCTCTGGGGTCTTATTATTTTGTATACCCCGAGTTCTCACGGCTGATATATGCATCAAGATAGACGCACTGATCCGACAAGACTTGACAATGTACAATAACACGCTTACCAACTGATTACGAAAAGGTAGAGCCAAGCGGTGGCTAAAGAATAAACAAAACATAACTTCATCGTATAAATACACCCACCCATACATAAAACCTCTCATCACGCACCGAAGACAAACGTCAAGCAACATATAATTAAGATCCATCCAACAAATAGTTGATTGAGTTGTTCAAATCAAAATTATTCTTCTCCAAAGCTTTAATGGCCTGTTCTTGCGAAAATCCCATGCCAATCAAATCCTCAATCTTCTTGCCATGTGTACTGAGAGTTGGTACACGTCCACTTGTTTCGCGCGTCAAGCGAGGAGGAGGCCCTGAGGGAGTAGCTGGCTTTGGAAGGTTGAATGAAAGTGTTCGGCTAGGTGACGTGATGTTCTCAGTGCTGGGACCACCATTGTTGGCAGAGGGAACGGCTCTACTTCCACCATTGTCGAATCCGGAAAACAAATCCTCCCATTCTTGGTTCGCAGGAGCCGGTGGAGCAGATGTAGGCTCCGGAGAATTGAAGAAACCATTTTGATTAGCGCCATCAAAGTCACCAAAGCTATCAGCAAACTCGTCAATATCATTATCTCCACCTTCCTTGGCTTCATGAAGACCATCAAACTCATCAAACAAATCATTTCCAGTGCTAGTAGGAACAGGAGTTGCACTAGATTGAGAAGTCTGAGAAAAGTTTTGAAAATAATTGTTAACATCAATAGGGCTCTTGGGTGAGCTAGTTTCAGGATTTGGTACGCTTGACACTACAGTAGCGGATTCGTTAACCACCTCTGGAGAAGTAGCAGTAGGTGTCGCACCCCCTTCTTCCTCATCAGACGAGTCATCACTAGGGTGCTCGATTTCTCGAATTGGAGGGAACTCTTCGTCAGTACGGCTAGGTCGATTGCCATTAACACTTTGTGCCTGCTCTGAAGAAGAGCTAGGAAGAGGGAAACCACCCGGAATTGCAGAAGAGATGTTCTCGGCAGTAATATAGCTTGAATTGCTCGATATACGACTGTCTATAGCCTTTCCACCAGGATAGAGGGTACTGGGAGCACTACCATCATTATTTTTGGTAGCCTCATCAGGATCTTCCCGGACACTGTCTTCATAAGAAGGAGGTAATGGTGGTCTCGGAGGAATAGCAGTTGATTGCGTGCCGACAGACTCAACTTGAGCAGAAGGGATTTGAGCATCATCAAGAACCATTGACGAATAGGTAGTAGCGGTAGTAGGTCCAGAGACTGATTCCGCAGTAGGAGTTTCATCGTCATTTTCAGGTTTGTTTCCAACCTCCTCAACAGTAGTGGTTGCAGCAGTAGCAGTAGCAGTAGCATCAGATGTGAGAGAGGATTGGGACGGTTGTTCAGAAGGTGTAGAGATAGCTTCTTGAACGACCTGATCAACAGACTCTGATTCAGAATCAACCTCTTCAATATCGCTACTCACCGAAGGTTCAACAATTACATCACTAATCGTCGCGACAGAAGGACGAGGTCCCGGAGGTGGTGAAATTGGCCCTTCTTCATATAAATCAGAAGATGATTGGTTGGGAGCAGTATCCAAGGTAGGGGAGTTTTTGACATAAGAAGACTCCGTTTGAGAATCATCCACGTCCCCTTGAATTGATAGAGGAGGGTTGTTTTGAACAGAAGACGAAACTGAGTTAGACCTATTAGATGAGTACGGAGCACCTCCAGCAGCGATAGGCTGAAATGAAGTATTATTAAAAGCCTGATACTCAGAAGTGGGGGGTGAAGACAGCGGTGTGTCGGCAGCTTGCGGTAATGGGAATTGACCTGTAGGCTGAGACTCGTTGTCTTTAAAAAGGTCATCATACCCAGCATTTGTGCTAGGAGACACCGACGCATTCAGCTGGGTCTCCGAAGTAGTTCTAGAGTTACTCAAGCTGTGAAAAGGGTTTGAAGATACAGCACTCAAAGCTGTAGTTCCGGCAACGGCAACAGCTCCTAGTACGCCACCCACAGTATCAGTAACCGCTCCTGAGGCACCCTCAGAAGACGAGGAGCTTTCCTTCGCTGTAGCAATTTTATCCTGAAGAGAAGATTTCTCTCCTTCCAAAGTAGAAATCTGCTTTTTGTTGACAGCCAATAAATTGCTTTGCTGTTTAGCTTCTTTCTTAGCCACATTTAGATCATTGTTCAATAGAGAAATCTCAGAATTCAGAACCTTGATCTTCTCCTTCAAAGTTGCATTCTCGTTTTGATCTAGTTCAAGAGCAGAAGACGTCTCTTGATATTGAGCTTGAACACTGTGGTAAGAGGCTTCCAAAACCGAAAAGTCGCGACGAAGACCATCAGTTTCTTTCTGAGAGTTGTTCAGCTCGGTTTCAGCCTCTTTAACCTTTAGAACTTCGGAATCATATGTCTGGCGTAAGCTAGCCAATTTTAACGAAATGTTTTCTTTCATAGCTGAAAGCCTGGAAAGCTCGTCATTAGCTCGAGTACGCTTTTCTGTAAGAGCCTGAGTCTGCTGCGTAAGCGATGAGACTTGATTGGAAAGATTGGCAAACTCCATAGTTTCGGCAGTAAGCTTTCCAGAGATTTCAGGATCCTCATCCACTAAAAGATCTTTTGAATTACTAGTAGGCACAGCAATAGTAGCAGCACGCTCAGCAGGTTTAGGTGGGGCAAAAGTAGAAGTGAAAGAAGCAACCGGAACTTGAGGCGTCTCTAGCGAGCTAGAAGCTGGTGGGGGAGACGCAATAGGGGCAGGAACCTGGCTAGCAGCAAGACTTTGAGAAGGTTGCGATTCTGCAGCAAATGTGGCACTTCTTGCATTTGTCTCGGATGCAGGCGTAGGACTGGAAGCGGAAGGTGGCTTTCCTGTATACTGAGCCTGGATCTTCTGCCCGAAGCTAGAAGTAGGAACAAAGGCCTTTCTATTTCCAGGCAATGAAGGTGCAGTAGAGGATAAAGCAGAACTGCTAGGGGGTGAGCTCTTTGAGGTCTCTTCGATAGTGGAGGCCGGGGGTGGAGCAAAAGCATCATTCAAATTCATCAAGTCAAATAATGCAGACTCTTTCTTTGGTGAAGCTGGAGACAGGGGTACAGACTCGACAGAATCCGCAACGGTTGGGCTGACAGGAAAGGAAGCTACTCGATCAAGCGGCAGAGCTGCGTTCTGAGCAGCCGAGGTCTGCGGAGCTGAACGATAAGAAGGAGGGATCAACTTGGTGGGTAAGGTACTGGGTAGTTCATTACCAGACAAGTTTTGCTGAATAAGATACATAGTGACGGCAAAAGCATCTTTATCAAAAACTCCTGTTTTCTTCAAGTCGGACAAATCCCACACAGCAGCTAAAATGTCGTCAGGCAACTTTGATGTAGTCAAAAAAGGTACAATTTCAGAAGCACCAAGAAGACCTTTACGCTCCGTGTCTAGAGAGTTGAAAATATTGTCAAAGTTCTCCTTCTCGTTAGGTGTCACCAGCCAGTCAGAACCTCGATTGGAAGATATCGGTCGAGCAGAAATGCTAGGCTGTCGAGCCACAGGTGGAACAGGTGGCAAACTAGAACGCTTCGATTGGGCTCTAGCAAGTCCTTTAGCACTAGCGGCTTCTCGGAGAATAGGAGGAACCGCACTGGGCAATACTTTAAGAGAATTATTCAACAAACAATGAATCAAATGCATAGCAATTATAAATTCAGTTTGATTCAAAATACCAGATTGATTAGAATCAGCCAAATTCCACACTTGTCCCAAAACTTCATTGGGAAGACGAGCCTTAATGAAGATGTCTCGGGCTTGCTCACCAGTAACGACTCCATTGGATGCCGTTTTCTCAAATAAACTCAAGAAACGTGCTCTATCAGCAGGAGTTAACGGTGGTACATGACTTTGGCTGAGAGGTGCTGGAACTGCGGGGCCATTGATTTTAACGCCATCGAACTTGGGGAGAGGTCCACCAACAACCGCAATCAAGTCCTGGGAAGGCAATTTTCCATGTTGAACCTGGCCAATAAGTCTCAATGCAATGCAGAATCCATGTTGAGTAAGGAAACCATTGTTTTCATCGTCAGCAATCTGCCAAATCTGCGTTGAGTTAGAGTGGCACTGCATCCGGGCCGGGCTTACGCCATTGAACTAACCTCGCCCAGCATTTTGGGAGACAAGTTTGAGCGTTCTAAAAAGCCTCTAGCAGCTTCTCCTGTGACGACTCCAACATTTTCAGTGTCGGCAATTTTGAAGTACTGGCCAAACACTCGCTTCTCCTCTTGCGAGAGGTTCAATTGAATAGCTCAACAAGTCAGCCTCAATTCAACAACACTCACCCCTTCTCCCCCTCCTTCTCAGACATAAAACTCACCTGCGTTGCCGCTGCTCATCACTTCACTCTGTTTTTTCTGGTTTGTGTCCTTTGACCGTTTCTGCGCTGGGTTTGCTGGCGTTGTCCAAACTGAGAGAGAAGAGAAGAAAAAAAGGCCCCGGCAACCCAGTGAAAAGGGTTTGGACTAAAATGAACATCACCGATAGCAACCCACTCTCTGAGAGCTCTCACAGCTACGACAGCTACAACAACAATTTAAACAAAACAAATACACAAGGTAATTATAATATATATTCATAGGGATTTCTTTTTTTTTTTTGGAGAGGGAATGAGTTGATCCAGCACTTCAAACCCTGATTTTCTCCTGCAGGTTGTAGAGACGGTGCTCCGAGCACTGCACATCCATATATTGATCCAGCTGCCAAAATACCCTGTCAATTTGTCCCAAAAATTTGTCAATTACAAGTCTGCGCATTATATAGCGAAGACGGGATCTCACAGAATTGGAGAATTTCTTGGAAATAGCAGTGTTTCGGCAATAGAAAAGAGTGACATCATCCGAACCAGGGTATTCTCTTGACACAGAGCTGATTCGGGCCTGCAGTTTGTAAATGAAATCGTCATCCAAAACAAATTGCTGCATAAATCCATGTCTTAGAATACATCTGAACAGACCTGGATACCCTTCAATTTCTTTGAAGGATATTTGATCGTATTCAGGAACAAAAGGAACGCCCGACGTACGGATTCCGAAAAATATCACTCTCTGATGAAGAGTATGAAAGGTTTTCAAAAACTTTTCAAATAAAAGAGGGGCCGTGTGAGGAGCATTGAGAGTCTGCAAAGTATTGCTGAAAAAGATACATGTTCCGGGAACACGATTAACAAACGAGCCATCCGCCAATCTAAGTTCATCCGGAGTATTATCGGTCTTTGAGGAGGTTTCAGTTTCTTCAGAGTGGCTAGAGATTTCTTCTTCAGCCGGGGAACTCCCCTTCTGCGCCTTGGGATCACTTGGGGTACTGTTATAATTGCCATTTTCTCCAAGACTAAAAACAGCTCTAACAGGCTCTTCCTTTCTAAACAATAGGCTAAGTCTTGAGCGATTGTCATATTCATAGTCGACCTTGAGGGCCCGAAACCAGCGCCAAAGAATGAAAAATAAGCAAAATAGTCCACCGAAAACAATTGGAAACCAGGCACCGTGTGGAACTTTTCTAAAACCTGTAATGATAAAGCACCATTCCAAAGATCCAAAGCAGAGCCAAAAGAAAAGCACCAGATACCATCTAAAGCCTTTCACATAATATAAAACCATAGCACAGAATGTCGTCGTTATAAACAGATCAATAGAAATACCAAGACCATAGGCTGCAGTAACATTATTGCTGGTCTGGAACCCAACCACAGTTAAGATGACGCAAACCATAAGAGCATAATTTATAGTTGGGATATAAATTTTACCTTTAACAGTCTTCGAAGTATGATGAACTTTAAAGGGAGGGCAGCAATCGAGTGTGATAAGCTGATAAAGAATACTCGACACTCCCAGAATCAATGCCTGAGAGGCTATGAGCGTCGACAAAGTAGCCAATACAAACATGATCCAGTACTGACCGGTATTATTGCCACCGGGGATGGAAAGATAAAATATTTGAGAATAGTATTCAGGGTGTTCAATAAGTAAAGCACATTGACCAAAGTATGTGAGCATCAAGCACGGGTAGACAAAACAAGTCAAAGTGCACGAAATCGAAACCGCAGTAAAATGCCCTAAATCAGCAAACATGGCTTCTGTACCTGTGATACACAGCATTACAGCGGCAAGACTCCAGATACCATGATGATAGAGGAAAGTGCAAGCATAGTGGGGGCTGATAGCTGCGAATATACCAGGATGATGAGTGACATTGCATACTCCAATAATGAAATTGGCAATCAGCCAGAAAAAGATTATCGGAGAAAATAAAAGAGAAACAGGCCCAGAACCCCATGACTGTATAAAAAATAACATAGCCAGGATTGCAATGCTGATTCCCATAACAACGTTATTAGATAAAGAAGGAACCGGGATTTGAATACCTTCAATAGCAGACAAAACAGATGTGGTCGGAGTGAGTAAACCATCAGACATGATCATTGAACAACCTAGAAAGCACCAAATAACTAAAAACCAGCGGAACAAGATCATTTTTAAAGAAGCGTCATTCTTCTTCTTGTTAATAAAAGAATCACGAGTCTCGGTCCGGTTAAGTAAGAGCATATCGTCCTGGACTTGAGAGCCAGGGAATTGCACACCTCGAGGCCCTAGCTGAAAGCGCTGAGCAAGCTGAGTGTATAGAGCGACAATACCACCTTGACCATTGTTTCCTCCAAATGGCAATACAACAAACGAATATTTGAAGATAACTATAATGGTAAATGCCCAAAATATACAGGACATGCAGCCATAAACCTCTGCCTTGGTAGGGTTTTGATCAAAAACACTACCAGATTAGAAATGAATCTTCAACCAAAAAACCCAAGACTGATATAAGCATACCTGGAGATAACATATAGAGGACTGGTACCGAGATCGCCGTAAACGGAACCCAAGCTTTCAAACCCCAGAAGTACGAGTTGCAATTTGGAGAACTTGAAAGCCCATAAGTATTTTATTCAGAAAAATGTGAAAAGAATATTACCTTTGGCTTCAAATTATCATATTTGGAGAACTCAGGAGGCTGGCTATCCTCTGAGTCTAGTACCTCTTCGTCGACCGAATCGCGAGCAGCACGAAAGGAGCGCGTAAAAACACTGGTAATTCCCATAAGCAAACTAACCCAACGGATATTCTGAAGAAAGAAAACTAGAGAAAAGGTATGGCATTGTGAGCAGCAATAAATACTACAAACTAGATGCTGGGGGTAATCTGCGGGATATTTTCCCTGGTGAGAAACTGTTTTTTTTTTTCGGTATCCACTACATAAATCACAAGCAAACCCTCGAAATAAATCGCTCGCACCTGACTTTGTTACATTGGTTTTGTTTTTGGCGCTGTGCAGTTTCAGTGCGCGTTGCAATGCAAATGCAAAATCACTCACCAATCTAGCCGAATTGAGTGTGGCTTTGGGCCGTTCAGCCTCCACTGGAGGTAATCAATTTTCACCGCCATAGAGTTTGACTTTTCTTTTTCATTCAACCGAAAAAAATACCGCAAGTCTTTGAAGGGGAGCGGAGGAGGCAGTGAGTGCCGCAGTGGCTCGTGTTTGCGGCCAAATTCATCAAAAGCGGAAAAATATGGAGGCTCTAAAGAAACTGCGACACGCACTAATTAAAGAAACGTGGAATTTCTGCACCCTGCCCTCTCGCGTCCTTTCTTTTCTGCCCGGGGAGTGTTTTTTTGCTTTTCTTTTTGAGTATAATAGTCTTTGGCGAGTCTAAAAGAAGCCAGACCCTCTAGAATGAAGAACCTTTAATTTCAGTAATTTATTTTGTTCATCAAGAAGTATGAAGGGTGCTGTACTATAAAACATCCAACCCATCTGATGAAGATGTTGTAAGCGTTTATAGGATTAAGCATACACCGTTGGTTTCCTGGTGTATACCGCGTTCAGCCTCCTCCAGTCTTGTTTTGACATTCGCTATTGACACTACAATAAAAAATTTCTTACAAGTTAATTTTTATAAATCATTCAAGTATATTCTTTTATAAACTGCCGTTGAATCCCAATTGCAGTTCCAGAAAGAATAGACCCAAAGGATCAAAATTTGCGTCAGTTGCCAGTAGTGCAGGGGCAACGACACTTTGTCTTGGGACGCTAAGCAAGCTTAGACAAACCTTCGACGATTTCCAAAAACAAGAGTAACAAAAAAAGTCACACATAGTGACGTTTCAGTTGTTACACTGAAAAGAACAGATACTACACTTGATCTAAGCCAAAAGGCAAAGAGATATGAGGAACAAAACTTTGCCAATTTGGTTGCCTTTTATAGTTTCTCTGATTGAGTAGGGTAACTCAAGGGTTTGCATGACACATGTGATCGGTTTTCCCTTTTTGAAATATCTACGCGTGGGGTTAGCTCAAAAGCAGGCCGGAGAATGCCGTCAATTTACAATTGAAACAGTGTGCTGCACTTTATACGCCTTGATTAATGTTATATTCCAGTAAAAGTACAAAAAAACCATTTCAGTGACTTTTTAAGCTCCGTCGACTTCCTCATTCAAACCGTTAAAATCAAATATCTCCCTGTTTCGTTTATTCCCCCATGCTATATGCTGTAGTTGTTATTTTCATCACTATCAAGCGTTAGAATTCCAGAAGTCAATTGACAGATTTGACTCACTAGGAAATAATCCGCGACCGGCTTCTTAGACGGCATAGCATCTACATCTTGAGAAGCAGCGTCAAAGACCGGATATTCACGATTCATATAGTCATCAACCTGTAATATCGCAGCAATATTTCCACAACTAAAACGTTTAAATTAATAAAACGGGAAACAACCCACACACACAAAGGCCACTTACCGGTAGCAATAGTTTGGGGCACTCCAAACCGTCACAATGGTACCATCGAACATTTCCTTGTATCCCTCCATAACCAGTTGATGTGCTCTTGCAATCATTGATATATTGTTCAAGTGATTGAATTCGGCTACAGGCTCCGCACCGAATAGGTAACCAGCACCCCTCGGCGACACACCCCAACCCTTCAAATCTGATGAGTGGTGTTAGCTTCTTAATTTTACATGAATTTAACAGAATTCACACCTTCTGGATCTGACCATAAAAGATCGCACATCCCACCCTCATGAGGAACCTCTTGTTTTCGATCTATCAGTCGAATCTAGACATTGTAAGTATGGATTGAAAATAATCGATATAGTAAATCAAGTACCATATCCAATTCTTTTATATTCGGACTAAGTCCTCCATGCACACAGAAAATACCTCCTGGACCTCCAACAAGAGCGCCAAGTGATATATAGTCGAACACTTCACAGCAATACCTCCATACATTAGGAGATCCATATTTTCTTAAGCATTCATCATAAAACCCATAAACGGTCGTAATTTGCCGAGATTCATGGTTTCCTCGAATTAGTGTCATCCGATCCGGGTATCGTACTTTGAGACTGAGCAGCAACAGGAATGTCTCGATTGAATAAAATCCTCTATCAACAAAGTCGCCAGAGAAAATTAGAAGATACTCTCTAGTATTGTATCTAAACTCACCTAAAAACAAATAATTTGTGTCTGGACACTGTCCACCAACTTCAAATAGCTTGATAAGATCATGAAACTGGCCGTGAATGTCGCCACATATCTGCAATTCATGAAACGCGTCAGGAATAAATTTCTAATATGAAAAATATCAAACATACCGTAACCGGTGTATCAACCAATTGCACGTTCCCTTCCTCCATAAGAATCTCTTGTGCTTTATAGCAGAGGTCGCGAACCTCATTTTCAGTCAGGGTCTTGCAATTTTTTAGCCGTTCTATCGCCCTAAAGAACATATTAGTCTATCGTCTTAATTTTCTTAGAATTAATATACCTGTCGACATTGCTCATGGTCAGTGTCAGGGTTCAGAACCAGTTAAAGGGGGTCGTTGCTGCGTGTGGAGTCCATGTTTGCTCCACCCAATGGAGGCAGATCATGACACGCAATTCGAGATTGAAAGAGCTGCTCCATTTCTTCTGCAACGGATAAAAAGAGATGTTCCTGTACTTCTTGATTGCCAGGATGAAGACGCGCGGTCAAGAACCATGGAAAAGCTTATAAAAGAAGCAGTAAGAACAAAACTTACTTTAGTATTTTTTCCTGTACATTTACTAATATTTTAGCTTGAACCATTTCAAGAAACGCCCCAATTATTAGATCCTGATCTCCAGAGTATATTAGGTCAAATTGTATCTCGATATTCAAAGTCTCGTGAGCCTTGGATCGCACAATTACTCTACGTCTTTTGTAAAGTACGAGGGTATAAGGTCATCTGCCATTTTTTCCCAAATGATGTCTTTTATTTGGAAGATGTTTATATGGAGTGGATTACCGCAGAACACTGGCAACAAAGGTATATACTAGTTTTATGGCTGAGTGTCTTGGTCCTGGTACCCTTCGAGATCCGGACAATTAGCGATGATATCGCTTCAAACATTTTTAATCAAGGAATTGAATCACTATCCCTTCCATCAAAAGATAGTGAAGCGGCGGCAATCTTGCTTGCCAGGCTTTTAAGTCGCCCAGACCTACGTGATATCCTGATGCCTATTTTCTTGTCTAGGTGGTTTGAAAATCAGCAAGGAGACTTCAGCGTGTTTAAGGTATGATTGGTTAATTAATTGGGTTCTAAATAAACTAATATCCTTAGAAAATTAATATGCTCCGAGTCTTTGCAAACGCACTACGCTCAATTGATCCTGACGACATTATTCCTTATGCTAATACTCTACTGCAGATAGCTGATTGTAAGCTGAGGGTAAATTCCAATTTGGCCAGAAAGCTTCAGAATAAAATCAAATCACGGATATCAATCAAACTATTGATGATCGCGAAGAGCGAGATACCCGAGCTAGTTGAAATTGTTGTTGATCGTCTGTTAAAGGCTCTTTCAGATCCTGATACAAATATAAGATATTCGTCTGCCAAAAACTTGGCGCGTATTGCAACGAAACTTCCCCGGCGGTTGTCAAATGAGGTTTTGGATGCCATTATACGACAGTTGAAGAAAAATACCAGCGAGTTGGCGGATAAAACGCTATCTGTGACGTTGGTTGATTCCGATTTGTGGCATGGGAACTCGTTGGCTTTGGCAGAGTTTATGATGCGCGGCTTAGTGGAACCGCAGAAGCTGCTTTCTATGATGCCAATAATTCGTACCTGCCTTGTTTTCCAGCAACATAAAATTACTCACGTTGTTGGAAGTAACATCAGAGATTCTGGATGCTACATCAGCTGGGCTCTATTTAGAACTTACAAAGATTTGCCAGAATCAATATTAGTAGAGCTTCTACACGTGATAGTTCCTGTGAGTTGTTTTGATAGGGAAATCAACGTTCGTCGAGCTGCGTCGGCTGCCTTACAGGAATGTGCGGGTAGACAGAAAGCATACTCGCGACTTTTTTCCCACAACGATGGTCTTCATCTGCTTCAATTGGTCGATTTCTTCAGAGTTGGGCAGCGAGTCAAAAGCTTTTTAGAAATAGCCTCACAAGTAGGAACTATTAGTCCTACCAAGCTTTATTCAAAGTCACCAGTTCTTTCCAACACTATATTGAATCTTAGGTTGTCGCTTGTTGATTTTTTGTTTTGGTATAGCATCCGTTCTTGGGATCAAACTGTACGCAGATTGGCTGGAGAAGCTTTTGGAATTCTTATACGCCAGCTATCTATTGAGGTGATTAGGGCACGAGCCGATGATCTATTGAAAATTGCAGTTGATGCTCATCCTTTGCGAGATATTGAAGTCTTTCATGGTAGTTTGTTTACACTAGGAGAAGTTTTAAAAACGGGCACCAGGCAGACTAGTCAGGAACAGAATCTGAAAATCTTTGAAGTATTAAAAAGTGTTCCATCTGAATACTTTGAATTTTCAAGCACGCAGTGCGAGTTATGCGAGGCTATTTGTCATCTTATTCGCTACTTTGTACCTCTACTTGATCGGATTGATATAGAGGGGCAGTTCGCCTCTAGCCTTCTCTCCCGAATAATCTCAAAGGCTGGTGGCAATGCCATTGTATTGACCGAGCTTAAAGAAGTTTGCAAGGCCATTCCATTTGATAATAAATGGCTTGATATTTCAATAGTTCGGGAATGGTGTGACAGCGGTTTAAAGAATTCGAGTACAGTTCATGCGGCTATTTTAGGAGGTCTTTACTATTCTCACTATACTTCAGATACTTTACATTGGGACCGAGAGCTAGTGATGAATTTATCATCTGCTTATA
This sequence comes from Trigonopsis vinaria, assembly GCA_030582095.1. Taxonomy (NCBI): domain Eukaryota; kingdom Fungi; phylum Ascomycota; class Trigonopsidomycetes; order Trigonopsidales; family Trigonopsidaceae; genus Trigonopsis; species Trigonopsis vinaria. Next base: position 783,063 of record JAKTWP010000003.1, on the reverse strand, counting down.
AACAAGCTAGATCCAATTCGGCTGATTTAGTCGAGTTTAGAGTCGCTGTTGTGGAAAGCTTGCAAAATATTGTCGAGCGTGTATCTTATTTTGAACACGACACTTGCGACGCACGACTAGAAATATTCGATACAGCAAGCGATATAGTGCTTGAAGCTCTTGATGATTATTCCGTGGATTCACGCGGTGATGTTGGTTCATGGATTCGTCTGGCGGCCTTGAAATGCATGTCAGAAATCATGAAAGCTATCAAGAACGGGGAATCGAAACATTTCAATAGTATAATAAAATATTTCCGCTTGAAGTCTCTGCGTATTTGCGGAGAGAAATTGGACAAGCTTCGCTTCTATGTTGCATCTGAAATACTTGGCAAAGAAGGATATTTATGCATCGAGAGCATCCAACTGCTTTTCAGGGACCAATATTCAGAGGTTGACAATATCAAAATATTTGGGGCTCTGCTCAAATATGCAGTAAATGAAGCTAGCCAAGAACATTGTGAGCCGTTGAAATACGTTTTGAGCGGATTGGTTCTATCAGCCGCTGGTGGAGGCACTAGTGATTTAGCAGTGAACTCAATAAGTGGTATGTCTGCTTCTTACATACTACCACCTCCGTCTAAGGCTAGAGCCGATAGCTTGGCAGCGACTGTGCAGAAGAAAGGCAACAAGATGTTGAGCGGAATTGGCTTTTCCTTCGCCGCACAGAGTGTTATTGGCCCTGCATTCCAAGCATTGGGGGAGTTTATATCCAATACATCTGATGAAAATCTTTTGAAATTGATGTTTGAGACTTTAATCTCGTTTATTGAAGTGCCTGGCTCGGTTACAGAGACTTCTATATCGAACACACTATTTCGACGACTTGTTATAGCTGCAATCAAAGTTCTTACTGGTTTAATTGATCTCCTGGCAGGCTTGGTAACATTTGAAGAGAATCTGATTGCACGGATATGCTCTGCACTTCATTACATCACTGCGGACGGGTATGGGAGAAGAAATATCTCATTAATGATTAGCAGCATTGGATTGCTGGCCACAGTTGCAGATGGTTGTCGTACTACGAAAAGCAGTACTAAAGCGAAGAAACGGCTTGTTACTTTATGTAGATATTCGATATATTCATCGGTGCGGCTGGCTGCGGCCGAGGTACTGTACCTTGTCTACATCTCTGATCCTTGTGCTGGCGCAACTGGTGAAGAAATACAAGCGATACTGCTGGATACTAAATGGTCTGGAAAGCCTACAGACTTTGTGGTTCAATGGGAGCAACTGGAGAGGTTGGCGGTCTTATGATTGATGTATGTAAAATGATTTGACGATAAAGCTACCTGGAACTACTATTCTCAGTTGAGATCGTGGAAATTAGAGTATATTAAAAGGGTTAGGGATCCACTACATAATGGCAGGGCATCGAAAAAAAAATCGATTGCTGTGACGATGTTAGGCGGTTGCAAAGTGCGTAGAAGGGTTGATCGAGCGCCATACTCTTTCTTTCCTTACTGACTGAACACGCATGCCCAATTCCGACAATCGCCATATTAGCTGTCGGTTAGATGGATGGCTGGGCGAGTTAACACAAAGTCTAATGATTTGTTAACTCTGGAATGGAGGGGAAGGTTGCGGGCGACGGCTCATTTATTTATGACCACTCAAGACCATGTTTAGGCATGTGAAGGAGTGTGAAAGGGAACCTCTACTGCACCAGAAGAGATGAGTGTCGAGTGTGCCTGCTGCTGAAGGCTGTGCTATTATTCTTGATTGGCGCATTAAATGTCAATTGGGATTAAGCTCTTCATTTGTCATGGGAATGCTATGACCCGCATAGTTTTCCAAAATGATTGTTGTTTACACATGTGCCGTATGCTTTGCAGTTTCTTAAGAAAACTAAATATCTTCACCTATGAGGAGCTTTGCCTTGTTTTGTTGTTTTGGGAACGAATCGTAAACAAGGCTTGAAGCTTGTTGATACCGTTAGTCTTGATTCGAGTTAATAGATTGTTTTAACCAAGTAACTTGGATTCTCTTGCGAAGTCTCATTCCTTGAATTTCGGACACATGTCGTCACTAGCACCATCCACTTATTTCTAGCTTGACGATGCCATTTTCCTATGCAAAGGCACACTTGTTTGGCCCCATTCGGAAAGATGAGATGATCTTTTCTACATGACAAATATTTGTGTTTTTTGGAGTGAGTTATAGGCTAATAAATGCCTTTTTCTCGTGTTTTTCTATTTCGGACACGAAAGAGAGTTTCCAATTCGGATAAGAAAGTAAACCGAAATGTGTTTAGAGTTTACTAATAACGTTCGCTATAACCATAACAAGCTATTATTGGAGGAGAGGAGTGGGACACTTACCGACTATAAATAATCATTATTTATTCCACCTACACTAACTGAAGATCGCTTTTTCAACATCAATTTTACGCTCGTTTTTGTTTGACCTGTGCTGGTACACTTTTTTCTCATTCTAAATATTATTTGCCAGTCGTTCTGATTCATTTTATTGAAATGAAGCTTTCTATTGTCTTATCTGTTTCTAGCCTTGTGTCGATTGCCTCTTCTCAGAGTTTAGGTGAAATTTTGGACACATTCCCCATGTGTGCTCGTGGATGTTTAGTTGACGCTGTTGCCGGTAGTGGATGCCTACCTACAGATATTCCTTGTGTTTGTCAAAATCCCGGTGTTTATCCAACTGTTGTCAGCTGTGGAAAAGTCTCATGTACCGCTTCTACTGATGTTCTTTCAGCTTGGAGTGCTGCAAACACCTTGTGTGCATCTTGGACCACATTTGATATTCCTCCTGGATTTGGACCCACATCTTCTACTTCTCCTGCTACTGCTACCAGCTCCCCTGCTCAGGGTATTAGTGCGGCAAGCACACCGACTGCTGGTTTTTCGAGTTCTCCTTCAGGTGGTCATTCAAGTGCTGCTGGAAGCGCGCCCGAAAGCGCCGCTCCTCATTCAGAGAGTCCTGCTCAGAGCTCTGGCTTGCCTCCTGCCAGTCACTATGGAAATGCTACCACCAAGTATGAGACTGAGACTGAGATTCACACTGTCACTTCGTGCTCTGAAGGATGCCATCACAACTCTACTGCCATTCCTGCCACTGAGGCACACACCGAGGTCCCTCTCCCTTCAGGATACACTGTCACTGTCGTTAACGGTGTGACTGTAACTGTTCCTTGTCCGACCACTACGACCTCAGAAGCTGTTAAGCCTACTGGTACCGAAGCTACAGGTGGCCAGACTAAACCCGGCCCTGGATCTGGTGCTGGTGCTCATACCTCTGGTGCCGGTTCAGGTGGCTCAGAGTCAGGGTCAGGGTCAGGGTCAGGTACCGGTGCCGGTACCAAGGTCCCTTCTGCACCCCAGAACACCGCCCCTCCAGCATCTACCCCGTTTGAAGGTGCTGCTGCTACGCACACTCTGTCGGGTGCGCTGTTAGGTCTCATTATCATTAACCTTGCTTTGCTTTAAAGTGCGGGGTGACGCTGTTACTGATTACAATGGTAACTGGTGGAAAGTATATTCGATTTTTTTGCAATTTTTTCCCTTCTTGCCGATGGGCTACGACGGCTAATGCTTGATTTGATTTCTTTTCGAGTTGTTTAAGCCTGCTAAATGTTAATTTCTTTTCTATCAGACAGAATAAAATAATGTATTTTCTTTTGAGTCGTGCAGTAGAATTAAAGTTTTGAGATTTACCGCCATGTTGCGCCTCGTGTGGAAAAGGCCAAAAAGACAAATGTGTCAAGAACCCCGATTTACAACTTTTTATTTTTATCTTTATAAGATTTAAAAGGTTAGAAGTGGACGAATAAGAGCGGAATTAATTGTCTGGCTGTTTCCAACTTCCTCGTTTCACTTGGGCTTCTTTCTGACCGGGACCGGTTTAAAGCTCCAAACCCTCGCTTGCAAGAGAGGAGCATATGTCAACACCGAACTACATCTTACACCAAAATGAATTTCTGTTCAACAATATAAAAATAGTACATACAGGGATTTCCAAACCCAATGATGAAAAACAACCGGCCGTAGCCAAGAAACCAGAAGATTAAACTAAAAACAGACAAAAAGAAATCATAAAACAGTCAACGTTCATTAAACTAGAGCTCCTCGTACGAAGGAGGAGGGTCAAGCCATTCGAACTTTGCCTTTTCGGTGAGCTCGGCACCAACGTCTGTGATGGTGATATCATTGGACGTAGCGCTGATTTCGTTGGAAGAAAGGCGAAGAGGATCCTGAGCAATCCAGATAATGGGAGGCTGGGCCATAATTGCAGGGTGGCAGTATGCCTCTGCGTCTTCGTCCGAGCTTCGCTGCTCAATCAAAGGCCTGTCGCTGCCACTTTGAGCACCAACAAGCATTCTTAAAACCTCAGGATATGACAAGTAAAGATCCGGTCGGAAAAACTTGACAAATATCGAGGCTTGAGGTGGGCGCTTGGCTCCGGCTTCGTCTCGCAACGGTGCCTCGGGATCGTTTGTAGCAGTATCGAGCGGTCCAGCAGTGCTGTTTGCAATCGTCGTAATGCTTCCCTTGTGATCGTGCTTACCCTCAGACTCTTCAAACTGTGCCTGTTCCTTCTCTTCGCGGATCCATGGACTGTCAGCCTTGGCAACGACATCCAACGGTGTGGCATGAACGAGTTCGGAGAAGGCATTCTGAAGATTGACCTGAACAAAGGCGGTGACTCCCAGTGCAATAGCTTCGAGAACGACACAGGCCCAGTTCTTGCCCATGACGAAGAGAGCGAGCAAGCATATCTCAGAGAGATAGATACCGGTGAAGGTCTGGAAGAGCGCACGCGGATATGCAGCACCGCGCAGATCGTAAGAGCGGTAGCTCGAGTAGAGAAGAGTGTAGGCGTAACCGAAGAACAACAAAAAGAAGGCAATGGCAGCAAAGATCAAGATAAGAGGAGAGATAATAGAGTAGGACATGACAATGACAGCCAAGTTGGTGTAGACGGGGAATACAGTACCCCAGCCAACACCGCCAAGGGAGATATATCTGTTCCAGATCTTTCGAGGGGTGTTGTCGAGAAGGGGACCGAGAATCTTGAACAAGATGAGTCCAACAAGCTGAAGAAACAAACCTCCGGTGACAGAAAGACCCTGAAGAATAATATACTGAATGTAAAAGTTGGATGACTTGGGAAGGTTGTTGGCAAGCAAGCTCATGGCAGACAAAGGGTCTTCAATAATCTGTGTGACCGCAGCGGTGGCAGACGAAGTCAAGGTAACAACTAAAAAGACCTGGATGACCTGAAAGGCAAAGTAGTAATTCTGGACTCGGTACTCTACCAAAGAAGCAGTAGGCAAACCAGAGATCTTGGCGGCTAGACGCAAGATGATGGGTAAAAGCATCATCAAGACAGTGAGCAAGATGGTAGGAAGCAAACCAGTGATGAGACCGAGCAAGAAAGAAGGAAGATTGTAGATAAAGCGCAAGAAGTGAACTTTATTAGTCAAACTCGTCAGGTTAGACAAGGCACCGACAAAAGCGACAGGGATAGCCCAAAAGATGACCAAGACAACGATGAAAGTAGTGGCACCGAATCGCTTGAGAATGAGCTCCCACCAGGTAAGTCTCATATTGGACCAGATGATGTCAGAAGGTTCAATATTTGTATATCGAGGGTAGAACGACATGGCACGGTGATGAGCCAAGGTCTGAGTAGCAGCTTGAGCAGCAGCGATGGTAGTGAACTCAACAAAGACCGAATTAACGACCTTTCCGGTTTCAGGGTCATCTTGAAGCTTCTCAATCTCCTTGTTAAGCTTGGGAAGCTCCTCACGGGCATAGTTGATGGTGTCGACCTTCTCGCCAATCAAAAACTTGAGTCGGTGAGTAGGACGCTTCTTCTCAGCGACGTAAGCATCAATTCCTTCACCGCTAATGGGCTTCTTTTCTTTTTCAGCCTTGAGATGGTTCTTGTAGGCAGTCTTGAGAATCTTGTTCTCGGCACCCTCGAGTTTGGCGGCCAACGAATCGCGCTCCTTGATTTTGTCTTCAAGTTCAGCATAGGAGCGGTTAAACCAAATTCGACGGGCATCGGGGTACATCGTAAGAAGCTTCTGCTTGTTGAGGTACTCATCGGGAATGCCCTGAAGAAGCACGACACGCGATGAGATCTTATTAACGTAATCGAATTCGGGGTTGGACATGACCACTGCCTTGACAGAGGTATAATAGACGAGTTCTCGGTAGATTACAAACAAAATAAAGGCTGTCCATGTTAGTTTAATGTCGAATCACACTGACGGTCGTTCCTGTGATCGCCGTACCAGTACGGCGAACCAGTGAAAACCTTAAAGGCACAGCTATTTAAAGCCTATTCCCACACAATGAGACTTACCATAGTAAAACCACGACAAAAAGATATGGGCAAAGTATCTGTTCTTCTTCGAAGCAGCAATGTTTGAGTATGACAACACATTGAGACCGTTCTCACCCCCTCCACCGGTCGCATTAACGGGAAAGAGAATGGGATAGAGAAGGAGAACACCAACAGAAAAGACAAAGGAAATAATAAGTAGATATCGAAGAAAGAAGTAGCCATCAAGCGAAGCTTTTCGAATGATGTAAGAGGTATCACCCATCTTCTTCCAGAGATAAGGGACCCATCCAAAGTAACTAGAGGGAAACTCATCCACTTTCTGATTATCTTCAAGCTCAGGTTTAGCAGCACGCGGTTCATAAAACTGTCGGAACTTGGGTCGTAGGAGTAAAAATCCAGTCACAAAGGCGAAAAAAATGAGACCATTGACGACAAGGATAATAACAAGCCCCGACACAGACGAGGAACTGCCAGATTCGTCAGAAGCCATCGCAGTAAATTCAGCTTCTTCCCTGTAAGAAAAATCAAATTACAAGAAGAAGTTAAAAGAGAGAAGAGAAAAAAAAATCGCGTCGGCGAGCCTTGTGCAAACACTTTTGTCTCACCAAAAAAAATATTTTCACCGCGATCGGCAGCAAAAAAGAAAAAAAATAACACAGAAAAAAAAAACAAAAGCAAATTTTATTTACACTGCATTGAATTTTAAATCCTCAATTCAAGGTGACCGTTTAACTGAAAAAAAAACAGGGCAGTGCCTTGAAACCAGCCACTTTCGATGGTGTGCCGGGTAAACATACAAAACTCTTCACCTTTTCTATTTTTCGAAGCTTTCGAAGCTTTTTTTTTTGAGTACAAAAGCCATAAATTTCATTTAAAATCCTTTAAAATCCCATAAACAAAAGCTAAATAACAGCAAAATAGAAACCCAGCGCTTTTCAGGTGCTGAGCAGAACAAAAAAAAATAGAAAAAGAAACGCACAGAAAAAAAACGATCGTTCCAACCCAATTTGTCCCACTTTTGCTGCTCCCCACAGCGGCCCTGCAGCAATTCAACTGAGAAACGTCGACTAAGACTTTAAAAGCAATTATGAGATACTTTTTCAGGTCTTCTGCTTGGGTCAAAAAACAAGAAATTAACTATTATCGCCGCGGACTTTGAGGCCAAATCTTCTAACGCGTCAGTCCCAAACGACGGGCCTCCTGTGGAGTTGGGCCAAAATTTAAGACATCCTGAAGCGTTTCGTTGTTGATGTCATGAATCACTTGCGGTTGGATGGAGGAGGTGAGTTCAAATCGCGAATTCACTATGATGTCAGAGGATGTGTCGTCGTTGGTTAGCGTGGATCCAGTCTCTCCATCTTTCTCTTCAACAATCTCCACCTTTGGTACGAGACCGTTTGATTGCAACCTCGTCGTTAGATGCTCGTTATTAAGATGAAACCCATCGAATCCAAATATGCTTCCATTTCTCTGTAGTTCACTATATGCTTTTTCTTCCTCATCGAGTTCTTTGGCTGAAATGAACTCACTCACGCTGGCACTGCCTTTGCTCCTGGAGAAGAGACTGCCAACCTTGACTCGATATAAGCCAGAAATGCCTCTGGGTCCATCACTGTGCACAGATACAGCACTGTTTGTAAAGGAAGACGCCCAGATGGCTGATAAGGGCAAGAAGATTACCACAAAGAAAGTAGTCAAAGAAGCAAGATCAAACTGCTCCTGACCTAAGGAAGCACTGACAATGGTAATTATTGCCGGAATAATCATCGTGTGAGTTCCCATAATGAAGACAATGTGCAAATTGCTAAATCTGCGCAGACCCATTTCTCGGCGCTGCTTGATGGCCCTGAAGAGCTTGTAATTAAATACAAGGGAAAAGAGAGTAATGTTAAAAGCAAACAATGCCTGACATGCTCGAAACAGAGTGTCGTAGCCGTCCGCGGAAAAATTGACGGTCGCAATGCTCTTGAGAATGACCACGGCAAAGTAGAAACCAATAGTTACTAGCGCAACCACACTCAAAATAATTGAAACCATCAATTGATATTTTGGCTGTGCCGAAAACACAACGTGTGCTTGAAAAATCAGTGCAGCCAAGACACAGATCACTTGCAGAAGCTGCAAGACATTGGCAGCTACACTATTTGCGATATCCTTTGTGGGAATCGCACTATAAGCTCCGACTAAAGTGACGGATAGAACACTAAAATTGCTGACAAGATATCGCATGGACAAACCAGCATGTAAAATCATAATAACCAAGTTAGACATATTCAAGTAGAAGCTCGGTGTATTCTTCCTAGCAGTAGTCATAACTAGAGTTACAACAGCTAGACAACCTCCGCCAACCATGGCTGCCCATACAAATGCTCCTTGCATATTGGTGCTAATGAAACTATCGATAGTCGAAAGTGGATATCCGACTGTCTCACCCGAAACGGTCACAACCTGGATAGTTTGATCCAGCAACTTCTGCACGTCACTCATAAACTCAGCAACTCAAAGAAGCCTAAAAACAAAAGCTTGCACTTTATTTAAAAGAAAAACAGCTGTTTAAGTCATCTTTTTCGGCTTTGTTTAAAGTTGAAAGACCTTTGACAATGCTATTGTGCTCTGACTTAATTAATATAGCTTATGTAAACAAAATCTAAATGGAGACATGTCTTACGCTTTTTAAAGTGTCTCTCCTAAACAAAATCAGTCTCGGCGCCTCCAAACATCATAACTTCAAAATAAGAAGAAAAAAAAGCAAGAAACAATATCATTCAACTTGCTACGTTGTTTGAGACTTGAAAGACTGTTTGTGTTTGATTTTGTTTCAGGTTGGCTTTTGTTTGAAATATGCCGGCTGCGCACGACCAGCAGGATATATCTCCACTATGGGACCTCGTGAAGGATCTGTCTGCTTCACTCGCTGCAAATCGGCAGTCATCCCTCAAATTACGACAGGAAATCGACAGTCTTGATGCACTTCCCGTACGTCTGTTGGCTTACCGGCTTTCAAGCTTTAATAAAGTAGAACGCGTCCTTACTAACACGTCTACAGAACCTATCCGATCCATATACCTCCTCCACACAAAGTAAGCCAGAAAATGCATCTATAGGCCAGCAACTTACATCAGCAGATGGAGCGTCCTCTGACTTTTTTGAAGAGGGTCTTGGAACAGACGCGCTGTCAGCTGTCGAGACGTTTGACTCCACGAAAGCCAGCAAACAAAAACAAAAGCCCTCACTTCCCGAATATACGGAAGCCATTGATGCGCTCCCTAATAATATTGAGTATCTAAAGCTGCTCAAGGAAAAAGAAATGCTAGAGTCGCATGTGCAGCGTCTACGTGAAGAAGTCGACGATTACCCAGACACCATTGATATGTACGAACAGACACTTTCGACTATTATGAAGGAATTTAGATCACAAATGGTTGGTTCTACTTGCGGCTCTTTAAGAGTTTACAGCTAACTTTACTAGTTTGTAAATAAAAATATGGTCGTCAACCTCCATAAGAAGTACAACCAGAAGCTTCAACAAGAACATGAAGAGTATAATAAGCTTCATTATAAGTATCAAACGTTGGAGAGATCGGTAAATATCATTGTTGGTCTTCTTGAAGAGGCCAATATTGCTCTTAATGACGATGGCATTACTACAGACGACAACAAGACCAAAATTATAGGAAAACCCAACCCATCGCAGAGGCATCCATTGTATAGCGAGCTGGCTCGCCTAAAAATTGAGAATGAAGGGCTTCGTGCAGTGCTCACCCCTCCGCCTAAGCACAGCTCTACAGAAGGATCTATCAAGGTCGGCAATATCAAAAGGTTTAAAGCTCCTCAAGAAAGCATGAGCAGTTATTCGGACGACAGCGATTCCTACTTGGAGATCATTTATGAATAGAGTGCAAGGTATAATGCAGATGGGTGCTTGTTTGTTAAGCAATTGCATATGTCAGGTGTTTCTTTGTTACAAATTGGGATATAATTGATTTGGTTTGCATGGAATTTGGTTATAATTGTAGCCTTGTACACTTTTATATTGAGTGTTTAGTAAATGTCGAGCACAAAGAGACGTAGCTAAAACTAATTACTCACCTTTCCCGACAAATATTTACCAGTATTATCTCACTGGAACCATACAAATTGTAAGTTTTCCAAATTAGCAAAAGATTTTTATTATCCGTGTCTTTGGTACTGCCACTGATCAATTTTGGGAAATCACAGTACCACAATATATAAAATCACGTGGAATATAGTCATCTCTTACGAGAGCGAATGGACCATTCAAACGCGGTAAAGACTTACCTTCTGGTGTTTACAAACATTTTAAGTTTTCGATGAGTGACAAGAAGGAACTCGCTCTCTCGTTTGAGTCGCTTTCTCTCCACGCAGACGACTCAATCTCCCATGCTTTGGGTGCGGACGTTGCACCCTCACTCCACCCTACAACCACCTATCGCTATCCCGAGGATCCTGAACAGTATAAGCTTGCCGGTACTTGGGATATTAAGGAGGACTACAAGGTCTACTCGCGTCTTGGAAATTCGAATGTTGACCGTGCCGAGACCGTCATTGGCAAGCTCGCTGCCTTTGCTGTGGCTCCTCGGCTAACTGAGAGCCAGGAGTCGCCTTATCAAGCTGTTTTGTACGCAAACGGTCTTGCTGCCTTCTATGCTCTTATCACCCGGGTAAATCCCAAGCGAGTTGCAATTGGAGGAGGCTACCACGGCTGCCACGGTATCCTGGATATGTTCAAGCGAACGACCGGCTTGGAGATTCTCGACTTGGATGTCGATCCCGAACAGCTTCAAGAGGGCGATCTCGTTCACCTGGAAACCCCTGTTAACCCCACCGGTCTCAACTTTGATATCGAACACTACGCCAAAATTGCCCACTCCCGTGGTGCTCTCTTGTCGATCGACGCCACCTTTGCTCCTCCTCCTTTGCTTGATCCCTTCAAGTGGGGTGCTGACTACGTTATGCACTCTGCTACCAAGTACTTTGGTGGCCACTCCGACTTGTTGGCGGGTATCTTGTTGACCAAGGACGCCGCCGTCCAGAAGCAGCTCATTGTTGAGCGCCTTTTTTTGGGAACGATCCCTGCAACACTTGAGATCTTTTTGCTTTTGCGATCACTACGAACGCTTAAGTTGCGCGTCATTGAACAGGCGAGATCCGCTGGAAAGGTCGTCAACTGGTTGAACGAGAACAAGGCGAAATACCCTATTATTGAAAAGATTTACCACTCGTCGGTGCTCCAGGCCGATCCTGTCAAGTATGCGTTCATTAATCGACAATACGAACAGCCTGGCCTAGGCACACCGGTCTTTTCTCTCGAGCTGTCTTCCGCTGAAGCTGCCAAACTCCTACCCTCCAAGCTCGCTCTCTTCAACCATGCAACTTCTCTGGGAGGTGTTGAAAGCTTGATTGAATGGCGCCGCTTGTCTGATCAGTCAGTCAGTCCCAAGCTCTTGCGTTTCAGTATCGGTTTGGAAGACTCTGATGACTTGATTGCAGATCTCGAGAATGCGTTCATCGAGCTCTCCAAGTAAATATTGCATATCCATGTATTATTTTTACGTATCAGACTATATTTTCATGTATATATAAAAAGAAGGTAAAAGTTTACATATATATTGTATATGTACTACAAAAATCCCTTCGAGCCCAACACCTGTAATCCAAAAGAAGAAACGCCCCATCCCTTGGCTCTCTCGCCAAACTTAACCAATCAACAACTTCCATCCTTTCTCGTCCATAACTTTTTGCCACTCCCAGTCGGGCAAGTTATTGTCCCAACGGCGCCAACACTCTTCCATAATCTCAATTGCCAAGTCAATGTTTTGGAACCCAATATAGTTTCGAACATTGCGGTAGCGCTCAATCAGTACTCTCCGATGATTGTGATTGATAGCAGAGCAGCCAAGGATAAAGAGAGGGAATATCAAAACCGAGGCAGTGGCGTGCTTCATCGGAAGCATATTCACCAGATCCACAGCCTGCGAAATTGCCTGCTGTGTCTTGATATGACTGGGAGCTTCATTCCCGTACAGAATTCTGTATAGACAGATAAATGCACAGAGCCTGTGCAAATCAGCCAGAAGTATAAGTGTCCAGTGTACGTTGGGATCTGACGGCCGCCAGTCTCTAATAAGCTGCTCAAGCTCCAAGGCTCTTAGAATAACTTCTGCATAACTCGAGTAATTACGATCAGCAAGATTAGACGCCGCCTCACCACCATTTTCAGACAAATTTAAAATCTCGGAAATAGCAGCAAACCTGTCATTTCGGCTATTCGGGGCTTCGTGCATATTTTGTTCGTCGGTCTTGTCAAAACTGGACCACCCATCTTCAAAGTCATTAGAGACAATAGCAGCCAACGAGAAAATTTCCCCAATTATGTCAAAAATTCCAGCACAAATTCCACGTAAGGCTTCAACCAATACAGGCTTCGAGTTGCCAGAGGTACGATAATGATTGATAGCTTCATCCTCAAATACTTGGTTTACATTTTCAGTATTCGTCATGACACCTAAATCAATAAACGCCTCCTCAGTCCGAGTACTAGAGTTGGAAAGATTCGGGTCGTCAAAATTAAGCGGCATCGAGTAATTATCAGGATTGGAGAGCTCCGCATACATGCTATCAAGACTCGGATTCATATTATCAAGCATAAAAGAAGAAGGCGAAAGATTGGGCTGAGGCAGAGGAAAGAAATTAAGCTGTGAATCGAGGTCGGCAGCTTCCTGTGCAGCCTTCAAACGAAACTTCTCCCTTCGGAAAGCCTGGGCATCATAAAGAGGCAGATAATCTGATAAGCTTTCGTTCGAGTGGCTGATAATCAAAACAGTATTTGCGTAATGAAACATATCGTAAAAATAGCGGTCTAGTGGGGTATCAAATAATGGTCGAGGGGAAAGGGGCTCAGAAAGTCTTCGATCCTTCCATACGTTTCTGCAAGAATACAGTGCATCACAGGCTCGTATTGAAGGAGCTGTTAGGGCTGGTGTATTATTGTTCATTAACGCCCGTTGTCGACGTTCGCGCTCAAGCAAAAGAAGATAGATTGCATTTGTATGTTTAACGCCCGAACCATCAATATCACCGTGACACATTGAAGAAAACAAAAATAAACTGATGATTACTAACGTTTCGTCACTGATAGCCGTATCCCAACTCTGAGTGAGAGCGGAAGCACCTCGTAAAGAAGTGGTGTACTCTCTCATCCTCTCCCTGGCTAGAGCTGAACAGTCGCGAGAATTTGTATCAATATTGCTTAACACGTGTGTGGCAGATGCAAACAAAATGGAGTGCATCACTCTGGGGTATTGAAGACCTAGCGGGACGATCAGGTTCAGTACGGGATTGTTTGGGTCGGCACCGAAAATGCAGGAAATCTTAGAGACATGATTAATATAATAGTGAAATAAACGTCGTTGCAGCGGAGTTGTCACGGCTTCGATAAGTGTGGGGATTGAAGTGGGAACTCTGTGAACAAAAGCATTGATTGGGTCCATTTCTGTCTCCATGGCTGTCTTTGCCAATTGATCTACTGTCTCTATCAACGACAATTCGGGATTGTATTCCTTATCGGCCTTCAGGCTCTCTATGTTTTCGGGTTCTTGTTCAGAAGCGGCCGTGTAAACGTCGGCAACGAGCTGTGATTCACCGCCATTGTCATCAGGAGCACCATATACCCTTTTCTTTCTGTATCCTTCACATATCAGTCCATTACGGAGACAGTTTTGACCTATAATTGCGAGAGAGTTAGCAAGGAAGACGAGATCAATCGGGTGAACATACATTCCGGTTTTGCCTCATCGCACTTCTTTTTCCGGCGCCTACAAGTAAGACAGCCTGTACGACTTCGAGTAGTTCTCGGCTTCTCAACGCCTTTGCCCTCAGTCAGGCGAGACCCGGCCGCCATCTTCGGTGGATGAAAGCTCGCAGGAAGACCGGACGAAAACCAACAGCGCTCTACCCGCTTTGGTAGGGAGCCCACAACGCGCGTGGGGTTAAACGGAACATGGTTGTTATGGTAACATAACTTAGTGTTTATTAACTTAAATTACACACGTGCAGTTAACGCGTGGGGTAGGCGCCTCCCCTCTGAAGCCCCTGTGGCACTTTGCCTTTCTTTCCAGCTTTGCTTTGTCTGAAGCGATTCCCACGCCAACAGCTTTTCTTTTTTTTTTATTCTTCTTCTACTCACCAAGGAAGAGGAAATCCAACAAATAGCCGCCAGCGGAAGAAATCCACCTTTGTCTGTGCTTTCCTTGCTAATCTGGGGTTTCGAATAATTGATAATTGGAAAAGTCCAAACTAAATTTACTAGCCGATATAAGCTTTTGGACGCTCTTAACTGGGTTGATTTATAAAAAAACAAAAAAGCAGGCGACGACTCAAGCGATTACATCAATGAACTGTCCAACGCGTGATCCGGAACCCACTCACAACCCCTTTTACAATCAAAATCCGGCTTCGAATTCAAAAGAATTGAATCCAAACAGATTTTTTCGATCATTTGCCTATGAACCGTTGCGTTCTGATGATGCGGATGATGATGGATCTACATTACACGAAGCAGGGTTGTCAGACTCGGGCTCCTACAGCGTCCCTTCTTCCTACGCAGACAGCGTGAAGCAACAAAGTTACGGTCGCTCTAGAATAACTACGGGTGTGGAAGAGCTATCCGTTGATGATTCCAACTTGGAATCGAGTGTACCGTTGCAAGAAACACCTCCTCCGTTTCGTCCCGAGGCGCACGATTCCAACCTTGGTGGAGGTTACCACTCCTCTGACGGTGCGCCTCCACCCAAAAGTTCTTCTGGTTGGATTAATAACTCATTAACTATTCTCAAAAAATATGCTGGCTTTATTGGACCCGGATTTATGGTTTCGGTGGCCTATATGGACCCTGGTAATTACTCAACCGATGTTGCAGCAGGAGCAGCATACAAATATAAGCTCCTTTTTGTGATTCTTTTGTCCAACGTCCTGGCTATATTCTTACAAGCTCTCTGTGCTAAATTAGGATCGGTCACTGGTTTAGATTTGGCCGAAAACTGCCGTCGCCACCTTCCTCGTTGGTTATGTATTACTTTGTATATTCTAGCTGAAGCTGCCATTATTGCTACTGATTTGGCTGAAGTTATTGGTACCGCTATAGCATTGAACATTCTCTTTCATATTCCACTAATTGCTGGTGTCATGATTACGATTGTCGATGTCTTAATTGTCTTAGTTGCTTATAGACCGAATGGCTCGCTAAAGATGGTGCGCTACTTTGAATATGCAGTTGCTATTCTCGTCGTCGGTGTCATCATCTGTTTTGCGGTTTTGCTGGCCAAGATTCCAAATTTAGATGCTGTTGCTATCCTTCGTGGTTTTGCTCCGTCTCGTACCCTTATCGAGTCGGATAGCTTGTATTTGAGCTGCGGTATTTTGGGTGCTACAGTTATGCCTCACTCTTTGTATCTTGGATCTGGTTTAGTTCAACCGCGTTTGCGCGACTATGACGAACGACACGGAAACTATACGTATGACCCTGATGACGATATTGCCGACGTTAAATACAGACCTACCATTGCTGCAATTCAATGGACTCTTAAATACAGTATCGCTGAGTTGATTGTCTCTCTCTTTACGTTTGCACTCTTTGTCAATTCAGCCATTTTGATTGTCGGTGGTGCTACATTGTATGGAAACGAAAGCGCTGTGACAGCCGATTTGTTTTCAATTTACGATATGCTTCAGGAAGATCTGTCTAAGGCTGCTGGTATTATATTTATGGTTGCATTGTTATTTTCTGGTCAGTCGGCCGGCATTATCTGTACATTGGCAGGTCAAATGGTTTCAGAAGGATTCATTCGTTGGTCTCTCACACCATGGATTCGTCGGTTGATAACCCGTTCTGTTGCTATTATTCCTTGTGTCATTGTTACTGGATTTACTGGTCGAGCTGGCTTGGCCCAAATCTTAAACGCTAGTCAGGTCGCCCTTACCATTCTTCTTCCTTTTGTATCTGCTCCTCTAATTTACTTTACCTGCCGAAAGGACATTATGAGGGTTCCTTTAGACTCCACGGTCTCTTCTCCTTCTCGAACCAGTCTTGAGTCGGAGTCTGAGGCCTCTCCTCTGACGAGCGTTGAAAATTCATTGCACGAAGTTGATTCCACTCCCAATTCTGGATTACATATTTCTGGGCCTAGATATGTGGATTTGAGTAATAATATCTTGACCTCCATCTTTGCATTTGCCATTTGGGTCTTCCTATGTGTGTTGAACGTTTACCTGATTGTTGCTCTGGCAATGGGCAAAGGAAGTTAAGCAATATGATTGGATTGTATTGGGTGCGAAATGTCACTAGTGCAGGTTGTGCTGCACTATAGAAGAGAAACAAAAAAAACACTGTGTCATTGAGATTTTCTTGATTGCCAATTATAGAGAACTGGCGGGGATTTAATTCTGATTTGAGGGATATAACGGTTTCGTTTACTTTGAGCGGCTCCAATCTGTTTCAGTTGAGGAATGACTGACGATTATATGATAATGATTTTATTCGAGTGGGAAATATTAGCTGTGTGTATTTTGTGTTTATTTAATGTCTTACGCGTGTTTGTGGGCTACTCTAGAAAGCTTTTGTGCTCGTAGATGGTGTTTGTAGATATTGTATGTATGGAGTATGATACATAACTGGCAATATAGCTTTTTACAATGATGATGTTGTATGATTTAATATACTACTATTTACAGTTTATTTGCTTGATACGCGGACAAAAACTTCTACTTGAATGGGAGGCAAAATCTCCCAACTCAACACCAAGCAATGACGGAGGTTATCAACGCCAACCCGACCGTCCTTTCACTTTCTGATTTGCCGACACGTCAGGGCCCTGTACATGCCGTGGACGAGAACTCTGACCGTGACGCCGGCAGCTGGGCGGGGCGCTGGAGTCTAGCTTCGGCTGGAGCTCCGCAGTCGCTGCTCGCGCTGGCGCCTGCTGTGAAGGCGCAAGGAGAAGAGGATACGGCTCTTGTCGGTTCAGATGAGGAGCTCATTGATGCACAGGAGATCTACGACCTCATCGCCACCATCTCCGACCCCGAACACCCTCTTACGCTTGGTCAGCTGGCGGTGGTGAACCTCGACCACATCACCGTCAAGGACTACGGTTCGCGGAGCCACAAGCTATCATTTGTGAAGGTTGAGATCACTCCGACAATCACACACTGCTCGCTTGCGACGCTTATCGGGCTCGGCATCAAGGTTCGCCTGCAGCGTGCCCTCCCCCCGCGCTTCCGTGTAGAGGTGAATGTCCGTGAGGGCACGCACCAGAGCCAGCACCAGGTTAACCGCCAGCTGAACGATAAAGAGCGAGTTGCAGCGGCGTGCGAGAACGCCCAGCTTCTGGGCGTGTTGGAAAACATGCTCGCCACATGCAAATAAGTGGCTGCACCACTGGAAATGTATATATAAGAAAAAAATTCACGATTTACGAACGATTAGCTTTGTTTTTTTTTTTTGATATAGCATTTCACACTTTATTCTAGTATACATTTATGATACACGTTGCCATTCATCAGCGCTCCAAAAGTCCAGATTCAACTAGGCTTGCAACCAGAGACTCGTCAAGGTACTTTGTAACTGTGGGCTCTTCACTAAGACCCTTTCTTCGTCTCGTCTTCAGCACAAAGTCCCTGGCAAGCGACTGTCCGCTTGCAGGCTCAAGCGGCGGAACCTTGATACTCTTATCTAGAGGGTCACCAGGCACGACCTGCCATTTGTCAAACACAAGAGAGCACTGAGCTTGACCCTGTGTGGCGACACGAAGATCAGTCTCGAATCCAAACGAGTCGATAACTGGAAGCAGGCCTCGGATAGAGTATAATGGCGTGCCGGCTACAGGTCCGTCGCTCAAAACATGTCCACGACGGCGTGTCAGAATGTTGTAGAGTGCAGTGACAGTATCGGAGTTACCCAAAATGTGACAGCTGTAGACCGGTTCCATCAGCCTCGGAGCTGCCATCAAGAAACTAGAGTAGCAGGCAAGACGCGAGGTAGGAATAATCTGACCACCACCTCGGTGGATTGGCTCGGGTGCCAAGATCGCATCGGTAAGCTTGAACTTACTATTGCGAATTGGTTCGTCACACAACGGGCCTTCTCGGCTAGCCCATTGAAACCCCTGGCGAATGGACTCCCGCACAGATCCTAGAAGCTTCTTGTCAACCTCTGACGGCAAGGTGTCATCCATCAAAATGTTGGGTCCGTTGTCGGTCGGTCCAAAAGCCCAAATAGACCGCGAGGCAAGCAAGTCCCAATCGTAGTTTTCCTGGAAAAACTTGCCAACCTGTCGAAGGGGCCAGTGTATGCTCACCTTTCCCCTTTCGATGTCCTCGGCAAGCCCATCATCGAGGGGCTCAGCGACAATGGTAAGCTTGTTGCGTTTATTGGGGGTTTCAGAGTAGCACTTGACAGCCGATTGTTCGACAATGGTTTCACAAAAGCGTGTAACAGGATCAGAGACCTTGACTTCCATCTCTGAGTAGAGTCGTCGCAAGTCATGCAAAGCACAGTCCATGAAAAGTTCGCCGGTTCCGAAGAGAACGTGCTCTCCAGATTCTTCGACCTTGGTCTGCAACAATGGATAGCTCTTTTGCACCTTACGAAGTCCTTCCAACATCTTGGGAAGTTCAGACGGGTTGATGGGCTCGACAGCAACTTTGAAAACACTCTCACCAACGTAGTCAACAGGCCTGAAAATAAACACTTCCTCATTAGAAGGTAATGTTCGAGGTACTAAGGTGGCTGTTTTTACTATGGAGTTATCAATACCACCAATGAGAGCCCAGTTTCCGGCGGGAACAGCATCTATAGAAATCTTATATCGTGCTTCTGCGATCCACAAGTTGTCAATGGTGGCAAACGACATATCCTCCTCATCATCAATAGAATATTCTTCTCCAAGAACGCGCACCTCTGCTCCTAGGCGCAAAACTCCACTCATGACCCGACCGAGCGCGTAAAACTCACTGGCATCGGTGGAATTATAAAGTTTAACGATTTGGACAACAACAGGACCCTCGCTATCACAGCTTACCAACGACTGTGAAAGAGGCTCACTCAGCGGGCCAGTATATGTCGTTGAAATCTTATTATGGGCATTCTCCACAGGCGAGGGAATGTGGTACGCCATCAAGTCAATCAAGCCAGTAGCACGACCGAAAAACTCCTGGCATACAGCCTTGAGCAAAGGCAAAGAATCCATTTTGTAGTCTCGAGGCTTTAAACGCAGTCCAAGCTTACCAAGAGCTTGCTTAAGGGTAGCCGCGTCTTCACCTAGGGTGATACTGTGAAGTTTGTAGAGAGGGTTCAAAATGAAGTGAACAAAGGACCGCGGCGCTTTTGAATCAACGCCTCGTTTGATGAACTTCTTTGTGTCTGTGCTGTAGTAAATATCGCCCCACAATCGTAGAGCAAAATCCTTTGTATTAATTTCAGGAAACGAGTATGTGTAGAGGCTAGCAAAAGACTCTAATGTGAAACACCAGCCAGTAGACAAAGATGCAAAGGCAACATTTCCCAGTTCTGGTGAGACACGTAACTCGGTCTTTCCCGGGGCGATCTCACTGATGACCTTGTTGACCTCGTCGATGGTATGTCTGATCTTGTAAAAGGCCTCATTGGGAGGTAGTTTCAAATCCAAAAGCAGCCTATCCACCTTATTTATGACCAGGGTGATGCGGACGTTCTCTTGGATAGCATGTTTAATAACGCGTTCAGTGTTTATTTGGACACCCTCTATAACATCGACTACAACTATGACACCGTCAGAAATCCTGATCGCAGCAGCAACTTCATCGATAAAATCAACGTGGCCTGGAGTATCGATAATGTTGACCAGATGTGACTTTCCCTTTGTAGTCTCGAGAACTAATGTCATTGGTGTCGACTTGATACTAATTCCCCGCGTTTGTTCCAATATATGAGTGTCGGTATAACGCAGCTGCTCGTGTAGTCTTTTACCTCCAAGCTGTTTGATATCATGGGTTTCGTTTATTAGTAAATCGACGAGGGCCGTTTTACCGTGACCGATGTGACCAACCACCGCAACATTGCGGACTTGCTCGGGAAATTTCATGATGTCGAGCATGAATTCTCGAGAAAATGAGACTTTGGGCAAGTCTAGCTCTTCGATTTGAAACTTTTTAGCCTTTACAGGGGCGATAATAGGCTCTGATAATGGCTGCGCATCCTCTTCTTGCACTAGAGTTTCGACATCTCGACCAAAAACCTTGAAATATAATCAGACTAATGATACAAAGACCAATAATAAGTCACAAACCTGTTGAGCCGACGGATAGTATTGTTTATCCTCGTGAAGAATGATGGCGTTCTGCGGTGGTTCTATCCCATAGTCAGCCATGACCTGCAATCACTCGAACACAAAATTAAATACCATCTTCATCAGCCATGACTTCGTCTTCCGGGCCATTTTCGCTGGCCTGATCATACTCGTCGTAGTTTTCCTGAAGATTGTCGTCCTGGGACTCAGCGTCCGAGTCGTTTGCATCGCCAATGAAGTTACCAAACCTGTACAAGACTATTAATGCTCTACCCTTTAAAGTATAAAATTAGAGACACTCACTCGTCGTATAAATCGTCGTCCATACTGTTGTTTTGCACGTCGAGCAGGTTGAAAAGTTTTGCTTTACTCTCTTTCAACCCACAAAAGTGAGTTTTTTGCCAGATCCGCTTGGTTCAGCGCTTACAATTTGATTTAGATGTCTTCTCAGTCTGTCTACATTGTTTCGACTGCTCGAACACCCATTGGAAGCTTCCAGGGTGGTCTTGCCTCGCTCACCGCCGTCAATCTTGGTGTACATGCGGTCAAGGCTGCTCTTGCTAAGCTAGATTCAGTCCCGCCGACTGCTGTCGAGGAACTTGTCTTTGGCAATGTTCTCTCTGCCAATCAGGGTCAGAATGTTGCACGACAGGTCGCCATCGGTGCTGGCTTGGGTGACGATACCGTGGCCACTAGCGTTAACAAGGTGTGCGCATCTGGTATGAAGGCAACTATTCTTGCCGCTCAGACCATCTTGACTGGACATGCTGATGTGAGTTTTAATTAATTGATTGGCTTCTGTAAAGCTGACTTAAAAATAGATTGTGGTCGCAGGTGGTACTGAATCAATGACCAATACACCTTACTACATTCCCTCGGCTCGTGGAGGTGCTCGCTTCGGTGATTCGACTCTTGTTGATGGTATCACTCGTGATGCCCTTCAGGATGCCTACGATAACGAGTCTATGGGTACTCACGCCGAGCTTACTGCTGAAAAGTATGAGGTGACCCGAGAGGAGCAGGATGACTTTGCTGTCAACTCTTACAAGAAGGCTCAAAAGGCTCACGCTGATGGAAAGTTTGCTGCTGAGATTGCTCCCGTCGAAATTCCTGGTGCTCGAGGAAAGCCTGGAAAGACCATTGATGTCGACGAGGAGAGCCAGCGTTTGGACGAGGCCCGACTTCGCTCGGCCCGAACCGTCTTCAAGCCTGTTGGGGGTACTATTACTGCCCCCAACGCCTCTCCTGTTAATGATGGTGCTGCTGCCATTGTTTTGGCTTCTGAAGCTGCTGTTCAGAAGTACGGTCTCAAGCCTCTTGCTAAGGTTCGCGGATGGGCTGATGCCGCTCACGATCCCAAGTTCTACACTACTGCCCCTTCGCTTGCCGTTCCCAAGGCCCTCAAGTATGCTGGCTTGTCTCTTGAGGATGTTGACTTCTTTGAGTTCAACGAAGCTTTCTCCGTCGTCGGTCTTGCCAATGCTAAGATCCTCGGGCTCAGCCTCGACAAGATCAACGTTTATGGCGGCGCTGTTGCCCTTGGACACCCTGTTGGATGCAGCGGTGCCCGAATCATTGTCACTTTGCTGTCGGTTCTTACCCAGGAAGGAGGAAAGATCGGTACTGCTGGTATCTGCAACGGTGGTGGTGGTGCTTCTGCTTTTGTCATTGAGAAATTGTAAGCCAATTGTACGATTTTATATGAAAGAAAACTCTGTCTACACGACTTATAGAATAGATTCAAGAAAATACTGCTGCTGAAAGTTTATAATATCCAGTATATGTTAAGTACATGCTAGCTCCAAGGTTTTGGCAAGAGGCATCTCGAATTAATAGTAAGGGTGAAGTGCTAATGAATTTTCTATAAAGGAATTACATTCAACAAGTATAACTTATAAACTTTTACTTTTGATAATCTTAATGTACAAATATTAAAAGACAAATACTTCACTGCTTTCGCTTCTTTTTAGGCTTGGAAATCTTCTCCATCTCTTCGGCGTAGATCTCTTCGGCACTCTCTCCGGTGCGCTTCTTATCCTTTCGACTGCTCTTAACGCTGACAGTATTGGAAGACTTTCCAGACTTTAGGGACTTCTTGGCCGCCTTCTCAGCATCCTTCCAAGCAGAGTCGTCGCCGGAAATAGCGTACTGTGAAAGATCCAAAGAATTGATAAGCTCCTTTTGCTTCTCTCGCAACTCTCGCAGAGCCGCATTTCCACCCTCCTCAAGCTCCTCATCAAGGTCTTCAACAAGAGGTTGAAATTCAGCCACGACTTCGTCCATGTCGCCCTCGACGACAGCAATGGCACCTGCAGCTTGTGCTTGCTCATCGTTGGGTAAAGTCTCGGCAATTTCCTTGGACAAGACAGATTTGAAGTTTTGAGTAAACTTTCTGATCGCCTTAGAGAACATGGCCAATACTTGGTTGAGAGGAAGCTTGATTTCTGTAGAAATCTCCTCCAAAGTCTTGCGCTGGAGACCAATTCCGAGTAGAATGGAGCCCTGGATTGCAGAGAGCTTGGAGGTGTCATCTAATAAAGAACCAAAGTAAAGAATTGCTAGCTTAGGAAGAAGGTCAACAATGACATGATAGTCAGACAAGTTATTAGCGTAAGATTCAAGGCGCTTGAGATCGTAAGGCGAAAACCATCTATACAATTCAAACTTAGTAGACACCTTGGTGGGTCTGCTTTCATTTGAGGTAGCGTCGAGATATTTATCGGCGCCAGCCTTGGCAGCCTCGATAACAGTAAGGGCCTGGACAAGCGAAAGGGATCTAAACTCATATGACAAAAGCGAAACAAAGCGATTTCCGAAATCAAATGCAAATTCTCCAAGCCAGCTATTTTCACGGCCTTCCAAAGGCTTAATCATGGCAGTGGTATACTCACCAGTAAGATCGTTGGCAGTCTGTCGAACGTAGACCGGAGTGAATCCACTTCGCTTCCAGAATTTGTGTAACTGCTGGGTAAGACCAAACGACACAGACAAGTAGTGAAGGAAGTGAGGTCGTTTTTCATCTAGTTTGAGCAACAAAGGAGGCATAGATCGAGGATCACGAACCTTGATAGCATCCCCAAGAGAAGACTTTTCAAGCTCTACATCAGTGACACGAGTAATCTGAGGCTCTTCATCTGCACCTTCAGTCAAGCTAGTAAACTTGCCCTCAAAATAGTCGTTGAGCAACTCAAGAGCTCGAGAACCGTAGCCCATATTAGTGTACTCAGGGTGAGTAGCAATTCGGACAACTCGGGCACCTGAGAGTGTAGCAAAGTCATTATCCAAGAACTGGTTTGTGACCAACCAAGGGATCAAATCACCGGCAGGTCGTTCACCGCGGCTCAAGCTCTTTGCGACCGACTGCTTCGAAATTTCACCTTCCAAAGCCAATTGGACAACGCATAACGGCTCAGGAAGCTTGCTATCATTCTCATCAATAGGAGGTAAAAGAACATAAAGCTGGTGAGCAGGAGCATCTGACAAAAGCTGCAAATCATTGGGGGAGTTTTTGTAGTGGCTAGCAACATACAAAGCCATCATGCGATGCAAGAAAGCCTCTGAAACGGGATGGTAGGAAAACAAGGTATCTCTGTTAACGTAAAACAAAGAGCACTTGGAGGGATGAGGGCATCCACGAGGGAATCGATTGGCACCAATAGAGGCATCCAAACACAAGAGCTTGTTCAGCCACTTTTCAACAGGATCACCGGGGGCATATCGAATAGGCTCATCCAAAACAATTTCTCGGAGGACACGACCACCGGCAACGGATCCACCAGCAGCAGTCGGCTCGGACGTTGCCTTGCCCTCTCGGTTCACGACAACCTCACCACCCTTGGCAAGCGGGTCGGCAGCTTTAACAACACGAGACTGCTCCCGCAGCTGCTGAATCAACTTCAACGAAAGTGAGCGGCCTGTACCCTCATAACCATTGATTGTAGAGGCCATGAAAACCAAATAAGGACCGAGAAGCTTCTTGACAATAGGCAAAGGAATAGCAGCAGCCTCATCAATGACAACAAGCTCGGCCTGTCCAAGAACCTGTGCATCGCTGGGTTGGATATACTGAATCGTTTGTCGGTGATTGCGGAACACGTTAACACGCACAATTGCCTTATTAAAATCAGGATTAGTCGACTGAACAATATCATAGTCGAGATGTTCATCGTACTTAAGAGCGTCGAAACCTTTGAAAATAAATTCAAACAAGGTCTTAAGATTTTCCGGGGATGGCGAGGTGATGAAGATGTTGGTGTAACCGTGCGCAATAGCCGCTGCAATAGCAATTCCAAGAGCAGCAGACTTACCACGACCACGAGAGGCAGTTAGTGTAACAGTACTGCGAAGCGTCTTTTCAGAAATAGCATCAATAAAAGTCAAAACGGCCTTTGCCTGGTCTACAGTGCGGGTCACACCAACCAAAGCACCAGCTGGCTGCACGTCTTCAAGACTTTCTTTAACAGCCTTAAGCTCAACAGCCTTTTGCTTGGCAGCATTTCTGCGTTTTCGCTCGTTATCATCGAGGTCCTCATAGTCGCTCTCGTCGTCGTCCTCAGTGGCAGGGGGAAGGGCCTTGACACCGCGAGCCCCGGAAATCGGCAAGACGTTGAGCTCGTCATCAACAACCAAACAAGTATTGCAGTCTCCGAGAGAAAGCAAAAATCGCTCGTTAAAACGAGCGACAACATCGTTGTGAGACTCGGTTCGATAACGAGAATGAATGTCCATCGACATTGTGTAGAGTTGCTTCAAGCTCTGCATCGACTTGAGCAAAATGACAATAATACCACCTCCTTCAACAGTTTCCATAGTTCTTGCCAACAAGTTGGGAGTAAGGCCTTCAAAGTCTTGAAGAATGCACATGCCGTATGTGTTTCCCAGAATCTTCTCGGTTTCTCGGTAGTAGACATATCGGATTTCCGAAAGAGTGATAAAAAGCTCAAAAGGATCTTCCTGGTTGGCATCTCGGATACCACGCTTTATATCTCTCTTGATTTTAGCTTCTCGCTTCTTGCGATGACTAGTATGTTAGCAGTCGAATCAGAATGTACGTATTTGAACATACCTGGTAAACCCAAGCATATCTTTTTTGTATGCCCACAAGACTTTTTTGTTCATTTTCAAGTCATTTGTAGTCATGAGATAATGCAAATTGGGAAGCTGGTCACGGCCCTTGTCACCGACAATCACGAAAAAGCTGCGCTCTTTGCGCTAACAAGTAATATTAGCATCAAACCATGCAATATGTTTCCTTTCTGACTTACTTGAGATCCATTTCGGATCAGAGCTGGAATTCGGGAATCCAGCGCTTTCTTGCCCATGTTTGGTCGAGTGAAAATTTCGTCGTTGGGAGAAAAGATTTTGTGGGCTTTGGGTGCACAGCAGGGAAAAGGAAGTAAAAACTACAAACAGACAAGAGAGACGTGATTGAGAGTTTTAAGTTATGTCTATTGTACAATGTTGACGGGCGTAAATCATTTTAAGAAAAGAGCTAACGGCTTGGCGCGGTGAAAGCGTAGCTCTGAATCTCCACCAGGGCGCTTGTGAGCTGTCTATATTAGTATATATACAATACGAAGTTATTTATAATCATACCTATCTCGAAGCATCGTTTACAGTATAGATAGTCGTCATATTCATCACCGGTGCGGCAGTCGATGCATAATAAATCGACATCTGAGCTACACAGACCTAAGCTGTTAGTATGACGATAAATAAAAACCTAATTTTTATCATACAGCATCCAAGGCTAGCCAGTTCTCTTAATTTTTGTTGTGCATCTTTCCGGCGCTCAATCACCGCAGGGCTCTCCTTTGGTACCGAAGGAAATGTTGTGGGTATATTAGGCAACGATGAAAGTATATCATTTTGGTATTCTTCCAATGGCTTATTTTTATTGGTAAATTCCTCGCTTTTCGACCTTGTAGAAGATTCTGAATCCGAGGCTTCGCAATCGGCTTTGTCTTGATCGCTAGTAGATTCATCACCAGAACCACTATAACTGCTCTCTTTTAAGGCAATTTTGCCTTCGATATTCACGAGATCCTTGGCCTGGTTCAAAATTTCAGCCACACTATCATCTTCACTGTCCACATCAAAGTTACTCTGAAGTAAATTTTTCATCAATTCATCGGATTTATATTTGAGTATATTCGACTCATCAAACTCTTGGTCGTTGTCATTGTCACTGTCAAAATCGGCCACCAGACTACTGATATCGGGTCGTGAAATGTGTGGCCCTCTAAGCTGCTCAAAGCGACTTACTAGAGTTGAATCTCTAGCTGATCCGTCAGTTGTGCTCTCTTCTGATATTTTTGCTGGTTTCCTATATCGTTTATTAGTACCTGTTTCTGGAAGCGTGGCATGCGCACCTTCGCAGAGCAGCAAAACGCGACTCTAACCCGCTTGCATCCCTCGACATTTAACGACAGGCTCGCAAAGAAGATTTTTAAAAGTCAAAAGAAGCCTTAAAAGTCAAAGGAAAAGTCAAAGTGGTTGTGGAGTTCAATTTACCCTCTTTGGGTCAAAGTTGATTTCATTCCTCCCAACCTTGCCACCTTTGCTTTGATGGTTAATTGCCGAATATGCGAACGCCACCGTGATCGGCTTTATTGTGGAGCTTGCGGGTCTTCTCGAATATCCCGTCATAGCTTTGAGAGCCTTCGGCTGTCTATGGAACGAAGCACTCTTGAGGCCCAAATTACTCAAGTCTGCGGAGGACGATACGAAGAACTGGCAGCTACCATGAGCCAAGTCGAAGCCAAACGACGTAAAATTGAAGAATTATCAAAACATACCCGCCGAATTCGCGACGAAAACTTGTCTTCAGAGCGAAGTGTTGCCAATTTTCGCGCATCGATAGCTCGTCGTCAAAGAGCAATGGCCAATGTCGTCCAGACAAACCGCAAGTCTGATGATGAACAGGTTTCGCAGCTCATTGCGTCTTCTAATCAACTGGAAGAGCAGATCATACGTGAGAATGACTATATTAATACCTTAAAATGGTATCTCTGCCGTGAGGCTTGCGAAGTTATGGGGCTACGTCCTCGCAAAGTAAAGCAGCGTGAACATCAGCGGGCCGATAAAAATGGTGGTAGTTCAACTACCCATAGTGGACAGGTGCGCGAGATGATGACTATCGGATTTGCGGTTCTGCCCAAGTTGACTGAGATGTGGCAGTTCAACAGGCATGTAGTCAATGCTACGCTTGATCAGCTTGTACTCCTAGTGTCTCTAATAGCTGATTATATGAGTATTGGTTTGCCTTACTCCATTCAACTTCCAAGCAGTGCCTGTACTGAACCGTCGATTGAAGGCTTGAAGCTTGCCATACCCAGCCACAAGCACCACCACTCACCAGCAGAAGAACAAAATTTAGATTCTGGCACGAATGGTTTTGATGGTAGTCGGGACAATACAATCAAAGCCCTAAGCATGCTCTGTGCAAATATCTGGGAGGTGCGAAATGCCTATGCCCGACTACTTTCAGTCGAAGAACCCCAACAAGAACTTTTCCTCGATGATGATAGCCTTGTCGATATTGGTTCTGCTCTATATGAACTCATTCAACTCAACAACACCAGCAGCGGCGGGGGCAACAATGCTGGTGATATAGCTTCTCCACTGCCGCTGGCAAAGCCAAGCGCTTCACCAAACAACACGCAAACATTCTTTGACATGGCACTACACGTGATTACTCATGCTGCTGATCGTGACGAGTGGTCGATCGTTGAAGCAATGCCAAGTTGAGTTCCCAGTCACAAAGGAATGAAAGTTCCTCTAATGTGTTTTTACGACAAAACTTTTTGTTTCTAAGAAACCGTCACAACTTTGTTTAATAAGCATTTCTTTTAATGAAATGGCATGTATTCTGCGCTTGGTTAAAATACAAAAGGCTGTGGAAATTTTGATAGTCCATCCAGCCTGGCAGTTAAACGGTGTGGTTTTGAAAAAAGGTCCAATAGAGGTAAAATGAAAGGTACGGCGCAGACCTTACCCGTTTAGGTAATGAAGATGGGACACTCCAGCGCCGCACAATTCGATCTTTTAGGTGGGGAGTTGCTGTTAACCCCACGCTACATTCCAGAAAGGGGCTGGATCCTCCAGCCACACACACAATTTAGAGCACCACACACCAAAGCGGTTTCAGTTTTTTCTTTTTCTTCTTGTTTGACCACGCACGAAACTTCACCTTCGACACTCTTTTTTTTTGTTTAATTCTGTTTAGTTAAAACAAGGTGAGTCTTTTATTCTTTGTGTTTAAGACGCGTTTCCCTCTTTTTTTGTTTGTGTTTTTGCTTTGCCGCTCCGTGCGTTTTTTTTAATGCACGCACATGCAGGCAGAAACAAGGGGGTTGGTTGGGCATTTCTCTGCAAAAAGGGGGGGGATTTGGTGTTATTCCCTTTCTAGCAACTTGAAAACGTTTTTTTTTTACTGACTGGGCTTTATATTTCTAGTTGTCTTCTTGTTTTCAGTCTCTCTCTCTCTGTAATTTTTTTTGTTTGTCTGGCCGACCCACGTCTCTCTCTCTCTTGCGTCCGCTACCGTTTTCTCGCCGAACTTGTCGATACTCTTTCCTTGTCTGAAGAGTTACTATTGAAAAAAATATACATTCTAGAATAAGTGCAAAGATGGTTTATATTACTGGTTTCTTTGCCGCTGCTGCTCTTGCTGCTATCGCTGCTGCCGACTCTTGCGTCGAAATTCAAGGCAACTACTACTGTGATGCTGTTGATGGTGTTTCGTATCAGAGCGTTGGTTTTTCTTCTTCCTATCAGCGTGTTTCCGACATGAGTGATGGCTGCTCATTTGAGACTTACTCCTTCTCGGGAAACCTTGCCCCCTTGAATAACGAAGTCTCTTTGCATTTCCGTGGCCCTGTTCAGCTCAACAACTTGGCTGTCTACACTCCTTCTTCTTCCTCTACTAAGCGCTCCCTTGCCAAGCGTGATGATGAGTGTGATGATGTTCCTCTTGCCGAGCGACACGTTCACAACGTTCACCGAGACCTTCAGGTTGTCGAGCAGACCGAGATTGAGTACGTTTATGTAACTGCCGATCCTGATGCCGCTGAGCCCACTACTGCTAGTGTTTTGCAGGAGAACTGGGATGACTCTACCACCACCAAGGCTGCTGCCGCAGCTGCTACTACTTATGCCGCTGAGGATGATACTACTACTACTACTACTCCCGCTGTTGCTACCTCTGCTGCTGCATCTACCGCAGCCGCTACCACTTCCAGCTCTTCTGACTCGACTGGCGCCTACAGTCGTATCGCTTTTTACGACGCTGCTTCTAGTCAACAGTCCGGTATGACCCTTTTGGGTAACTACGGTGGACAGGGCTCTGGTGTCTTTGACTACACCTGGGGCTTGTCTTGTGCCTATGCTAACAGCGCTGGTACCGGAGGTGCCTCTTCTGCTCAGACTTTGTCTGAGACCGTTTTGCCCTCGGACACTGAGATTTACTTTATGTCTGATAGCGCTTGTTCGGATTCTGACGCCTGCCCCTACTACCGACCTGGCTCTGTTGCTTACCACGGCTTTTCCATTGAGACTGTGACTATTTTTGTCATGTCTTTTACTATGCCTACTCAGACTTCTGATGGCGCCAACTCTGATATGCCTGCCATCTGGTTCCTCAATGCCGAGATTCCTCGCACTAGCCAGTACTCTTCTTGCTCTTGCTGGACCTCTGGATGTGGTGAGTTTGATGTCTTTGAAGTTCTTAACTCGGGCAACGACCGTCTCACCAACCACTTGCACTGTAGCCAGAACAACGGCGGTGGTACCTCTAACTACTTCAATCGCCCTACCTCTAGCGCTCTTACTGCTGCTGTCATCTTTGACGAGTCCAATGGTCAGATTGAGATTGTCGAGCTCGAAGACGGTTTCGACTTTGGCTCCTCCATCACACAGTCTACCCTTGACTCGTGGATCTCCCAGGCCCAGTCTGGTACTGTTGTCACGATATAATGGATTACATTAGCTTATAGAAAAAAATTATTGAACTGTGGGCGATGATGGGAGGACTTTTTACTTTTTTTGTATAGTTTTGTGTTGGGATTTGTTATTGAACGATGTTTTTGGTGCATGTGTTTTTCTTTGTTTCGTTTAAAACAATTTGAATTATTTGGTTTAATAATGGATGTCGTCGTACTGAGCCTTCTCTCACCTAGAATTCGAAATTCAGTGGGCAAAAGCAGTGAGTGAGCGATCTTTACTTCACACGTGGCGCGAGGCTGGTATTTCGGGGACGCGGTTCCGAGATCGACAAGCGTGAGCGCGTGTGAGTGAGCTTAGTCGCGTGAAAGACAAGATTGAGAACCAAAACTTTAGTATAGATGGTTAAGGTTTTTGAGTTCTGGGTTCTGGGTTTGGGTGTTGAAACATGTCACGACGCGTCTGACGCGCTTTTTACGCGTCGTCTTGGGACGCCTTCCTTGGCACGCGTCCCAAGACGTAGCAGCTTGGGTGCAAGTGTGAGAATCTTTACAGTGCGCGTATTTATAAAAAATGAGAGTATTTGTCCATTTGGTAAAGAGAAAAAAAAAGAGTCTGAAGTTGGTTTGTTTGCTGTTGTTGGTCCGAGTCCGAGCGTCAAAGGGGGACAATAAGCAGACAAAAAAAAATAAGCTTAAAAGTGGGAAGTCTTCGCCCCACTTTCAACGGTTTTTCACCTTTCTGGGACACAATGAAAGCCGTTTTAGGACAGGAATTTTCTGTTTTGCTTTGTTCCTGATTTTCGAGGTGTGGACTTGGAGGACGTGGTTTTAGTTCCTAGCAATTTATCTGCGTGGTGAACCAGCGCCGGTATGGTGGACAAGAAAGCAGCAGGTTTGCGCACCCATCACGATGTTTTTACTCAGTCTTTGGATCCGTCTTTTGAGAATAAAACAGCGAGTTTTAGTCGCCCTTCTTCGTCAGATCCATCTCCTTTGGAAATAAGCTCTCGGGTGCGATGGAGCGATTCAATGTCATCGATTCGTTTCGAGGTGGCTTCAAAGAGCTCTTCGTAGCGAGGTGTGGCTACAATCTCGCGGAACGCCTGCATCATGGCGGCACTGTCAGCTCGTACGTATTCAAATCCCGTAATCATCTCCTTTCGTCGGCGCACCTCTTCATTGGGCTTTCGGCTGTTGCCTTCTCGGCCCTGACCCTGTCCGCTGCCGTACGGGTAGTAGTGTGGTGACTCCATACACTTGTCGATGGTAAAGAGGTTGAGATTGTCGTAGCGCTGGATAAAGTCGGAGCGAGTCATGATGCGCTTGGCCTCAAAGAGCGGAATCTGGGGGATAAACATTTCTCCCTCGCAACCAACACCACTCTCCTTGAGTCGTTTCGATTCCGCATTATCAATTTCAACAAGTGCTCTCATGAGTCTGTGTGCTGAAATGCTAAATTTGCCTTCGTCAATGACATCGTCGTCCATTTCTTCACCTAGCAAAGGGCAGTTGTTGAGAAACCAAGTCTTTTCGGTGTCAATTATACCTCGAGCAGTGTTCATCATAACTCGGTTCTGAGTGGCTTCGTCAAACTGACCATCCTCTTCATTGTCTAGATTGGGAACTGCACTAGCAACCAGCGATAGGTGCTGCGCTCGACCTCCGATACTGCGGTAAATATTTTCCATTACAGGCTTTGATACCGGGTCAGGTGAAAACCGGGCCCTTACGTTCTTGAAGACCGCCGTTGCATTCTCCAGTGCCATGTCGTGAACACTCACAACATCCAAGAGCGTTGCCTGAGATCTCAGCCGTCCGTATACCCAGTAGTCATCTGAGCAAAATACCATCGTTACAAGACGTGCACTTGCCAGTCGCTCGGCTTTTTGTTGCAAAAGTTCCAATAAGTCGCGCCCTTCTTCGTCATCTCGGAGTAAATGCATGCACCCAATGACAACAACGAGCGGTTTGGGACTCTCCCCCTTCTTTTTAAATTCGCCTTGTAAGTGCCGAGCCACCTGCTCAAGCTTATAGAACGCACGTTCAATATCGAGAATAGCAGTGGTGTCGCGCGGTCCACGCAGCGAAAAAAGCGAGCCAATGTAGTCTTCATAATAGTTAAAATTCAAAGCCTTTCCCAGGCGTATCCGAAACACCTCCGTGTCTGCATGTGCATCAAGAAAAGCACAATGCTTGCTGTTGGTCTTGCGCATGGCCTCGTGAAGCATCGACATCTTCCCGGTGCCCTTTTCGCCAATCTAGTCAAGTTAGCAAGTATACCTCCGCTCCTTCTCTCTCACTTACTAAAAGATAATATCTCCCAGAGATATTTCCGCTGAAAATATCATCCAAAAGATTCTGATAGGGTCTGTTCACAAAGCTGGGGTATTCATCCTCGTCTTGAGCCTTTCCGCTTTCCATCTTGAGCTGAGATACTCGACGAGTGTGCAATAAATTGAACATCTCCGGGTCTTCCGTCAAAAAAGACTCACCCATTGCCGAGTGTACTCGATAATCGTAATAGTAGTGATAAAGAAGCCCTGCAGTCCCCAGCGCAAGAACGCTGCCTAGGGTCACACCAATTGTCTCACCAAGCTTTGAAGTAAATCCTATCCAGAAACTGTTGCTTTGTGAGGAATCTCCGTCGTTCTGGTTATTTGAATTGCCATTGCGAGAGCTGGTCGAAGCCAAACGTCGGCCCAAATGCCGCCGATCTGTCCCAAACTTTACATTCCGTGATTTTTGCAGTAGCCTATTCCAATGAACCAGGTCACACCTTGTCAAACCCAAGAAATCCCGGTAAACACGAAGTGACGACATTCAAGGACGTTTGTGCTCCGCCTAGCAACAAAACTCCGGAAAGACGGGGAACCAAATTTTTCTTCTTCACCGTTCAGAAAGCGTCTCGAGCTCTTTTTTTTTCGCGGGAAGATGAGTGGAAAAGAAGCTGGTGAGTGTTAGATTTGAGTGTTCACTCGGCCGCTGAGCTGACATCTCTTCAGCAGTTGTCCAGACCCCAGTTTTGGAAGATCATGATGAGCAAGGTAAATAAATCTCGGTTGATCGACTGTTTTTATCTCTTGATGCTAATTCTATCGCCTGATCCGAGGTCTTGAGGCAGTCTCGCTTGCACTTTAGACGTTGCAAAGACTGTTTGCGGACTTGGACGAGGCTGTCATGGTTTTAGTTCCAGTCGAGATGCTCAACCTCCAGGTCAAACTCCCCGGTCCTCCTGGATCCATCCGAGTAGCTGTGAGTTGTTTTATATTAGGGAGTCTGGTTTGAATCAGCTATTGCTGTTGTATCTCAAACATTAGCCCTCTGTGTTGCTCATCTAACGCGCACGACTAGGTCTCTTCGCATGAGTCTATCAACGACATCAAACAGAGTATTGTTGAGTTAGCTTCGACATCGCAGTATACTTGTTTTTCTCTTTGGTTGGGTCACCAGAAACTCAGCGAGCTAGCAGAGATCTATACCATCCCCGGGCTCTCAAGTGGTAGCTCTTTGACTCTTCATCTTGATCCCTACACCGAGAAGGAGGCTCGATCTCACTTTCTAAGAGTTCGTAATCATCTTGGACTCACTACTGAGTCTCCTAGCACCATTCAGGGCTTCGAGGCTGGGCGTGCTCTGTTCCCTTACTACGAAAGTATGTAGATGCTCGCTTTTTGGTACTCTCAAACTAACTCTGATTTCAGAAGAAGCATCCCAGAATAAAAATTCGTTGGTCAACTTTGACGAGAGCAAAGTTGATTTGACTACATTTTTGCCCTCGCTCGAATCGCAGACCAGTGCTTGCTTGAAGTCACTCAACTTGTCACAGTGGAATCCTCCTCCTGCAAACAATGCTCTTTTGGGGGATTTGCTTTACTTGCAGTTGCAGACTCTTGAGGGTGAAATCTACCATGTCACATCTCATGTCTCTGGCTTTTATGTCTCTAATTCTACCAACTCAAAATTCGACCCCACCCCACGAGCGACACCTGGAAAGTCATTCAAGAATCACTCTCTTTTGAGTTTGGTTCTCCAGATCTCAAACAGTGCTTCCAAGAAGCTCGATTCGCTGCGCCAGGCTGCTGCTAAGGAAGATCCTTTGGCGACTTTCCAGCCTTCAAATGCCTTTTTGGCTACTCCTTGGTTGGCCAACACTCCTGCACCTCCTCAGCCTGACTTGACCCGTACCCAGGAGGCTTTGCTTAAGTATGGTGCCGACAACATCGAGTCATTCCGTGACTGGAACGAAGACATCCAGACGACTTGGGAAATGTCCGCCGCCACTATTCCTGATCGAATCTTGAAGGAGCGATTGTTGCACAAACTTCACTTTGACTTTACAGAAGCTGCTACTAAGGGTGCCGTTGCTATTGCTCGCGGAGAAGTCCAGCCCTTAAACCCTGGAGAGATCCAGGAAGCTCACATTTTCATGCACAATGGAATTTTCTTTTCATATGGTTCTGATGGAATTGGTGTGTTTACTGAGGAAGGTGGCCATGATGCTGCGCGAGTTGCTGTCGGAAAGGATTTAGTTGGTGTTCGCTTCGTTAGTCAGCTTGACGTTCCCGATCTTCACTCTCTTGCTACTGCTATTATTGATTACGGTGGTCGTCGACTAGTCGCCCAATCCCCTGTTCCTGGTATTTTCCGTCAGAAGGATGACGGTAGCAACCAAATCGTGTACGGTGGTATTGACGGTCAGGACGTCATTGGCAACTCCGAGGAATTTGCTCCTTTGATGGCCAAGATTGCCGAAGCTGCTCACTTGAAATCTCATCCTGTGTGGGATGCTGAGGGTACCGAGAAAACTCTAGTCACCTCTGTGGACACCAAGGGCTTGCAAGGCACCGACGGTCGCAGATATATTCTTGACCTTTACCGCTTGGCTCCTCCTGATATTGAATTTTTGGAAAAGCACTGGCAAGACGGTCCTGACTCTTATCCCCACAAGCTTGCTTTTATTCGTTTGGAAGCTGTTGATGAGTGGTGGAAGGCTGAACTTCGCGAATACTTGTTGGCGGAGCAGCAAAAGATCAAAGCTGAAGAGGAAGCTAAGGGTAACAGCACCGAAAATATTGACTACAAAGAGCTAATTGATGTCAATCCTGAAATTTTCACTTTGAACCCTGATGTTTCTGTTGTTTCCCCTGCATCTGGCGCTCCCAAAGAGGCTGTTGATCAGTTCATTGCTGATAAAGAGAAGGTTCGAACTGTGTCCAAATTTATTACTGAGACTTTGATCGCCAACTACCTTGCTGAGGTTGATTCCAATTCGGTTAACATCTCCCTTGACGGTACTCAGTTGACTCGAACATTCCACCAGCGTGGTATCAACATGCGTTACTTGGGTTACATTCTGGAGCATTCGTTGGCTAAGGAGAACAAGCAGGAAGCTCTTATCTCTCTCCTTGAGCAGGAAATTATTTTCCGTTCTTTCAAGCATGTCGTTAACCGCTACTTGAGCAACTTGAACTTCAGTTTGCTTTCTTATGCCATTATTCACTTGGTTAACTTACTTCTTGGAACCCCTGCCAGTAGCGATTCTATTGTCCCTGCTCTCATTAAGTCTATCAATGATGGTGCTGACTTTTCGTTTGCGTCTTTGGACTCTGAGCGTCTTGCTGGATTGATCAAGCGCGAAGCATTCTTGCGATTCCGCTACACATTCAAAGATGGATTCTTGCAGTCTGTCAACAAGATCCCGCTGTTCCGTGAAGTCTCACTCCGACTCGGTTTTCAGTGGAAGCAGAAAGCCTACGACTTTTCTGCCTCTACTGGCGCAACTTTTGTTGTTTCTGATCTGCTTTCTATCAATCCTATTGTCAAGGACTCATCTCCTCACTCCCTTTTGGCTGATGAGGCTCTTGAGTCGGGCCGTCTCTCGATTCTTCAAGATAAGAAGGATGTTGGTCGCGAGTTGTTGCTTGAGTCACTGTCTCTTCATGAGCAAATCTACGGTGTTGTTCATCCCAATGTTGCTCAAGCTTATTCCAAGCTGGCCATGATCTACAACGGTTTAGGTGAGAAGCCACTTGCTCTCGAGCTCTCCAAGAAGGCCACTATCATTGCTGAGCGCACGTTAGGTGTTGATAGTGTTGATACTATTTTGATGTATCTTAATTTAGGTCTTCTAGAGCATGCCAGCGGTCATTCTGCTGAGGCTCTAGCTACTGTTAGCCATGCATTGAAATACTGGGCCATTGCTTTTGCTCCAAACCACCCTGATTTGGTTACTACTTTGAATAACGCTGCTGTTATGTTGCAGGCTATTAAAGACTTCCCTGCCTCGCAGCTTTGGTTTGAAAAATCTTACGACCTTGCCGCTAAGGTATTTGGAAAGGAGAGTCTCAACGTTGCTACTATTAGCTCTCAGCTCGCTCAAGCTTTGGTTCTCAACAACCACTCTCATGAGTCTGTTAATATGATGAGCCAGGCTTACGAAATCTTCAATAAGAACTTGGGCCCTGATAATAAGAACACCAAGGATGCCGAGGCTTGGTTGACTCAGTTGACTACCAACGCCGTTAGTGTTGCTAAGCAGGCTCGTGACTTACAGCACCGTCGTCGCAATCAGCTTTCTGGTGGTATGTCTTTGGATACAAAGCCTGTTCATGTTCCCGCTACTTCTGGATCTTCTGTTCATCCTCAGGTTCAGCAAAAGCAAGCTCAGAAACCAAACGAGAACATTGGTAACAAGTCTATCGATGAGCTTTTAAACTACATCAACGGTTCTGAGCCTGCTCCTGCCCAGCCCAGAAAGAAAAGTCACAAAAAGCGTGGCGGCAAGAAGTAGTTCTACCTGTATATAGTTTGGCTTGGTTGGTACACTCCACTGATAATTTTGCTCTTTCGTGTCACTTTTTTCTAATTCTCCTTCATTGTTTTATATTTGATTCTCTGTGCAAAGCCTCGAAGACCCTATGAGCATCTTCAATGCTCTCCTTTGTATCACTCTGGACTCTAATTGTGCTCCTGTTTTTTGTTGTATATATGGACAGGTTGAATTAATGAATAAAGTTTTATTTGTTCTGTAATTTGTGTAGTTGATTGTTTTCAAGTGTTCTTGCTGCGATCTTGGTTGGGACTTTGAACTGTTTACTACACAACATTGGGAAAAAAACACAACCGTGCATCCGAGCCTTTCACCACACCATGGGCTATAAATACGGTGAATCTCATGACTGGGCACTCAGTCGGTGCAGTCGAGTGCTGAGACCGATGATGTCCCATCTCCGAAGCCTTCACTCACTGCTCGACAGCCATCCTAGCTTGCTAGCTGCCCCTCAGGCACAAATTCAGTATTCTCGGGCGCAAAGTCGCACTTCTGTTATTTCTGGACACTCTCTGACTGAGAGGCCTTCCTGTGGGTTGTTGACCTCTATGCTGGCCCTTCAGGAGTATAAGCTTTCACATAGTGCGCCGATGTTTGGCGCCTATTGCGCCTTATCGGATGCTTTCCGCAAGTTCTTTGATAAATGCTTTGTCTCTGAGGAGCAGTTACCTGGACTAAGGCGCTCTTCCTGCTGTGCAATGGGTCAGTGTATGGCTGAGAGCACTCCTGACATTCCTTACGATGACTGGCTTGATAGCCATGATATACTGCCTTACTACCGCAAGTATATTCTACTCACTTACTTTTGTTACTATCTATGCCTCACCTCTGACCGCTTTCTCGATTTGTTACCTGTTTTGTCTTTGATCTGTACTGAGGGCCACGATTACGATTTGGTAAGTTGCTTTGATCCGGTCTAAGATCGAACTAACGCAGTATTTCAGGGTCGTTTATTCTTAAAGGCGTTTTTAGAGAGCCCGGAATCAACTAGTCATCTGAAGAAGCCTGGTTGTAGGCGTGTCTTTTCAGCTGCTGCTGCTCGTGTGGATCAGCATAGAAAGGTTCACCGGTTATTGATTAACTACCTGAGCATTACTGGACTTGATTCCTTGGATGTTAGCTTCTCTCTGAAAGGATCGTGTCCACTTTCGTTCCACGACTGCTCATCGCTGGTAACAATTCTTCGTCGATTTCGACGTGATAATCAACTCTCTGTCGACGATGTTGCGCACTGTGGTGTTGTTTCTGATAATATTACTGGAATCGTTGGTTGTATTCTGATGTCAGACTATTATCGTGATTTCTTCCCGTTACTCTGTTCTCTCGTTCCGCCGATCGACTCGCTTCGGGATCTTCGGCGGTTCTTGATTTGTGTAAACGACTGTATCATTTCGTCACCCATATGTCCTTCCTTGTATAGATTCCTTGTTGCTGGTCATGGCTGGAGTCTCATTGTGTCGTTTGCAGTTCGATTTGACTTGTTTAAGTTGATTGTTGAGAATCTCATGACGCCCTATCCGAGATTTGTTGATTCTTTGATCACCTTGTATCGATCTAATGTGGCGGTGTCTTCTTCTTCTTCTATTCCTGGCACTTCTGCTGGCTATGACGAGGTCGATGCTTATCTAGACACTATTAGCAAGCGTGTTGTCGATTTGACAGAAGCTTCTACCTACATGTCTCCTTCTGATCGAGAAAATGTCATTGAATCATCCCCTGGCGATCTTTTGGGTGAGTTTCGCTACGAGACACCTTTCAATGCTAAGCGCAGTATTTCTGATCTATCCCAATCGTTTACTACGGACGAAGATGTATTTCCAGGGTCTGATGATCTGTTGAAGTTCGATGGTTTGGGTACGTGTGATTTGAATGATGATATATCTCCCGTTGCATCTCTTGGCGCGACTCCTTCCACTGTTCGTTTGTCGCCTTCTGCAAGGCTGCGTGTCTACAAGAAGTACTCTTCATGTATTAAACGAGTATACTCGGAGACAGACGATCTTGGTTCTTCTTCTGTTATGGCTACCCCTATTGTCGCTCGCCGATGTAAACGGGTGCGGTTGGATTCCTCGTCGTCTGCCCTTCAGTCTGTTACTTCTTCTCGAATCAACTGTGCTGTGGCTCTTGAGTCAGATGATCTCTCTTTTGATAGGCTTCATACCCTGAAAGGACTCCAGTCTTCCCCAGTTGTCGCTCGGGCTGGTCCCTCGTCCACCCCTTTTAAGACTTCAAGTATATCGGAATCAAGATCTCTTTCTACTCGGCAACGACTTGCAATGCTTAGTGATGATGATTTGTTTTTGTGAGTTTTTGGCGTTGTTGTTTTTTTATTGCATGTTGGTGTTTTTGTATATTAGTTTCATAAGCCATCCCATCGTCTTCTTCTTTCATAATCCCCCTCCCCCTTCTGCGTTCCTCTGTGTCTCTCTAAATCTGCTGCAAGAACCATTGCTTTACAGCAAAAGCAAAAGCAAAAAAAAGGGCTCGACCGGGAATTGAACCCGGGACCTCTCGCAAATTCACTCAGAGTTGACCCTAAGCGAGAATTATACCACTAAACCATCGAGCCGATTAAGCGAGTGACAATAATGTCAAACTGAATTGGTTGTGAGACGAATCAGAATTGACATACTTAAACATTTAAACCTTATGTAATTTGATCTTATGTCTCTAACTCCTGAAACGACACTGCGTTCGAAATTTATATTCATTTGTGTTAAAAGCTAATAATATGTTTTTATTTTATATTCATATGATTCTTACTTTTTTAATCTATCTGTTTTGCTATTTTTTAAGCTCATTTGATTTCAAAATCACACATTTTTTGAGAATATACATCTAATGTACATCTGGTAAAGTGTAACCTTACTGTCTATATATTTCAACTTGTTCCTTCGATGTAAACTTTGGTCGCACGGTTCAGTATAGAATCCAAACATCGAAAATCATAGCAAACCTTCATACATCAGAACAACAGCAACCGAAGAGAGCATACCCAATACCCATACCCATACCCATACGATATAAAAACAGAGGACATCGACAAAGAACCAAACAACGACCACATGCCAGCCTAAAACACAGCAGGACACCAAAGGACAATCCACACAATATACGAATAAAAACACCACTACAGTTACTACAAAAAAGCCACAGATATCTAAAGTACAGATCATAGCGATATAAGATCAACATATCATACAAGAAGACCAAACAAAGAAATCAGACAACAGAATAGCGACCACTTCTCTCATTTCGACTCTCCGCCTCCGCAGCAGAGAGCGTCCCAGAGATAAGCAAGCGCTTAAGCTCACGGATCGCTAAGTCTACAGAATGCTCCGTCTCACCTTCAATAAGAAGGTACAGCTTTGGCTCACCACCAGGAGGAACTTGTTCACCAGGCTTATACATGATACCCTTCTGAGTAATAGAGGCACCAGAAGCTTCGTTAATTTTAGTGACGTTGACGCGGCTGAGAACAGCCCACCTGGCCTTCTGGGGAAAGTCATTGATCTCCAAGACAGCATGGTATGCTCCACTATCAGGTCCATGATTCTCCGGGGCATGACCAGAGACAATCAAAGCGTTGCGGAACTTGCTCTCCATTTTGGCCTCCTCCTCTGTCAACTTACTGTCACCAGTGGGCAAAGCTGACTCTGCCTTTTTGTCCTCCACGGCATCCCCGTCGTCATCACCACCATAAGCGCGCTTTTCACGTTTCCTAGTGTTATCACGCTCTTGCTCCAATCGCTCCAGGCCCTTTCCACCAAAGCCGAAGCCAACAGACTCCTTCCCCGACTTGATTCGCTGAAAGAACTCATCAGCCAAAGTAGCCACAGCCTCTGGCACCGGCTGCTGAGAAAATTTAAGAGCCTTAGCCACAGCAAAGGCGCCAGAACCCTGTTCAGGCGTAATGAAAGTAACAGCAGTACCAGTATCTCCAGCACGACCCGTTCGACCTACACGGTGCACGTAATCCTCCAAGTGGCTGGGACAATCGTAATTGATCACAAGCTTGAGATGCTTTACATCCAAACCACGAGCAGCAACCGAAGTTGCAATTAAAATAGGCACAACACCGCTCTTGAAATCTTGAATAGTGGAATCACGATCGACCTGATCCTTTCCACCATGTATAGACATACAAGGATACCCCCTCGAAATCAAACTCTTGAGAAGAGAATCGGCATGCTCTTGACGATCCACAAATATCAGGGCACGAGCACCCGCTTCGGTATTATACAGCTCACCCAAAAGTTCAAGAGTCCGAATAAACTTGGTGTCTTCTTTCCGAACCTCAACAATCTGTGTAACTTCAGGTGCAACCACACTTCTAGCGCCGACCACAATCTCCAGAGGCTTAGTCAAAATAGTGCGGGCCAAGTTTTCCATCATGCGAGGAAAAGTAGCAGAAAATAATACGGTCTGGCGATCGGGACGAATATTCTGAATGATTCTCATAACCTGCGGCTCGAAACCCATGTCAAACATTCGATCTGCCTCATCTAGAACCAAATACGTGACCCGCGATAAATTTGTCACACGACCACTATTCGCAGTCAAGATATCAATCATTCTACCAGGAGTACAAACAACGACCTCTGCGCCCCGTTTGAATTCAGCAATCTGGTCTTTAATAGGAGCTCCACCATATGCACAAATAGCCTAAAACAGTTAGTTAAGAAATAAACAAAAACAGCAAACACACCCGTAAACCCAATGCCTTCAAGAAAGGCTTGCACTCCTTATGAACCTGAACCGCCAATTCACGCGTAGGCGTCAAAACCAGCGCAAGTGGACCCTCCATGGCCTCCAAAGGTCTCTGATCCTTGATCTGTCTAAAAAGAGGCAACAGATATGCAATAGTTTTTCCACTTCCAGTCTTAGCAACGGCAATAACATCACGTCCAGACATAATAGCTGGAATAGACTGGGCTTGAATAGACGTGGGTTTACTGAAGCCGAGCTTTCGAATAACACCCATCGTAGGAGCAGGAAGTCCAAACTGCGACCACTTCTGGACAGGCTTAGGACAGTTAACACCACGAACTTTAATCCCATCGAGCTCAAGTCGAATTTCGTCAACCTCTTCATCTGAAAGGGCAGCGAGTTCAGCAGGTTCAGTGAAAAAGTTTTTTCGAAACGGCTCATAATCAACTTTGGAGTGATCAACCACAGAAATAACCTTTTTCTTTTGATTCACTAAAGACATCACATCCTCAGGCTCGACATCATCGTCCAAGTCTAAACCTTCTGAAGTCAAAGCCCTACCATAAGTGTTATCGTCATCGTCAAACATAACCTTTTCTGCAAGACGTGAAGATAAACCTGTCGACCTTGAATTACCACCATCCTTACCCAAAGAAGACATAAATGCATCTAGAGGATCGTCTTCATCGTTATCAGCTGGATCGACCGAGCCGTCAGCTAATTCAACATCGCCGTCAATAGCTTCTAGGCTATCTCGCAACGGCTTGACTCTAGGAAGGGTTCGTTTTTCAGAAGAGTCATCACCAAAGCTGATGGAAGCAATCGGCCGAGGCTGAGCAGGCTCCGACGTCTTTTTCGCGGCCGGGGCGAGGCCGAATGAAACCGAAATTCCTGTTTGAAGAGAAGAAGCTAAAGCAATGTTAGACACAAGAATCCTTTATTTGTAAAAAAAACACACCTGGCCTGCTGCTGTGAGACGAAAAGCTAGTCATAGGCTGAAATCGCGAGCCCGAAGGCTTCTTCAAATTCACAGATTCAGAAGCTCGACCCAATGGAGAAGGAACGGACGAGGTAGATGATACCTTAAATGTTGATTTGACAGAAGATGCCGGTGACGAATCCAGGACAGCTGCATCTGAAACTTGATTAGTTGCATTATCCTTTTCCTTCTTGGCCTTATCGGCCGCCTCCTTTGCTAACTTTTCTCGCTTCCACTTTTCGACCCTTTCTAAGCGCTTCTGTTTCTCAAGTTCAGCCTTCTGCTTAGCTACAGCTTCTTCCTGTGGATCGGGAGTTGGCTTAGATGTCTCCTATATATGATTAGAACAGAAAACAAGAATTATGACAAGACGTACCGTAGAAGAAGGCTCTTTGGAAAAAGTTGTAACTTGAGCTTTCTGCTCATCTTCTTTAGATACCGCCGTATAGTCGCGACTTCGCTCGTCTTTCTGGCTATGATATCGGTCTTCGTAATGACTGGCGTCGCGGTCACGTTCCCGTCTGCCATAGCTTCTACTATGCCTCGAGCTTCTGTCGTCACCGCGATCATCATATCTATCACGCCGGCTGCTCCCACGGTAATCATCGTCATACCGATCTCGATCACTACGAGAGCTGTCCCGATGGCTCCTTCGGGAGTCATCCGAGACACGGCTATGACGCGACGAAGAAGAGTAGCGGTCAGAACTCCTCCTCGGCGAGCGCGAGCGTGTCCTGCTCGACATTGGAAATTGCTGCAGTCGGGGTGGTATGAGAGGAGGTCGGTTGGTAGTAAAAGTCTCTCTCCCAACTGGTTTCAGCTGCAGACAACCAAGCAAAAACAACACGATATTCACATCCCCCGAGCTCCAGAAACGAAAAGAGCGAATACTGAAGCATACGACTGATTTCGAAAACATCCTAATTCTCAGAATGCTAAGCCACGAGCCCAGCAAGGCAGAGAGAAGAGCTAGCCATTCCATAAAAAAGCAATTACCCATAATATACAAATCTATTCACACAAATAATAATATAATACACACATTTTTAAACTCACCAAAGA
The DNA here is from genome assembly GCA_030582095.1 of Trigonopsis vinaria. Taxonomy (NCBI): domain Eukaryota; kingdom Fungi; phylum Ascomycota; class Trigonopsidomycetes; order Trigonopsidales; family Trigonopsidaceae; genus Trigonopsis; species Trigonopsis vinaria. The sequence continues at coordinate 738,850 of JAKTWP010000003.1, read as the reverse complement.
AAACAGACATCATTAGCGAATGAGCTTACCTTCAATAACAGCAACACGAGTCCATGGACTTCCACACAGACATGTTTTTTGAAAAGCCATGCTCCACACTTGAGGAACCTTTTTTATTTGACCAATATTAGAATGAAGAATAGCCTCTTCCACAGCATACAACGAACCACATCGTAAGCAAAGTCGTCCCTGTTCGCGGGGGATCCGTGACGGTAGACCGACCTTCCTGAGACCGTCGTACAAGATACGGCTCTCCAAAAACCGAGGACCGGCCTCGTCTAAGCCAAGCCATACCGTATCATAAAAGTAAATATCACCAAGCCTTACCTGGCGTATCACTCGTTCTTGTAAAACTTGATTAATCCGCGAAACAACCGGCTGAAGCTCCTTGCGCAGGACACCCTTAAATAGAAGAGTATGCTCAATTTCGACGGAATCTTTGCTATTCACGTGAATACTTTTAAGGAAGCGATCAACCTCGTTGGCGAATTTCTCAAACAGTTCAAGAGGAATTTGGCTAGAGAGAACAATGGCTTTGAGACTCTCATATGCTAAATATAAGGGCCCGCCTTCCTTATAATCTTTTTCGTTCTGACGTTCCATAGATTGTTCCAGACCTCTGATTCCTCTGATGGCATAAAGTAAAAACACTCTTGGAACCGAGCCCAGCAAAAGCGACAAACCTACTGAAGTCACACCAGGCTGAAAGAAGTAATTGGAATCATTCATATGATCAATGATATCACGCATGATAAAGCAGACTAAATCCACGCACCATCGAATCAACCCTAGCATGTGCTTAATATGAGAGGCGCGAACCTCAGTATCATTGGGGTTAGACTGCTTGTGCACCTGAGCGGCTCGCATAGTGAATGTCAACGTAAAGGCAAAATGGCGAAGGTTTTGAAGGCCCCATGCGATACGGCCGCTCACAGGTCTCTTCCAATCTGGCATGGTACCTAGAGCAACTTGGAGACTAACAAGACGTTGTAAAGCCGGGTTAACCATGAGTTTATCAACCTGAATGTCCCTCTGAAGGTCCACAGAAAAAGTTAGACCTTTATGGCATTCAGCAAACACTCTGGCCAAAAACAAATCAGGAGTAGCTGGAATGAGTTGCGAAATAACATAAATTAAATCGTCGCTAAAAGAATTCTTAAAGCACGCGATCGAATGCCTCAAGCCCATGACTGTCGAAACAACGCAATCGTCATCCGTAGAGACAACTTTACGATCCATCCGAAATAGTTTCAATTTGATACCATCATAGGCAACAAAGCAAACAAGATTAGGTGAAATAGCAATACCTCGAGTGCTAGGCAGTTTGGGGATATCGAACCCAGCATCAAAAAAGGTCACTATTGTTTCCGGGTCCTTCTTCGGTTCACTAGACTGAAAGCTGTTTCGTTCACGAAGTTCAATCTCTCCCGACATGTACGTCAACGAGATAAACTTTTCATACGAGAGACACTCAATCTTTGAGAGCAATGACGGTCTTGTGAAAGAATCTTTGAAATGAATAGACAGAGAGAGCTCGTTATGAGACTTTGCATTCTCCGACAGACGGTCCAGGCTAGGGTGAATAGAAGAGCTAAATGTCGAGACGTCATGTCGTTGGATGATTGAGGTCTTTCCATCTGAAAAAACAGATACGACATAGGTAGAGGGCTGAGGTGTAGTAGAAGCTACAGCCTCAAGATGAGTAAGCTTGTATCCGCTCAGGGGACTTGGGAACTGTTCTGAAAACAGTCGGGAGATCTGGAACGTTGGAGGTGGAGCACTTTGAAGCGAAGCTTGAAATTGCTGCGAGGAGGCAGCTGTATTCGGCTGAGGAAAGTTCCAGTGAATAACACAACGGTACATCAAAATTCTTCCAGAGCAAGGAGAGTAGCAAATCAAGAGCAATGCATTTTCCGTATAAAGGCTGTCAAACGAGGCATGAGAAAAATAATCTTCCGGTTGTAAATCCGCATCAATGATCGTCTCAGTCTCTATATATTTCATTTCAACTTGATACCACATTTTCAGTTTACCGTTTCTCGTAATTCCCATAGCCGCCTGGCGTACAGCTGCAGGATGTGTCGGACCAAAAGGTCGAGTTTGCTGGATAACATAGTCGTAACGGTTAACATTCTTTGTAGCTAAATTTCCAACATATATAGGCTTTTCACTATTGAGCCAGTGGAAAGAAGCCAGGCTTTCCATATCTTCTTCATTCAGCGGCGGTGAACGGTATATACATACTGTGGGTGCCTGTATGGACGAGAAGTAATATAAATGAACGCGCCCGTATAGATCTATACATGCAAGGTCTGTTCCAAGGGTGCTCCATGAAATGGAGATGATTGGTATGCGGTTGGCGTTGCCCGAAAGGTCAGCAATTGAGGTCGAAGTCGCGAGAGTCCAGTCTCGGCCATTGTGCGTTTCCATATAGGTCGTGTATATATTTGTCGGCGAGTAAAAGCTATTCGGCTTAAGCGGTTCGATATGAGCAATCAAGCCCGACCTCGACCAAGCAATCTTGCTGCCCTTGCTGTTAGCCCAGGTTTCAATTCCACCAAGCAAAACCTAACAGCCTGTACTCACCTAGACACCCCTAACCGAATCTTCTCTTCTATATCATACCGCTCAGACAAACAAACCCGCTCCATCCCTGGTCTCTGTTTTTCCATCTCCCCTTTCAGCCACAGTCACAAAAAAAAAGCGATGCCGACTTGACGGAAGTCTAAACGCAGCACATCCTGTTGGCAGTGACAAAAACCAACGCCACGTATAAAAAGAGGCGAAAAAATTCCACCATACTCGCAGGCAAAAAGAAAAGGCAAAGCTCAACAGTGAAGCCCGCGATGGCCGCGATTTAAAAGAAAGAAGCGCTACTGTTTAAAAAGAAACTCTTTAAAAACAACAGTTTTTGCGAGAAAATCGGTGTCTCAGTTTACTAGAGACCTCTTTTGCTATACTTTTTCTGCCCCTTAACCTAAGATCACTGGGTGAAGCATAAACTACTCCTGACTGCCTTTTACTGATAGATTGAATAGGAGCCTAAGAAGGCTCAAAACTCTTTAGAGTACGCTATAATGGACTCATATCTTTTTACGATTTGTCTCTAACCTTGGAACAGATTTATATTTTGTGCTTGAGTGAAAATGTCGCTTAAAGCTTCAAAGCGCCAGACAAAACGGAAGGGAAACTTCCAAAATAAGAAATCAGTAGATGGAATGCAACAGCTACTTGATAATAATACTCCTTTTTATAACGACAATATTCCGGTATACCAGGTTCCGAGCCGACAAAATCTTCATGGCGCCCCAGCCGACTCCGCAGCCACATCAGGAAATTTTGATGTTGAGTCTCTATCCAGTGGTGATGACGATGAAGATGAAGATGAAGAAGAAGATGATGATGAAGATGATCAAGAGCCAGACGAAGAGACTGACGATGAAGTTACTGCTCTCATCCCGTCTGGCCACAAGGCGAAGAATGGTGATAGAAGTAACCAAGCTACGTCTATTCAATCCTCTTTACAATCTTCTTACAATTTTGATTCGGACGAGTCAGAGGGGAGTGATATAAGCTCTATTGACAATGACACACTCGCTCGACTGGAGAAAAGTTTTCAGCAAGCCAAAAACAAGTCCAAGCGGCGTCGTGACTCGGTTGTCCTCCTTTCCGAGGATGAAGCTAATGACTCTGAATTCCCTGAAACGCCTCTTGATTTTGAGTTTGTTACTCCTTCTATGGTCGAAGACGATGGTGATGCTGATGTATCGTCACTTGAGTACGATGAGCACGACATCTCCGACTTTGACGATGATTTCATTGATCAGAATGAAGAGCAAGCAATATTAAATGAATTGTCGAATGATGATATTAAAATTCAAAGTGATTTAGGTGCAAGCGAGACTGGCCACGAGACCAATGATGCCACTTCAGAGTCGGACGGCTCCGAATCGGAACTTGAGTTTCATGATCCCTTTATTGACTTTGACGATACTGCTTTAAAACATATGGTTTCCACTGCTCCAGGATATTATAGTGATTCAGAAGAAGATCCCGAACTGTGGTCTTACTTCTTTACTTCTGGCGAGAGCTCCGGCGAGGAAGCAGGTGGTTCTCACGAGCCCTCTGATGCCGAACTCGAGCATCGCATTAATGAAGTGTTGGATTACTCTGGAGACTCTACTGATGAAGATACAACTATCCCCCCACCCAGCCTGAAGACTAAGCAAAGGGCTACAGAAATCCTCTCAAATATCGCATCAAGTAGTAGACCTCCAATCCTTGGAAGCTGGGTATTGAACGATTCTCAGAATGTTGCCATTATCGATGGTGTAAACATGAGATCGCTTAGTTCTCCCTCTGGGCCTCGTCACTTATCTATGGCCATCGATGGTATATCTCAACCAAACTTCGATGGGATTAAAGATGATGATGATGTCTTCTTAGATAGACCCTTGGGGAATGCCAACATGGATGATCCAGAAACGATGAGCGATTTAGCTCTGGATGAGTTTATCTACACCAGCGAACTCGACCAGGAGCCGGAGAGCAATTATATGGAGACTCCATTTATCGCATCCACGCGTAAGGTACCACTTTCTGCTTTTAGAAATCGGACACAGCACAGTCAGCCCAATTTGTATACACCTACAAATTTGAGTTTTGCTGGTCACAACGAGGCTTCAATTACTCCTGTTAGGTCGTCTCAAACACGGATACGAAAGCATAAGAAACAGCTTCGTCGTAGAGACAAGAAATTACAGATGAAATTGGACCAGTTTTCTCGATCACGTCCGAATAATGTGCCACTGGTATCTGATGAAGACAGTAGTCTGGAGTTCCCTGACACAGCTGTGGTGACCTTGAGTCCGTTGTTTCGCGGAATAGCATAAAGGAGTTATTTGTTTTGTATTTATCGTTTTCTTTTTTCCACCTTCCTTTCATTTGGGACTGAGCAATAGCGTGTCGCTATTTTTGAGTTTTGATTAATGTACCGATGGTATGTTACGAAGGTCTTTTTTTTAGAAATTTTTACACAATGGCTTTATTGCTATTGTGTGCCTGGTTGGTTTAACCTACTGCTTGGTTACTGTTTTTTTTTAAGCTATACATCGCCTTCAAAAGAACTCATTGAGTTTTTGATTGTGCGGTTTATTTCACTGACTTGTCGGATGATTCCCCCGACTTGAGTTTAGTGATTGTGTTTTGTATTTCAAAGAGTTCTATCCCAGTATGTGACTATGGCAAGGAGTCTATATGCAAAAAAAGGTGTTATTTTTTATACATGATGAACTGGTTTGGATGTGTAAAATGTTGCCACTTCTTTGCCTTCGTTCGTTTCTACTAGTTGTTTTCTTGTATTTGGTTTTATTGTATTGTGAAGGAATCACTCGCTGCACCGAATAATATACTTTATTTAAGTACGTATTTTTTTCAATGGCGAGCTATGCAGATATTTGTGAGCACACATATCTACGTGCTCGTCTCTTTGTATCATTACCAATTGTAATCCTATAATTCGTCATCCACGGCGAATGCAAGGCCGCTCAGTGGTGTCTCGAGTCTGCGTCCGGCGCCTGCTCAAGCGACTCGCTCAGAGAGGCGAGTGAGGCCAGCTCTGCAAGTGACGACGGTAGATCAGAAGCGTCGTCGTCGTCCATCGAAGACGCCATAGACGCCAGCCGCCGACCGGCCACCCGGTGCTCGGTGCGATACTCGTCAAGATCTGCGAGACTGAGTCCGCCCTCGGGGAAATAGAGGTGGTCTGCAGGCAGCACAGGCGGCGCGGTTTGCACCATGTCTCCGTGTGAGCTACGGGCCAGAAGAGCCTGGAAGTCTTCTCGGGTCGGTTTCGTTGGTGGTCGCTCGAGCGACTTGCGAGCGGCGAAGGACGAGCGAATGAAGGACCTTGAGCTCGACAGACTGTCCCCGGCCTGCGGTTCAGCTAACGAGACAAAAGATGGGCCTAAAGAGAGTCAGTTACTGCCCGGCAGAAGGTGGAAAGCTTACTCGACTCATGGGTGCGCGAGTGATCGGACGTAGGCTGGGGGCGCACTGCCATGGTTTCCATCTTGGATCGAACCTGCTCGAGCTGCTGCTCGTAGAGCCAGGCAGCCTTTTGTAGAAGAAATGCCTCGGATACGTTGAATTGCTTTGACCTAAAAGAGTAAGTAATGCAAGCTGTTGCGGATCTTCCCCATACAGTGAGCTCCCTGGCATTGTTAGTAAACTAGTTTCAATATTACGAGATCACGCACAATCAATGTTTGACTCGCGCTGCTGCACTGTCAGTTCCCATAACTGTTTCTCCTTGTTGTCGTCCCAGTCGATCTATAACCGTTAGCTTACCCCGGACGCCTGTTGCAGGTGCGAGCCTGCAGCCTGGACGTGTGCTGGCTGACGCTTACCGTTGGGGGATCCACAAACGAGCCCCTGTCAAACGGAAACCGAAGGTAGACCACGAACCGCGGTGGCTTCTCGGCCATGTCGTTGTCACAATGGCAAGACTGTACTGTACTGTACACCTACACCCAAATTCTCAATTACAAAATGACTTTTCTAAAATATATACATGCAACCAATTGTTGAATTGTCGCAACCCTCCCCGTGGCAATTTTTATAGCAAATCCCGTAAAAACAAACCAACTAAACACCATAATGTGCCCCAGACGTGTTGAGCGCCCGGCTTGCAAATCGATCTAGAGACCAAAAAACCTAAAAACATAACAAAACAAAAAACAAAACATTAGCAGTCTCAAAAGAGATTTACAAAACGCTCAAATATTACACAAGTATGCAAAAAAACCATCGCGTCGTAAACTCACAGAACTACCTCCAGGTAGAGGCGACTAGCGCACGACCCAGAGGTATCTGAAATTAACCCAATATTGAGCCAACTTAAAACTTGAGCTCACGGGGCTTCTCCCAGGGGTTCTCCTGGTTGGTGAAGTGACCGTAAGAAGCAGTCTTGAAGTAGATGGGTCGGGCAAGATCCAAGTCTCGGACAAGGGCACCAGGTCGCAAGTCAAAGTTGTCTCGGATGATCTTGACAAGCTCATCGGAAGAGCGCTCAGAAGTGCCGTAGGTATCGACAAAGATGGAAAGGGGCTCAGCGACACCAATGGCGTAAGAGAACTGGACGAGGGCTCGCTTGGCCAAACCAGCATTGACAAGAGACTTGGCAACCCATCGAGCAGCGTAGGCAGCAGATCGATCGACCTTGGAGAAATCCTTACCGGAGAAAGCACCACCACCGTGAGCACCCCATCCACCGTAGGTATCGACAATGATCTTTCGGCCAGTAAGACCGGCATCACCCTGAGGACCACCGATAACGAATCGGCCAGAGGGCTGGATGTGATAGATGGTCTTGTCATCGAGAAGGTTAGCAGGAATGACCTTCTTGATGATCTCCTCCTTGATGGCCTTCTGGAGGTCCTCGGTGGAGATATCATCAGAGTGCTGGGCAGAGACGACAATGGTGTCGACTCGAAGAGGAATGACACGTCCACCATCCTTCTCGTACTCAACAGTGACCTGAGTCTTGGTATCGGGACGGAGCCAGTCAAGAGAACCGTCTCGTCGAGCCGCAGCGAGGGCGGCGTTGAGCTTGTGGGCAAGGAGAATGGTCAAGGGAAGCAACTCCTCGGTCTCGTCAGTGGCATAACCAAACATGATACCCTGATCACCAGCACCGAGATCCTCAAGAGCCTTCTCGTAGTGAAGACCCTGGGCAATATCAGGCGACTGCTGCTCAATGGCAACAAGGACGTTACAGGTGCTGTAGTCAAAACCCTTCTCAGAGTGATCATAACCAATGTGCTTGATGGTGTCTCGGATGATCTTCTGGTAATCAAGAACAGCCTTGGTGGTAATCTCACCGAAAACCATAATCATACCAGTCTTAGTGGCAGTCTCACAGGCAACCTGACGAAAAAACACGTGACGTTAGCCCCACGCCACAACCAATCAGACGAACCAAATCACTCACCTTTGAAAGCGGATCCACAGCGAGACAGGCGTCAAGGATGGCATCGGAGACCTGATCAGCAATCTTATCGGGGTGCTATAATAGAAAAAAATATGGATTTTGGGTTCCCATGAACTTTAATTTCCCTCCTCCAAGTAGAAGGGGCAGAAAATCAAAGGTCAACACACCGGGCGCACCCAAAAAACCGCAATCACAAGTCAGCTCAGGAAGTAAAAGAAACACAACAGCACAAGCATCTTTGTAAAATTTCAGAGATAATTGACTTGAGAAATCAAAGAGACTTCCCAGAAAACACCGAGAAATACACGTGGCTGCTTTGCACAGAAAAACTTACACCTTCACCGACAGACCTGAAATGTTAGAAACTTCCACCCATTTAAATAATTTTCTTTTTAAAGAAAAAACCAGAATAACTCACTCAGAGGTAAAGAGGAATCGCTCCTTTGTAGGCACAACAGCAGACATTTTTGGGTTTTTGTGTTGAAAAAAAGTTTTGGAAAAGGGGGAATTTTTTTTTCTTTTTCGGTGCAAGTTAAAATCAAAAGCTTACCCGGAAGTTGTCATAGAAACATAACTTACTAGTATTGTTAAGACGATATATATTAACATAGTATGGGTCGATACATTAACACAGTATAGACACCCTTTATTTAATTCAATAAAAATTAACGTACCAAGCAAACACTCTTAGAATCAACCAGTCTTCGCTTCTTTTTAGTCTTTTGCATGGGGTTCTACTCGTTGAGGTACTAGGCCCAGAATGGTTCGTTGCCTAGCAACGGCTGTAAACCCTAACCAGGATCCATCTTCTCTCTTTGAACTTGCAACTCAAAACGTAATGTCTCGCGTGGGTGTGCTTGCGATGGGTCCGGCTGGTGCTGGAAAGGTATGGTTTTATACGAGGAAATGAGGTTGTCGGTTGGGGTTTCTAACTGGCGGTTTAGAGCTCCATGTGCACTGCCTTGGTCGCTCATATGCAGACTCTTGGTCGTCGGGCTCATATAGTTAACCTTGATCCTGCTGCTGAGCCAGACAAGTTTGAGTTCACAGTAGATATCAGGGATCTTATTTCCTTGGAGGATGTGATGGAAGAACTCAAACTGGGACCCAACGGTGCGATGATATATTGCTTCGAGTGAGTACTTGTGGCATTTGATTACTTTTTTTTTTTAACATTGCTTAGATTCCTTTTAAATAATTTGGACTGGTTGGAAGAAGAACTGGGCGACTACGAGGAAGACTACTTGATTTTTGACTGTCCGGGTCAAATTGAACTCTATACCCATGTCCCTATTTTGCCTACCATAGTAAAACATCTTACTACCCATCTTGACTTTCGAGTGTGCGCTACCTATCTACTAGAGGCCCCTTTTGTAGTTGACCGCTCAAAGTTCTTTTCCGGAGTATTGAGCGCCATGTCCGCCATGATCCTAATGGAAACGCCTCACATAAACATCCTTTCCAAGGTCGACCTCGTCAAAGATGACATGTCCAAACAGCAACTAAAGAGATTCTTGAATCCAGATCCACTACTACTGGTGGACGAGGTTGGAAGAAAGACTAATCCCAAGTTTCACAAATTGAACTCCGCCATCGCGCAGCTCGTCAGTGATTTTGGCATGGTCTCCTTCTTGCCTCTTGATACTAAAAACTCAGATTCAGTTAATACAATTCTTAGCTTTATTGACGATACGACACAGTGGGCAGAGTCGCAGGAACCAAAGGAACCCAAGGACGAATTCGAGCTACCAGACGAGGATTACGAATAATTACGATCAGCTGCTCCGTCTGTGGAGGGCCATTAAAAAGAAAAAAACAAATTGTTTTTAGTGTACAATAATGTAAAATATGCATCTAAATTAATTCTAAGGAGCAGCCTTTTTGACTTCGCGGTTTGTGTTCTTTGTAACAACAAAATGACTCGAGATGCTCTCTGTTTTGGGCTCTGGTACTCGGGGAGTAGCAGACGGTTGTCGCTTCTTGCGTGGCCTCGTCTTCGAGTACTCTACCCATTGGTTGGCCAAGTCTGGCAGCAGCTGTAGATCTCCGAGTACACTCAGGTCAACTGAATCAGCAATCTCTTTCGGAGGCTTCTCCCAGTTTGCCCAGATAACACCACCTTTACTGGAGTGAACCATCTTGGCGAGTTCCTTTACGATTCGAGCCACACCTGCAATCTGCAGACTTGTGCCGGCCACAATAAGACCGTCTGGGCGAGCTCTCAAGTCGGCATTTGCCATGGCTGCAATAGCATCACCATCTGGGTTAAACTCTCCATATAACACAATGCGAGGACGAAGGCGACCGGCGCCACGACTGCGGATTCCGGCAGCTATGCGAATTTGATCTGCTTCGACACATTCGTCGCAAGCCTGGAATGCACCACTGCTTAAAATTTCAGGATCTAAAGACTTGACAATAGAGCACTTTGTGCATGTCATGTGCTCCAAACTACCGTGCAGTTGCACTGTCTTTGGGAAAGGGGGTTTGGTCTTCAGGGGAACTGCAGTCGATAACCCGGGTAGTTTTGAATCAAGCCCATCAATATTTTGCGTATAAAGACGCTGAAGACGATCATCTTGCGCAGTGGCAGAGATGAACTCATGAAACTTAGTAGGCTTAGCCTCTGTGCACTGACTATGAAGCTCTCGTAACATCCAATGGAACTTCTCAGTCATTTCCGGGGTCCGATAAACTGAAGAGTCAAACATTTGCTTGCCGCTAGTCTTGAGGTTAAATCGATCCCGCATTAGATTGAAAAGACCAGCTTCTGATCTAAAGTCGGGAATGCCTGCGGAGACAGATATGCCGGCACCTGTGACCACAATCAACCTTCTGCTCTGAAGCATAACGTGGCTTAGATATGCTATTTCATCACTAAAACGCTCCATTTGGAACTCAGCCACCTCACTACCCAGGGGGAAAGTGCTCCGAGGGGACGCTAGCTTGGGAATGGGAGGTTTACGCCTGCGAACAGGCTTCTTAGCTGGCTCTGCCTCTAGCTTCACAGGCTGTGCTAGATGCTCTATCAGCACGGCAGGCGGCGGACGCTCCAAGCTGCTGCTGCTGTCCATTCGTTGTGGGCGGTGTTGGGTTGGGAGCCCCTGGGTTGAGCAGTGAAGTCCCATTTTTCCAATTTCTTGGGAATGGGCTCGCCAGCCCGCGAAAAACACTTTGAGCGGAAACGCAAGTACTTTGACTACCTCAATTACGTCAATAGTATCGAGGAAGATGTACATGATGACCTAGAGAGCGAAATCATGCCCGGACCTTCTACTCCGCACACTCCCACCGAACTTGTGAATCAGCCTCTTGAAGAAATACCCAAACAAAAGCCGGCTATTAAGAAACGGCTATTCAGTGATTTGAAATTTTGTAAGTAGTACTAGTGGCCCGCTTTAAAACATTTCCTTACATTTATAGACTACTTTCCCAGCTCCACTAGCAAAGTCCGATCCATCAAAGCAGCAGGTGCCGCGAAACACGGCGCTGAAATACTTCAAGAATTTGATTCTATAAAAGTCACACATGTTATAATTGATAAATATCGCTCAAAAGACCACCCCTGGCTCGCTCCTGATGTGCTGAGTGCCATGAGTCTCGACCATATACCGGTAATGGCATACTTATATACCGTTTCATTACTAATATTTTAAAGGATAACGTTGCTTTCGTTCTTGAAATATGGGTATCTGACAGCATTGAGGCGTGTTATTTTGAAGTTTAATGCCGTGCCATTCTAACGTGAACAGTCGGGCAAGCTTGAGCCTACCGATCTGGAGTCATATCAGATGTATGACATGCAGCAGATAAGAGAAAAGATAACGAATAAGAGGAGCATGGAAAATACGCAGTCTAGTAGCGAACCTGCAAGTGCTCATTCGCTCGCCTACAGTCCAAGCATTGGTGTAAATAATGTGCCTCCAAGTCAAATCGAGGACAGTGATTCAAATGAATTACAAGTCCGACCAATCGACTTAAAGGAAGATTGTTTCGTCGAAGAGCCACCGCAAGATGCAGACGATTTGACCCGCCTAATATGGCAAACTAAAGTGGACGATGATATCGAGCAGTTCATGGGGGACCGAGAAAAAGAGACCGATGAAGATACTTCTGATTATTCAAAAGAAAAGAAATGGCTCGAGACCATTACATGCAATAATGGAGCTACCTATAAGGATATACAAGAGCGGCCCAATGCTAAAGTCGAGTTCATTGTAAGCCTGAACCTCTCATAAAAAAAACAAAATCTAACTTGAAAGCTGGGACGAATGCTTCATATGTATGAGTTAATGGGCGACCAATTCCACACCATTGGGTACCGCAAGGCTTTAGCAAGCCTCAAGCGACAAAAAGAGAAGATCAATACTGCAGAGGAAGCACGAAAGTGAGTTTTTTCTTCTTCTGATTTTACCTTCGGCGATTTTGCTAATCATGCCAGATTACCAGGCTGGGGCGACCGACTGGCTGCCAAGCTGGAAGAAATTGTGCAAACAAATAATCTTCAGCAGCTCGCGTACACACAAGATGACGAAAAGAATAAAGTGATTCAGCTCTTTCAAGGCGTGTTTGGGTGCGGCGTGCATACTGCCCAGTACTGGTACGCAAAAGGCTACCGCACGCTAGATGATCTTCGCAAGCAAGCCGATTTAACAGATAATCAGAAAGTGGGAATTGAGTATTACAAAGTAACGGATTCTTGTAGTATTTCTGGAACTCTCTAACGCTTCTACAGGATTTCAACAGTCGTATACCTCGCGACGAGGTTACAAAGCACGCTGATATAGTAATGGACGCAGTCAAGCTGATTGACAAAGATCTGAAGGCGTTTGTGATGGGCAGTTATCGCCGTGGAGCCAAAGACTGCGGCGACGTGAGTACCCAATCAGGGCCCAAGACTACATAGCATTAACAAAATGGACAGATTGACATTTTGCTTACCAAGGCAAATACACCATTCGGGGAGATTGAGGCTGCGCTAGCGAAGCTAGTCACAATTTTGAAAACGACAGGCTTTCTCAAGGTTGAACTAATAGTCTCTACACACAAGTGGTACGGCGGGGCTGTCGTTCCTTCAGTAGGAATATGTCGAAGAATAGGTACGCCAAGACATATTTAATCAACTCGAAGCTAACCCTGCCAGATTTTTTAGCTTCTCCATGGGAGGAACTAGGCTCACAGCTGCTCTACTTTGTAAGTCTCTCGGCCGAACTCATTTACAGTTGATTAACTCGCTCCTAGACCGGTGACGACATCTTCAATCGAAGTATGCGTCTACTAGCACGCAAAATGGGCTACAGTTTAAACAACCATGGCCTCTTCCGGAACCCAGGCAAGGCAAGTGGCCTCGCAATTTCCTCGACGCCGGAGAACCTGGTCGAGAGCTTTAGCGAGCAGCGGATTTTCAAAATACTGGGGATAGAGTATAGACCGCCAGAGATGCGTAATTGCGGCTGATTTGGAGAAGGGGGATGGGTTGCATTTACGGGAATACTTTTAAACATTTGGGGTTTTAACAGGCAAATATTTCTATTTATCGTACGAGTAGGCTCAAATGCGGGAATCCTGTCCATACATACATCTTTACATCAGAAGCGTGCGAACCTACTTCTTGTCAGAAAGGGCAGCGACACCGGGAAGAGTCTTGCCCTCCAAAAGCTCAAGAGAAGCACCACCGCCGGTGGAGACGTGAGAGACCTTGTCTTCGTCGCCAAAGTTCTTGGCAGCAGTAGCGGTGTCACCACCTCCGATGATGACGGTGGAGCCAGAGGAGCAAGCTTCAACGCAGGCATCCAAGACAGCCTTGGTACCTTCGGCGAACTTAGCAAACTCAAAGACACCGGGGGGTCCGTTCCAGACAATGGTCTTGGCCTTGAGGATAGTGGCACGGTAGAGCTCACGAGACTTGGGGCCAGCGTCGAGTCCTTGCCATCCGTCAGGAATGCCCTCGGCAGCAGTAGCAACGCCTGTGTTAGCGTCCTTGTCGAACTTGTCAGCAGTGACAAAGTCGACGGGCAAAACAATCTCAACATTGTTCTTCTTGGCCTTCTCCAAGAGGCTCTCGACAATCTTGGATCCCTCGGCGTCGAAGATGGACTCACCAATCTTGACACCCTGGGCGGTCTTCAAGAAGGTAAAGGCCATACCACCGCCAATGATAAGGCTGTTGACCTTGTCCAACAAAGAGTCAATGAGCTGGATCTTGTCAGAGACCTTGGCACCACCGAGGATGGCCAAGAAAGGTCGGTCAGGGTTCTCCAAGGCCTTGCCAAAGTAGTCAAGTTCCTTCTTCATAAGGAAGCCACTGGCACGCTCGGGAAGTTCAATGCCAACAATAGAGCTGTGGGCACGGTGGGCGGTACCAAAGGCATCGTTGACGTAGACATCAGCGAGGGCAGTGAGAGACTTGCGGAAAGTCTCGACGGCAGCAGGGTCAGCCTTGACCTTCTTGCCATCAACCTTCTTGGATCCTTCCTCTTCAATGTGGAATCGCAAGTTCTCCAAAAGAAAGATTTGACCTTAAAAAAAGAGGGGGTTAGTCACTGCGGCTCAAAATTTATCCGGGCGGGACTCGAGGAGATGCTTACCGGGAGTAGCTTTGGCGACAGCGGATTCGACTTCGGAGCCGACACAGTCACTCAAAAAGGTGACGGGCAAGTCGAGGAGCTTGGAGAGCTCGGTAGCGACGGGCTTGAGCGAGTACTTCTCAACGGCCTCACCATTGGGTCGGCCCAAATGAGAGGCAAGAACAATGCTCTTGGGCTCTAAAGACGAATTGTTTAGGATTTTCTTCCAAATAATATCGTAAATCACAACTCACTCTGCTCAATGGCGTATTTGATGGTGGGGAGGGCAGCAACAATACGGGCGTTGTTGGTGATAGTGGTGCCATCAAGAGGAACGTTGAAGTCTAGTCTTAATTAGCCAAATGTCAATCAATTAAAAGAGTGCTGGAATCGCCCAGAGGCTCGGGCTGGTCAGGAAACAGCGGCAGCGACGAGCTAGTCGGAGCACCTCCGCAGCCCCGTCTCACTGAACACAAGCAAAAGGATCAAAACCAACTCACCGACTCGAATAAAGACACGCTTGTCAGTGAGAGACAAGTCAGTAATTGCAAGCTTATTAGACAAAGACATTCTGAACGAAAAAGATCTCCAAAACAAGTTTAGAAAGTTGATGGAAGAAGGAAAAGCTTTTGCATCAACGCAGCAAAGCAACGTTGCAGGCGAATCCAAAGAAGCAGTTTAAACATTCAAAGCTTTTATTCAAATAAATAAATATAAAAGCAGTTTCATTGTAAAATAAGTAATAAAAAAGGGGATTTTATACTGAAAATTCTTTGGAATTTACGGTTTTAGTTTGCCTACGCTTTTAAATCATTGACGTAAAAGGGTTTGCATTAATAGAAAATAAGCTACTGAAGAGTAACTTTGGAATTTAACAAATAGAGAATTATACAATGCTGATGCTTATTTGCTTTGAAGTTTTGCGACTTCGGCCCTTCACAGATTAGCAATCCCAATCACTCAATCCACATCGTACTCACTTTAGCAAGACAGAGAAATCATCTCCAACATCATCATCGTCCCAGTTGACTTCCCAAAAGTGCTCTTTGCTGTCACTGATGCCTAGCTCGGTCTCATTATCGGCCCAGTCTAGGTCCACGTCAACTAAAACACATCCAAGGTGGAAAGGCTCAAATACATACCCTCAGCAGGAAAATCTTCAAATTCATCTTCCTCTTCTAACGATTCGAGAGCATTCTTGGGCTCTTCCTCGACCTTGCTGGGCTCGCTAACCTTGTCCTTATTTGCCTCCGACATTTCCAAGCTGAGGAGACGCGTGTTAGCAAACAATCACTTTTAAAAGAAATAAAATCAGAACAGCGAATCCAGAAAAGGAAATCACACAGCCTTTGTCAGCTCAGTTAAACTCACCGTTTGCTGTGAAGACGGTGGTCTGGTTGATCCTTCAGCCACAAACTCAACGAGGAAGCGCAATGGCGAGTGTCTGGCAGGAATACACAAACTCCGATGGGCAGAAGTATTACTACAATACTACCACACAGGAATCAGTCTGGGTGAAGCCTGTAGAGCTTATGACTCCTGCAGAGGTAGGTTTTTTTGATGTCAAAAGTATGGTTCAAGCTAACTCGATCTAGCGGGCTCTTGCCAATTCTCCCTGGAAGGTGTATACCGCCGAAGGTGGAAAAAAATATTGGAATAATGAACAGACAGGACAGAGTGTTTGGGAAATTCCCGAGGAGTTGAAGAAAATCATTGACGATGCCGAGAACGAGCAGAAAAATGCTAAACATCCTGGAGCTTCGGTTTCCCGGTAAGTTTCTTTTACTTTAAAGATAAATGGGCTTTCTTATTGACATTCCTATGCAGTATCGATCATGAGGATGATGATAGAGCATTTCGTGAAACTACTCGGGACTTGATCGACCCCCCACCTTTTGTGTATGAAGACAAAGAAGAGTCGGAAAGGGCGTTCAGGGAAATGCTCCGGAAACACAATATTAATGTTGATTCAACTTGGAAGTCAATGCTGCCTGAAATTGTCAAAGATCCAGACTACCGAGCTTTGAAAACAGCCAATGAGCGAAAGCAAGTGTTTGATAAATATATAAAGGACATGAAAGAGACCGAGCAAGAAAATGCTCATACTCGACGTCGTGAGTTCATTGAGATTTTTGACACCCTTCTTCGTTCCTATGAATTCAAGTATGATTCGGTGTGGCCAGAAGCCAAGAAGCTACTTTTGAATGAAGAGGTTTACTATCTTTCAACCGATGAAGAGCTTAAGAGAAGAATATTTCGATCGTATATAAATGAGCTACAACAGAAGCGCAAAGCGGAACAGACAGCAGAAGTTAGCAAGGCCCGGGACGAGCTTAGCACTTTGCTGGGAGAATTATCCATTAGCACTGCTTCGGAGTGGCTAAAAGTATTCCCAGAGATCACCAAAGATCCTCGCTTTGATCCTGAAAACGACATTTGTCCATTGTCAAAGCTTGATATCTTGAATACGTATGAATCCTATATTCGAAAGCTAGCACAAGCTGATGCTGGAAAACGCGAGAAGGCCAATACTGAACTTCGAAGGACTCAAAGAAAAGTTCGAGACAGCTTCCGTCAATTGCTCAAAGAATCTGAACAGAGCGGTAAACTCACAGCCAAAACTCGATGGACGTCGCTCTACGGCCACATAAAGGAGGATAACCGCTTTGAAGAACTCTGCAAGCAACCGGGATCGACGCCTTTGGATTTATTTATGGACGCTATCGACGAGCTCAGTCTAAAGCTCGATAACGAGCGCGATATAATTGCAGATATTATTCGAAGCAAAAAGCACGAAGTGACCGATGAGACTACCGAGGAGCAGCTTACTGAATTTGTCAGATATGATGAGAAAGGAAAGGATGTCTCTGATTTTGCCATCAAGACCGAGCTGGAGTACCTTCATCAGCGGTACAAAAGTCGCAAGGAAGAAAAAGCGGCACAGGAGCAGCGAAGATTACGCCATAAAATTGATGATCTCCGTCATGTAATTAAACACCTGTCTCCTCTGGTGTCTGTAGATGATACATGGGAAAGTGTCCAAGAGCGTATCAAGGATACGGAGGAATACAAGTCATTACCAGAAGATGAATCGCGAAAGCAGGCCTTTGAGAAGCACATTCGACGACTCAAGGAAAAGACTGATGATGATGGCGAAGCCAAAGAAAAGGCGACAGAAACTAAAACGGCTAATCCACCGAAGGAAAGCCGCCGTCGACACTACGATGACAAGGATGGACCGCCAGGGCCTACAGATCCACGCGGGGGTCGGAAACGTATTAGATACGACCTGGATATTCCAGTCGTCAAAAAGGCCAGCAGCACTTCCGGATAGTATTAGATTAATGAACCTTAGTATTCAATCATGTGGTAGGCTACTACGTACAAGCAAGAGTAAAACATAAAAAATTACCAACTTTTCAATTAACCACACTATGACCTTAACCAGTAGTTCCAAATAGAGACAAGGGCAGGTAGGAATGAGCCAACAAAAAACAAAATAAAAACACAGATGCACAGTACTCTAAAAAACAACAACAGAAAACTCCAAAACAAACAGTTTTATCCATTCGCGCAAACTGCTGAAAGTACAGCAAGCTTATTCGACAGTTTCGAGGAAAAAGTAGTTTCCAGAGGCTTTCTGAGCTTGGTCCATCTGCGAATCAAGCTTGTTGATACGAGGACGGAACGAAACAGGGTCACGTCGGAAAGTGACGTTGAGGTTCTTTAAGAAAGCATTGCATCCGGTCAACAGACTCTGAGGAGGAGTAGCAATGGCATGAACAGACGGCTTGCCTTCAAAGACAATGACACGGTCAGCCAAGTAAGTAGCCATGATGAAATCGTGCTCAACAACAAAGGCAGTTTTCTTGGCATGCATGATGAATCGCTTGATAACCTTGGCACAGATGATACGCTGCTCGACATCGAGGTAGGCAGAAGGTTCATCGATAAGGTAGATGTCGGCGGGAACACCCAACGACAAGACAATGGCGACACGCTGCAACTCACCACCAGACAAGTTCTGGACTTCCTGATCAATGATATCATCAATACGGAGAGGCTTGCAGACATCGGTCTGGAAGGAGGGCAAGAAGAAGGCAGCTCGGATCTTCTTGAAGAAGAGCTGTCGAACGGTTCCAGTGAACTTGGGAGCAATCTTCTGGGGCTTCATGCTGACCTTGAGTTCAGGAACCTTCTTTCCCTTGTCGGGGCTCAAGCTGCCGGCAAGAAGGCGAATAAAGGTGGTCTTACCTGTACCGTTCTCACCCATCATGACGACAATCTCAGAGTCGGTAAACTCACCACTCTGAACGGTAAGTTTGAAGTCTCCTAAAGTCTTATCCATAGAGGGGTATTTGAACTGCTTGGTTCGGTCGATCTGCATTTCATCTTGAGCATCGATCATTCGGAACTGAAGCGATTCCTCACGGAAACGAAGATTCTCGGTAGGAATGTTACCATCCAAGAAAATGTTGATACCTTCACGAACCGACAAGGGCAAGGTGACGACACCATAGACGGAAGGAACACCGTACAAGATACAGACAAAGTCAGACAAGTAATCCAAGACTGACAAATCGTGCTCGACTACGATAACGTAAACGTCGATATCCAAGAGTGATCGAATGACTTCGGCAGCCTTAAGACGCTGCTTAACATCGAGATAGGAAGAAGGTTCGTCAAACATGTAGACGTTGGCCTTCTGAACGCTGGAGATAGCAATAGCAAATCGCTGCAACTCACCACCAGAAAGCTGAGCGACTTCACGCTCCAAGACACCACCGAGCTGCAAGTTCTTGATCATTTTCTCAAGGTTGTTGTTTGTGGAGGCCTTGGTCAAGAGAGGGCCAACCTGTTTGACGGCACCCTTGATGGCACGAGGCAAGTGGTCAACATACTGGGGCTTGATGATACACTTGAGGTTGTCTTCAAGGACTTTTGTGAAGTAGTTTTGCAATTCACTACCACGGAAGTACTTAATGATCTCGTCCCATTGAGGAGGGTCATCGTAGCGTCCCAAGTTGGGCTTCTGCTTTCCAGCAAGAATCTTCAAAGCAGTCGATTTTCCAATACCGTTCGTACCGACAAGACCAAGAACCTCACCGGCTCGAGGAGTGGGAAGTCTGTGCAACTTGAAGGAATTGGCAGAGTATCGATGGGTAACCTCAGATTCGAGGTTGGTAGGCAAGTTGATGATATGGATAGCTGAAAAGATGTTGGTATGATTTAAAACATATAACGCGTCAAACTTACCACCAAAGGGGCATTTCTTAGAGCAGATACCACAACCTATGCTGTCATGGGTTAGCATTTCGACTGGACGCGTGCGCAAAAAGACCACCTACCAAAGGTTCTCCGAGATGAAGGCGATCTTGGAAGTAGGCAAAACTTCAATACAAAGCTTTCCTGTACGGACAACAGGACAAGTTCGCCGACATTCCTGATGACATTTCTACCAATTAGTAACCTTGCCACCAAAATCTTCTCTTCTTTATCCGCACCTTTGGCTTGCACTTGTCCGAGTTGACAATCGCAATTCTATCGCAAAAGTTAGCTCGACCCCACCCAAATCGACATCGCAGATTTCAAAAATCAGCTCAAAAAAGACGCACCGAGTCAACTTCTCCGACATTTTTTTTTCTATATAAACTTTTTTTTGATTTCTTCGAGGTTTCAAAAATTTTTTTTCTTTTCGGTTGTGGTTCACAGTGAGACAAATGTGAACACCCGCATAGCAACGGGATTTTTCTTCGTTTTTTTTTTATTTTCCCGCTCTTTCTGCAATTTTTCTGAGAGGAAAACCTGTTTTTAAATAAAAATTTACTGTGCAATGAAATTTGCGTGGCAGAATTGACTTGAAAAAGTGGCAGACAATGTCGGCTTGCCTGTGTGGTTGCCATGACAACATAATAGGAATTGCTAGCACTGTGACTGGTTGTGCTATAAACATTTATAATAATTATGGCATAAAGCATACGAACAATATGCGCATAAGATTTTATATAAAAGCACGGACTTTTCCAAAGTTTTTTTCTGATTTTAAACGCGGAAAAAACTCGAAAATTTCAGTTTTTTGGTGGATTTTTTGTCAATTTTCGCGTTTTTCTCGTGTTTTTCTGTGGATTTTTTAGAGTTTTGGTGCTTTTTAAACTTCGCAGCTGCTTTGGAATTCCAATTCGAGTTTTTTCTTTGATTCTTTTAAGGTTTTTTGCTTGATTTTGTTGGAAAATGGACTTTGAGTTGGGAATTTTCTTTGCTTCTGCTTCAGTTTTCACTCATTCAAGGCTCTTTTACCTGTGAGAATGGCATGCTTTAAAAATTTTCCACTTGCGAGCCTGTTTGGAGCCCAAGGACTGTTTGATATCCCGTTTTTTTTGGTTGGCGTTTGGGCGGTTATTTCTATGTGTTATGCCCTGTAGATTGTAGATTTATCTTTGTGTTTTCTGTCTTCTTTAAAAGGGACTGCGTAAAGCTTTTTCGCCGGCGGTGCTGCTGTTTTTTTTTTCTCTTGACCACCCTCTTTTCCCTCTTATCCGCGAAACGGTCGAGGCAGAGACGCTCTGGAGCAGGTAGTTTTTTGTCAATAGTTTGTTGGCCGGAGGTGCAAACATACACGGTTTGCCTATAGTTGTTTCTGGATTGAACCGCTACTGGTTTCATTGGCGATCGTGCTCAGTATAGAGCGCTCCACGATGGACTGTAAGTCACTCTTCTCAGCGCCGTTTTGATTAATTCAATCTTCTCTTCTCAAATATAACTGGAGCGTGCCTCGATTGATACCTTAGCTTCTATGGTTGGCCTGTCAAAAATGCTGCGCCAAAGTCGCCATGGCGTCTACTCATAGATTGATGTCGGGACACTCTCTACCTTCAACTGATATGCACACTATCAAATGTTTATATATATTTTTTTGTTTAGAGCTTGTGATGGATTCATTTTCTTCTCATAATGAGGGGGTCTGATTAAACCGGAACTCTCTGCAAAGATTATCGTTGAATTGCTTCTACAGGCGACCGCGGTACTTTGGCTTAGTCTAAACGGCAAAATGAGACTCACAATTTGAGAAAGAAAGTTCTACCGTGCTAACTTGTATAGATTCCTCCCTCGGAACTGCTGTGGACGCAGCACCTGCACACTCTTTGGTGCCCACTGTGACTGACGAAAATGATCTTCCTTCGCAAAAGGTCTCTCCTCCTAGTGATCTTGATGAGAGCACGGAAGACGAGTTACCTCGAATAATTCCCAAAGAACCGGGATTGGATTCTGAAGACCAGCTTATGGAAAATACCGAGTCTCCTGGTCTCTCCACAGCTCGCGATCTCAATTCCAAACCAAAAGTCAAACATGAGTGGGAAGAAAATCCCGAACTTTACGGCTTAAGAAGAAGCGTTAGTTATTGCTGTTTGATTGTGGCTATTGGCTAACACATTGACTCAGAATCGCGCTCATAATCCTCCTCAGGAGTTCACGGTACGTTCATTAAAAGCTATCGGAAATGCAGATTTTGTAATGTTTGAAAAAATAATCGGTGTTCTAACTTCATAAAAGACCTTTCAGGATTCAAGCGACGAAGAATCGGCGAAAAAATCTCGACGAAAAGGTTAGTCCCACATTGTGCTTAAAAAGTCCTAATATAACTAACGACATGTTCAGCGAAGGCTATTATTGCTGCCGATGCATCCGACGATGATGGGGATGACAATGATGACGATGACGATAGCGACTACGGCTCCAAGCCAACTAAAAAACGCCTCAAGCGCCGAAAGCTCGCTTCGTCGCGTGATGCCCCAGTTCATGGCGAAGTTCGTTTCTCTTCAAGAAATAACAAGTCGGTAAACTACTCTGAAAATCAATTTGATGACTATGGTATTAGTGATGAGGACGAGGATGAGGACGACTATGACGAAGATGACGAAGAAGATGGATACAGAAAACCATCAAAAGCTGCGTATCAGTCATACCAATACGAACAAGACAACTCACCCTCAATTGAACAAGTTCTGGACAACCGAGAGCGTGAAGACGTCTCCCCTGAAGGTGATATTGACCCTCATGAAGACCTGGAGTATCTGATCAAGTGGAATGGCATGTCACATCTTCACAATACCTGGGAATCATATCATGATTTGGAAAATTACAAGGGAAAGAAGCGTCTTGACAACTATATTAAACAGTTTGTCATTTATGATAGTCAGATCCGAAGCGACCCCACCACTACTCGTGAGGATATTGAAGCCATGGATATCGAACGTGAACGACTGAGGGACTCATACTCAGAATTCAAAACTGTGGAACGCGTAGTTGCTTCTCGCCGTACTTTTGTTGATGGCGTCAATACCTTGGAGTATCTTATCAAATGTTTGTACATCCTTGAAGACTTGAATTATCGCTACTAACTTTTATTAGGGAGGCGACTTTATTATGACACATGTACTTGGGAAGATGCTGAGATGATTGCGAAACTTGCTCCTAAACAAGTCGACCAATTTCTTATAAGATCCAAGTCCAAAATTTCTCCCTCCCACAGCATTACGTACACCTCACAGCGACCTCGGTTTGAGAAGCTCACAGAACAGCCCTCTTTTGTAAAAGGTGGAGATTTGCGTGATTTCCAACTGACTGGTCTCAACTGGATGGCCTTCTTATGGTCACGAAATGAAAATGGCATCTTGGCGGATGAAATGGGTCTCGGTAAAACTGTTCAGACAGTTGCATTTTTGTCTTGGTTAATTTACGCTCGAAAGCAAAACGGTCCGTTTTTGGTAGTTGTTCCTCTTTCTACAATCCCTGCTTGGCAAGAGACAATTGACTTTTGGGCACCGGATCTCAACTACATCATGTATCTTGGAAATACAGCTTCTCGTCAAATGATGCGTGATTATGAATTTTATGAAAATGGAAATAAGAAAAAGCCTCAGTTTAACATCTTGTTGACTACATACGAGTATATCTTAAAGGACCGAGCTGAGCTTGGCAATATCAAATGGCAGTTTTTGGCGGTCGACGAAGCTCACAGATTGAAGAATGCTGAATCATCTTTATACGAAGCATTGAGAAGCTTCCGTGTTGCAAACCGACTTTTAATCACCGGAACTCCGCTCCAGAACAACATCAAGGAGCTGGCTGCCTTGGTTGATTTTTTGATGCCCGGTCAGTTTGCCATTGAACAGGAAATTGATTTCGAAACCCCTGATGCGGAGCAAGAGCAATACATTAGAACACTTCATGAACGCCTCAAGCCCTTTATTTTGCGACGATTGAAGAAGGATGTCGAGAAGTCTCTTCCTTCCAAGTCTGAACGTATTTTGCGGGTCGAGTTGTCAGACATGCAAACAGAGTACTATAAAAACATCATTTCTCGCAACTATGCTGCTCTTAACGCTGGCGCAACTGGTGGCTCCCAGATGAGTTTATTGAACATTATGGTCGAACTTAAGAAAGCGAGTAACCATCCATATCTGTTTCCCAACGCTGAAAGCCAATTTCTTGCTCAAGCTGGTGGTGATCGTTCACGAGATGCAATTTTGAAAGGCCTTATTATGACTAGCGGCAAGATGGTTTTGCTGGACAAGTTGCTGTCACGTCTACGACGCGATGGACACCGAGTTTTGATTTTCTCGCAGATGGTTCGAATGCTTGATATCTTGGGTGACTATTTATCGATTAGAGGTCTTCCATACCAACGTCTAGACGGTACTGTCCCTGCTGCTACAAGAAGAATCGCGATTGATCATTTCAATGCCCCAGGAAGTCCCGATTTCATTTTCTTGCTTAGTACTAGAGCTGGTGGTTTGGGAATTAACTTGATGACCGCCGACACTGTCATTATTTTTGATTCTGACTGGAACCCCCAGGCTGATTTACAAGCTATGGCGCGTGCCCATCGTATAGGACAGAAAAATCACGTTATGGTCTATCGATTTGTCTCCAAAGACACAGTTGAAGAAGAGGTTTTGGAGCGAGCAAGACGAAAGATGATTTTAGAATATGCCATTATTTCGTTGGGTATCACCGATAAGAGCAGCTCTAAAAAAGCAGAGCCTACATCAAAAGAGCTGAGTGCAATTCTCAAATTTGGCGCAGCCAATATGTTTAAGGCTTCAGACAATCAAAAGAAGCTGGAAGACTTGAATTTGGATGATGTCTTGGAGCACGCCGAAGATCACAATACCACACCTGACTTGGGTGAATCTCATCTGGGCGGTGAAGAGTTTTTGAAACAGTTTGAAGTTACAGATTATAAAGCAGACGTGAATTGGGATGATATCATTCCTACAGATGAGCTGGAAAAGATTAAAGAGGAAGAAAAGAAGCGCAAGGATGATGAATATCTCAATCAGCAGATTGAAATGTATAGTCGGCGACGAGTTACCTTGAAGACAGCTACACCTGACGGTGATTCAGAAACCGACCAGCGCGATCGACGAAAGAAGGAGCGAAACCTTAAAAAGCAAGAAGCTCAGCTTAACCGCAATATTCTTACTGAAAAGGAAATTCGAAACCTTTACAAGGCTATCTTACGCTACGGTGATTTAAAATCCCAGCAGGAGAAGCTCTTCAGCGATGGAACTCTTCCCGACCGTAACCGAAGCTTGGTTGTTGATACATATGATGAGCTTATTTCTATCAGCAAAGACAACATACAGGCTGAGAATACTCGAAGAGAAAAGCTAGCTGCAGAAAACCCTGATCCTGAGGGTAAAGCCAAGAAGGAGCGCAAGGCCATCTTATTTGACTATAAAGGTGTCAAGAATTTCAATGCGGAACTCATAATTCAGCGCCCTGCGGACATGACTCTATTGGCAGAGAAGATTCCTGCCAATGCTGGAACAGAATGGCGAATTCCCCTCCCCATCAAATCAGTTCACGGTTGGAATTGTGAATGGAGTGAGCGTGAAGATGCTATGTTGTTGATTGGTGTGCGAAAGTATGGATATGGTGCGTGGACATCGATTCGCGACGATCCCATTCTTGGTATGAGCGATAAGTTTTTCTTGGAGGAACATCGTGTTGAAAAGAAGGAAGAACGCACCAAGCTTGAGAGCTCTGTCAAAGATGAGCCAAAGAAGGGCAAAGGAAAACTTGGTCCAAAGATGCCTGGTGCTGTTCATTTAGGCCGACGCGTGGAATATTTGCTTTTTGTTCTTCGAGGCGAAGACGGGGCTGACGAACCTTCCAGCAAAGCTCCAACCGAACGCAAGAGAAAAAGAATCCCAGCCAATAATTCCAAGTCAGCAACTGATAGCCGAACGGCTTCACCTGCCATTCACGACGAAGATTCTCGTTCTTCAGACAAGTCACGCCCCAGTTCCTCCATCAAGAGCGAGAAATCGACCAAGAGTAACGATAAAATCACCAAGTTCTTCAAGAAGAAAGCTTCTTCACCGGCACCTGGAACTAACTCCAAGTCGTCACCCAAAGAAGAATCCAAGTCCACCAATGGTAGCGCAGATGACAAGGATGACGGATACGCGAGTATGAATGAAGCTGAATGCAAATCAAGTATGCATCCGGTGAGAAACAGTTTACGCCGGTTAAAAAAGGGCAGCGAGGGTCTCGACCGCAAAGAATGGGCCGCCATTTTACGCAAGGAGCTTACGAGTGTTGGAGATTATATAACCACCACGGTCTCTGAGTTACCTAAAGCCGAACAGGCTAAGAGAGAAAAGCACTTGTGGAAGTTTGCAAGTTACTTTTGGCCAATCAGCGCCCCTTCACATAAGATTATGGCCATGTACAAAAAGATATCTCAGCAGCCATGAGTAATGAAGAGTTCATTATGTTTATTGTTTTAGAATTTGCTGAACATTGAGTTTTGTTTTGTTTATTCTCTTCTCAGGCTTCACTATGTTTTGTTTAAGTTCCAACTAATTTCAATTTTTCTGTTTTTATCTTGTATGTGACGCACTGAAACAGACTTGTAGTTTAGCCTCGTAGTTAAACCTAGGTTTGTAGTTTTGTGTTATGGTTTCGTTGGCTTTCTCGCCTCGCCCATCTCTGCAACCAACGTCCAAGCCGAGAAGCATTTCCTAGGTCGATTGACGCGAACTATTATTTAACTATCCTTTTCAGATCAAGTTTTCACCGTGTCGCAAACTCCTAATAGTAATTCACCGTCTGCTGCGACGCCTTCCGGCGATATCGATGGCGATCCTACCAGCGGTGCAGGCGCTGACGCCGAGCACAAGCGCAAGCGAGCAGTGCGCCAAATTAAGTGGGTCGGAAAACTAGACCATCAGCTTTTGGAGATCATGTCTGCAGAACACAGCCGGTTACGCGACAAGCAGGGCCATAGCAAGATGTCTGTCTGTCGCGAATGGGCCAAGATGCTGGGTATCGAGGAGGAAGACCGTACAGGAATTAGGACTCAACAGCACGTCAGAAACTTAATACAGCAGTATAGATCTGCAGTCTTGATTGAGACCCATTCGCGCGAGCAAGGCGAGGTCTACGAAGAAGAAGAACTACGCGACAAACAGATCCGAAGATGTCCTCACTTTGTGGAAATGCAGGAGATAATGAATAAAATGGAGCCTCTGGATGGCGAGGAAATCACTGAACATGCTGACTCGAATGTGAAGACAGAGGCAGAGGAGACAGCCGTTAATCCCCCTCCTGCAAAACGCGCCAGAACATCAACTAGATCGACAAGTACGGACGCGTTTAATACAAATGCTGCTCTTTTGGCACTAGGGATCACACCTCAAACTCCAAACGCAAAAGGTGCTTCGTCTTCCCGCACTCCAGCCGAGTCATCTACGTCCAAATCAACCGCTGCTAGTAGGCGTCGAAAGGAAACCGCAGTTGCCGATACTGGGAGTCCTGCTATCAAGGTGGAGGATAAGCCGGCACCCAAGTCTCGTGCCAAAAGTCGCAAGACAAAGCAGGACGCAGCTTCTAAAGCTGGTACACCCACGGCTACTGCCACCCCTTTAAATAGCACTGCTGACGAGACCGGCGAAACCCCAAATGCCAATAAAAATAGCAACAACGAAGATACTGAGAATGAGCGCGCGGCTGCTCCCACACATCTGCCTGGCGAGAAATTCAGTCTAGCCAAGGCAGCATCTGTTGCAGTTGCAGTCGCACAGGTACAGAGCCAGACAGAGACACAAGCCCCGAAGCCTCCTCCTACGCCCCAGGCATTCCCATTCAAACCTTTCAGTTCACAGCCAGTCAACAGTAGTACGAATGAAAGCGAGCAGTCCCCGATAGTTATAACGACTCCACCACCAGTTCTGACTCCCCGGAAGCGCCAGGCTGCTTTGAACGAAGATCCTTCAGCAGTCACTTTAGAAATGCTCACTGATATAGTAAATGCGATAGCGGCCTGCGAAGTATGGAAGAGAACATACCTAATTGATGAGAAAGTGCGACTACGTGAGGCTGAATATAAGCATGAACAAAGAATGAAGGAGCTGGAGCTGGAAAAGCTCAAGACAGAGCGAGATTTGGAACAGATACGCCTTGGGCAGGTCCCCGAGAGTGTTGAAAAGGCCAAGGATGAGGTTGCTGCTGTTGTTGAAAATCAGGATGTAGCCGTCGAGACTGCTGGAGTTGACTCGGCTGACGCTAACCGTCCTGTCAGTTCTGGTTCATCAGATACGACCGACATTGTGGTCGTTTCTAACCCGGACCCTCTTTCCATTAGCAGTCTGACGGGAAACTAGACTGCAGAGGGACGAAGCGAGTGCGCTTTATACAAAATACAAATCTAGCATTAGTTTTTTATTCAAAATTCGTGGTCATGTCCTAAATCATACAAATGCTCAACTATAATACAATTAGGCCCAAGGCCATATGCGGTTTCGAAACCCGGTAGAGTTCCAAAAAAAAAAAACAGAGCGCCAATAAATGCAAACATAAAAAGAAAACAAGCCTCAAAAATTATTCTGCCTGCGGAGAAAAGAGTCTGCGCGCAGGGGGTCGATGAGTGAGAGCCAAGTCGGTCAACACATCATGCCGGTTGCTCATAGGCGTCGCAGCAACGACATCGTCTCCAGGAGTTGCCAGAACAATAGTATCGTAGCGTGTAGCAGTCCCTCGACTTTGAGGCGTACATGAAACCACATCCTCAGCTGCATTCATGCGCCGCGAAAGGGGAGACTTGGTGACGGTAGGTGAGGAACCAGTTTTTGAACGATCTTCGTTAGCCAAGGGGCTAGACGTAATAAGCAGATCTGGTAGATCTGATAGATGGTTTGAGTTGATAGGATCGCATGTCGTAGATGCCTGGCGGGTAGAGTGGCTCCAGTCGCGTGAAGGGTCCATAGCTCTTTCCATACGACTTGCAGCTAAACTCCACGCAGCAGAAGACGTTGAAAAAGGATTTGGAACCATTTCCACAGACGGCTTACTGCTCAGGGGTTTGGAAGGCGTAGCCTGTACCTGCGATTCCTCGGGCGAGATTTGCTTGCGTTGGCCAGCAGCATTAGGAGCAGTCTTCAGCAGTCGCCGCTCTTTCTCATCAGCTGTTTCACGTGCCAAAAGAGCTCTGTTCGGACGGGAAATGCTGCGAATGGCTTTCTGAAGCTCTTCGTTGAGGTTGACCACGGCACCACTTGAACGAACAGGCTTTCCCTTGCTCTTGAAAGACTCACTGGAAGGTGCTGCGACACTAATCTCTCGACGGGCAAGATGTGCATTCGTGTTTGTCAAGCCACCGCCTCTCGACTTGGTTCGTACTGCGAGCGGCCTAGGTCGAGCAGCCTGTGCTGCAGACTGGACAGGACTTGCACGGCGTAAGCCATCGGCAAATGATTCAGAGGCAGTTGCAAATACAGAAACTCGCACACGTTGATCAGCTATAGGAGTTGACTTAAGACTTGCAGCCGGGAGAGTGGTAGAACGGGGAGAGGCAGCCACGGAGGGCGTCAAAGTGGCAATTGTAGGTTCATTGGACACTTCAGCTGCAATCGGCAAAGTGGATTTAGAATTAACGTCGGCTTTCGCGCTGCGCTTTGGTTTTTTAGTAGGCCGGGAAGAGTCGTCTGAGCTGCCTTTACATTTTTTGTACAAGTACTTTGTCTTCTCAGGCAGGCGAGCTCGGTAGTAAGGCAGCATAATTTCCCGACAGAATTCAAGATTTCGATCCACAGCAGTGTTGCCTGAGCTAGAGTTCGCGGTGTCTGTAGCCGACGGAGTTATATCCGCAGCCAGACCCAGAGAATCGATCGTGCTCACAGCTTGCCAAATAGACAGTCTATCAAACAGCAAATCCACCAAGTCATCAGGATCTACAGTAACTTGGATATTCTTCCCGCGCTTTCGTTTTTGCTTCTTTGACTTTTTTCCTCTTTCCAGGTCGTCCTTAGCCAGTGCAGCAATATTTGCTTCTCGATCCTCATTTCCAAGAGCGAGAATCTCTAAAACGATAATGATTTGAAGTTGAGTTTCTCGAATCTTCAAGTCAGAAACATGCGCATCCAAACGGGCATCTTTCTTGACATCATCTATAGTAGACCACCACCGACGAATCTGCTTGCTCTCTAGGACTGACAACTTATAATCATCATTGAGGTTATCATCAGTAATTTTTTTCAATAAATGTGGAACCAAGATTCTATATTTTTTATCTGTATTTGAGATGCTTAGAAGCATTCCCTTCAAGATCTCAATCAGACTGGGAATATCTGCACACACCAAACGCGCCTTACTAAGAGTCGATTTAGCAAAATATGCCAATGATGACTTTCCAGAGTAGAGAGCATCAGAGTAACGATGCCTGACATATGCTCCGATATCTTTCTCGGCCGAGGGGTAGGTTGTGGAGGAGGATGTTCTGGTAGCTGATGGTATATATTTTGTTTTTTCGTTGGATTCAACAGGTACACTCTCAGAAGGTACAGACGGTTGAGATCCAGGAGGTGTCATATCAACGACGTATGAAGAGGACGAGGATCGTTCGAGCAAAACGTCATAGCGTTCTGACAATAAAGCACGCGACCAATAATTATTTATTGACATATCTTTCATTGAATCATCATCGAAAATAACAGCTGATTCGGTCCACGCTTGTATGTTTTTCAACCGCAGATGTTTGGGCAATCGGGAAAGTACCCAAATGTCTGATGAGAGATTCTCCTCGGTTCCAGTGATACCAATACCGTCGCAAACCGGTTCAATGACTACAAATAGCTTGTCCGATTTTATGCGACCAACAATAACGGCGTGAGTGATTGTGAGGGCACGCGCCAGCATGGTAGGAAGTAGTTCTGAGCGGAAAGGTCGAGAAAGTGCAAGGTCTGAGTCAGATGATTCCATAGATAAAGATGCAATAGGTATGCTTGAGCGAGAAATGACGCGTAGAGGAGCTATCGAGACTGTTGAGTCGAAATCTGAGCCAGCAAAGGGCTGTTAAATAGCGTCAGTCTGCATCCAATGACTCATACGAAGCAAAACTCACTTTGATTAATATTTCCGCCGGTAGTTTAAATTTTTTCCCATTCGTCAAAGCCTTGGAAGAGGCCGACATGGGGGAGACCGTAGATGCTCTGTCTGAGCGTGTCGTGTTGTTTGATTCCACCACAACGCAAAGCAAAGACTTAAATACACACTTAGTTCTCCCTTTTGGGGAAGCATACCAATGATATTAAATGTATGTTTGTGATTTATTAACTTGAATTTTAAAATGCGCGTTAGCCATTTGAAACCGTCGAGTTTGACTGCGATATATACAAGCAAATTCCTCAACAGTTTTAGAAACAGTCGAATATTTATTCTAGAATGAGCGGCAAGTTTTTTTTTTAAAAAAATATATCGGAATAATAATTGGCTTCGCCTGTAGGCTGCAGACGAGGACGACTAGTTCCAAAGTCTAGTCAGACTAGGTCATTCCCTGCGATTCTATTACTACTTTTTACGAATAAAGATTTTGATAAAGAGATTACAATTTCACAATTTGACAATGTTAGCTAAATCCTGGAGTGATTGAGAACAGTGTTTTTACACAGCCTGCAAATCAACCCTGTTCTCACCAGAGCAGCTTTGTTAGAACGCTGTATTTGAACTTAAAATGTGAAATGCAACTACAACGTATATATATAAAGCTAGAATACGACTTGATTAATCTCTCCAGGTCTCAAAAACAATTTTTGAACCGTATGTTTCCCCCTTGTGCAATGTCACTTGGGATGCCCATTCATTGTTATTAGCGGCGTCTGTATAGCGACCAGGTTCAACAGCAAAACCAGCGCGTGATCCAAAACCCTTTGGCTCTCCCTTCAGTACGGGGACGTCAATGTAGTCACCGGTATAGACCTGGAAGCCGGGCTCGGTAGTGAAGACACGCAAATGAGTCTTGGAGACAGGGTCGAAAGCCTCAGCCGCTAACTTCAATTTCTCGTGTCTTGTGTCTAGCTTAACTTTTGGAAGGTCTTTTGAAAAGACAAAGTAATCGTCTAAAGCCGGCCCGTTAGCACCGAGAGTGAATGCTTGACCTGGTGCAGGAACTTCTGATTTTTTGACAATCTCACCGGTAGGTAAGCCTTTTACCGTTTCAAGAACATGGTTCGATGGGAGCGTTAATTGTGTACCTTCAAACGTCGGAAAATCGGTGATGTTGAAGTAGGTGTGATTTGTAAGGTTAACAACTGTAGTATCAACCGGCGAATCATTATCCAATTGAGCCGCCAAGTCTATTTCTAGGCGATGGACATTGTCCTTTGTTTGTGCCAAATAGGAAACCGTTGTGTTCAGAGTGCCCGGAAAACCTTGATCAAGGTGTTGGGAGCAAAGAGAAAAAGTGGTTGTTGCTGACGCATTGTTGGCTGACACGTCCCAATTACTATTTAATGTCAGTATTTATAATTTCCGATAAGTGTAGATGCCCACTCGTACATCTTTGAGAAACCTCCAGCACCACCATGCAAAGTGGTGGAAGCGCCCTCGTTTGCGTCGAGAGGATAGACCTGTCCATTGACAGTGACCTTTGCATTAGCTACTCGATTCGCAATGCGTCCAACTGTTGCACCTGTTACAAGTCAGAAAATCACGATTTCCTTTCAAAACCGACGCACCAAAATATGGCACAGAGGAATGCCGATAGTTATCTGGATGTGCCAAACCAAGGACAACCGAACGCTCGAGCGGAAATTTAGAAAGCGTCGCACCGAAAGCAATGCACTCAAAATTTTGACGGTCGGAAATAATTCCCAAAGCCATTTTGCCCGAGTAAAAGTTTTTTTTTGTAAAGAAGAGCACAAAGGGGTTCGAGCAAAGGGAGAAAAGAGCGGAGGTCGACTATGCGCAGACATATTTTGCACCTTGAAAAGTGTCGCTCTAGTTACATAAAATACGGGGCATTAAGTAACCCGCCTAGCGCCATAATGTCCACTTACTTATGTCATCGACCGGGTAAACCAAAGAAAAAAAAAAGCCCAGGGGGGCTTTGGCCTTTTATATTAAACCGCCTTTTTAAATTAAATCGCCTCTTTTCTCTTCTTTTTGGGAAGCGAGTGACGGCTCTAACATTGTTTAAAGTTCTTTTGCAATGGTTTCGCTGTTGAGTCGAGATCGTCGACGTCGGGGATCTCAGGGTTCGTCTGGGTCGTCTGATGGTCCGGCACGCCCTTCATCGCGAGCATCCCGAGTTTCTCACTCGTCGAACAATGCTCGCCAGAATGCGGGTCTGGATCCCTCTATTTCTAGTGCAATCCTCACGTCAGACCGTGACAGATATCCAGTCTTTGGTCCCGGAGCTTCGGTTCCAGTGCGTGGAACAACGCCGGTCATTCCCACGATGGGGCCTAGTCCGCATCCAAATCTACCTCACAATGCTCATGGATTACGCCCGGGAAGCGCTTTTTCCATGGCCAGCGCTCCTCCGCCCGGTGCGTATGCTGGTGGATATGACCCTACCCCTGGCTTTGCTGGGCCAGATCATTCACAACGTTACTTTGACGGAAATGCAGGTAGACCAAATAATAGCCGGCCTACAAGTGGCGCTTATGCAAACGGTTTCGTCAGGGCAGCTCCGCCAGGGGCTTACCGTCAGCAGTCCAACATGAGCCGCCCCTTTGATTATGAAACCGACCCTGCCGCAGCACGACAACAATACGCAGGACCTCCCCCTGGACAGTATCCGCCGAGAACACAGCAGCAATCTACTTCTCCTCCTAAACCTGCTAATACTATGTTCAAGTGGAGGTCAGGTGGAGGAAAGCCATCACCGGTTGGGATTCATCAATTGTCTACAACCGATCTACCTGCCTTGAATTCGCCAACAGCGTATTACAATCGAGCCTCTCCTCCAGTAGATACTCCGCCGCTTAGCGAAACAAACACCACTGGCAACTCTTCAGCAGATTCTGGACCATTTAACTCTAGGACAATGTCGTCTGACTTTCTTGATGTACAGCTACAGCGTCTGACTGAAGACTTAGCTTCTTCTTTGCAACGGGAGCGCGAACTGGAAACGATATTAGAGCGACAAGGTGACTCCGGTGCCACCGCTAGTGCATTTGATCTTGACCTCTTTGAGCCTACCACCAATCAAGAAAGTGTTCTGCTGAAAATGGTCCGAAAAGAAGCTCAGGAAAAAACACAAATTCGGTTAGAGTTTATTGAAAAGTTACGACAAGAACAACAAAAGCATCAAGAGGCACAGACAAAGGTAGATCAGCTTCTCCTTAATAAAGCCGCGTCCATCGACTCAGAAGAATTGTTGGCACTCCGACAACAAGTCGAAAGCATTGAACGAGAACGTGATGCTCTTCGGCAAGAGACTGTGCAGTTGGAAATGAAAGTTCAGGCTTCGTCGCTGGAATCAGTAAACTATAACTCACTTGCAGAGGAAAATGGAAACTTGCGAAAACAGCTCGCAGAAGCTCGCAAGAGTGCTGCAGATGCTCAGTCCTTGGCTTCTGAAAGGTCTGCGGCGCTGACCGCGCCTGTTGTGGCTGCAGCCGCTGTGGCTTCGCTGGGACCAAGCGCGCCTGCTTTTGCGTCTGGTGATGAAGAAGATGTGGTAAAGAACCTTGAGCAACAAAGGGATGAGTTACAGCAAGCCCTACAACGGTCGGTTGCATTCCAAAAAGCTCAGAGCTTGGAGCATGAAAAGAGGGTACAGGAATGGACGCGAACTTTGTCTAGAGCCAAATCAGCCTCACTCGAAGGTATGATTCCAAGAAGCTTACAGCATGAAAGGTACTTGGCACAGCTCATGAAAGAGTCTAAAGACTACGACTCGCGGCTGCATGATATCGAGGAGAAGACCAAGCAGAAGCGCTCACAACTGGAAGTTCTTAAGCAAGGCATCGTTTCTGGTCTTGATTTGAGTGGAGACGAACCCAAAACTACCTCCAATATTCCTTTACCAAACAATATTGCTGATATTTATGAAGCCTTGCGATCGATGTTTGAGCGAGCGCTCTGCAGAATTGAAAGCCTGGAAACCGAAAAGGATATGCTACACTCCGCTGTTGTAGGCACTGATACTGAGCAGCTACAAGCCGATCTCAAAGCTATTGTGGATAAGCTTCGTGCGGCTCAGCAACCTGCTAGGGCTGACGAGCTACAAGTCTTGGCTAGTAACTTAACTTCTATAGCCGTTGAGATGCGAAAACAGGCTGTGTTTACGGATGTCTTGTCGGGTCGATTAGTCGACAGTGCGCGTGCCAGTGTTTCTTTGAATGCCTCGGGTGAGGATACGTCTTCAGAGGATTTTGGTGAAATTGTTGCAAGCCTTAAGAACGCTCTACAACAGACTCGTGCTAGCATAGATATTTCGATCTCCTCCCCTACTGGTGGTTTGATTTCGCAACGAGGCGATGTTTATGAACAAGCTTTGCAGTTTCAGCAGAGACAGCTCAGCGTTGTGGAAGCCAACCAACCATATGTGGCGCAGGCTTTATAATCTGGAGAGATTTCATCATGCTAATCGATTGATTTTAGCTAGCTATCTTCGACCGTATGGCCTTTTTCATTTGGTGCATTTGTATAGATTGTGTTTTTAGTATTCATCGGCTGTTTATTGCTATTTATCGCGCGGTGTTCTTGTCTTTTTCATTTGATTGGGATGTCATGGCTAACGACTTTATACGTTATTATGTTATACTGTTCGTACTTTTGTAGGTGTGCTTATATATACTACGTCCGTCGCCAGCACAGTTAATTCTACTAATCCAAAGGTTTAAAAGTAGCAATCAAATAATACACCATCTAATCAAAAGCTAAGCTCCCTCCCCATATATCTTCACACCACAAAACACCTAGATACCTATTGATACCAGTAAATGTCATCATACAGTCCAAGCTAGTGGCAGACTAACTCAGACTTTAAAGCAAAAAAACAGAAAAAAACATAACCCCTCAAAATGACAGAACGAACAAACACAGATGATTAATCCAAAAAAAAAGCAATAAACTACAAAAAACCAAAATAGATGGCGGGTAGGTCGAGCTAGCACGGTTGAATGTGCGCAAATCTACCGTAGGGTGTTGATAACCACAGACGGTAGCAGTTTAGTATCTTAAAAAAAAATTCAACAGTTAATCTAGCGTTTGGGATCTTGGTCGCGTCTATCATTTGCCTTAGTTGGAGTCGGAAATCGAAACTTCCCGCTCCTCTAATGCTTCAGTCTTGTGTCGCAAGTGCAAGTCACCAGCAAGCTCAGACAAAGGAGACTCATGGTGACGCGACGAGGCAGGGGCAATATCTTGCATGTCGGCTTCTTCTTGCTCGCTAAGAGTGTGAACGGGTCCTTTATACCACTTTCGGGCATCAATGACCCACCAGCCACCAGCACCAATAAACGTAAAGCCGAGCAATACGACAGTGTAGTTCATGTTGGCAGGAGTGACAGGCATGTAGTTGGGGAAGACAAAGACGATAGAGACGAAGACAGTCCAGATGCAAGCATAAGCGTTGACAGCAAACGAAAATCGTCCAAGATTGAAAGGACCAGGCTTGATTCCCAGTCGCTTACCGTTAACTAATCTGAGGAAAATAGCAATGACATAGGACCAATCAGTTGCCACAGCACAGGCCGAGAAAATAGCATTCACGGCAACAGATGAACCAATGTTGATGAGGGCAAGGCAGCAGTTGATGAAAACCAAAAGCCAAAGACATCGGTCGGGAACACCTGTGCGCTTGTTGATGTGACGCCAGAAGTTGGAGTAAGGAAGAGCACGGTCTCGGGAAAAGGTCCAGAAAGCTCGCGAGACAGCGCAAGTTGTGACAGCGCCGCAAAACCAGAGGATAACAGCAGCGAGGGACAAATAGGCAGTGGCTCCGTTCTTTCCGAGAACGTTGTAAAAGAGCTGAACGATGGGTTGGCCACTTTCAGTATTGAGAAGAACGTCCATATCGGTACCAGCAACCAAAGTAAAGACGATGACAAGAACCCAGCCGAGCAAAGCGGTGACAGTCAAAGCCGAAGCAATAGCAAGGGGCGTCTTATAGGCAGCATCATGAGCCTCTTCAGTCATCTTAGCAGTAGAGTCATAAGAGGTCATGACCCAAGAAACATTCAAGAAACCAAACAAGAAAGACCAGCCGGTAGCGCTCCATCCGGTATTGGGAATAACAGATGTGAAGGTGAACGCTGCAGTGTTGATATTCTGACACTTGACAAGAAGGTGAATGATGGCAGCAATAGTAGTACCAATATTAACAAAGCAGTAGTACTTAGTAATGCTGCTCAATACAGAACCGGGAAGGGAGTTGATGAGGCCGTGTGAGACCATGACCGCGATAGCAACACCAGCCTGGTGTCCCAATGTAGGAATATATGTGAAATCCGAGTACATGGAAGCAATTGAGAGAATGAGAACACCACATCCCAAATCAGTACTAGCATTTCCCGTGATGGCACCCAGCATGTAAAGCCAACCGTCAATCCAGCAGGCAATCGGAACATACTTTTCGGGAACAAGTCGAGCGACAGTAAAGTACATGCCACCTGATGTCGGAAAAATTGAAATAAGTTCAGCAACTGACCAAGCAATACAGAGACATCCGATCATACCCACAAACCAACACCAAACGGCAGCAGCGGGACCACCGGCCCACAAAGGATACAAGTAGGTAATAGAAATAGTACCGAACAAACCGGAAATAGACAAAGCAAAAGAAAATGTAGCAAGAAAGTGCCATTCACGTTTAAACTCCTGCTTGTAACCCATAGTAGCTAAATCCTTGGCGTCTCCATCCATCAAGGTAGAACCGTCAACCGACGAAGGCCGAGGTTGTTTCTCGGCATCCATAATCTCACTCATTATATCGTTTTAATATTACCAAATACGAGGTAAACTTGTGCACACGATCAAATCCCAAAAGCAAAAGATGGAATAATTTTTTTTTTTTGCCTTTTAAAGTCCAGAAAATAAAAGAAGCACCAGACTTTTTTAAAACCCAAACAAACAAACAACGAACCGAAACCTCTTTTCAAACGGAAGAGAGAAAATTTTTAAGCCAAAGCTTCGGAAAAGAAAAGCGAAAAGAAAGAAAAAATTCGTCTTTGCCTTCCGAAAAAAAGATTAGATAACCCCTAAAAAAGTCACGTGAACCCGCTCAGGGTCTCGAGGTATCGGTCCTCTTTTGGCTTCAAACGGCAGCGGTTTTAATACTCTTCTAAAATTAAAAATATATATATATAATAAAAACTTCTTTAGACAGTGAAAATACAGTTCCTGCTCAAGTAAAAGCAGCGGTCTCCCCGCAAAGATTCCAAGAGCCGTGTTCTTTTGTTCGGACGAGATCAACGTATCGCTCAATATTACAGAAGAAAATTTTTCAGAGTCATAATTGAAATATTTTGACAGTTCTTCACACCGAGAAGCGCGCCAGTCGTGACTCGAAGACGGCCGGCCGTGCAATCACCAAACTGCATCCAGTCGTACGGACCCGAATAATAACTGTAAAATGAACAAAAAAAAAATTTAACAGGGCAACAACTGCTTCTTTCTGTACTCAAGAAATCTTTCTCCCACCGAGAAATCCATCGCATGTTCCGCTTTTTAACTGGGATACCGACGTTATCCCGTGACATAAGTGAACATCGAATCCTAATCGCCGTTGGTTTTTTTTTTTTTAACGGGCGGAGCGAAAAAAAAAAAAAAACACTGAACGGAAAAGAAATTAAATGAAAAATAACAGTCGATTAAAGTTTTCGTAGAGTTTGGATTTTATTTTTATGGCGGTGGCGTGGTGTTGGTTGCGGGTTTAGCTCAACTCAACTTCATACACGGAGTAGCTCGCCTTGATGAATGATAACCAAAAACATGTCATTTATTTATAATGATACCATATTTTAACGGGTTTTACTTGACTTATTCACGATGAAGGCTATATCTGTGTTCTTTGGAATACTGATTGGTACGGCGGCAGCCAAAGCTCATCGACAGATTTTAAGCACTAATCATTTGGAAACATGCTCCTCTAATTCATTGCTACAAGCTACACGCTTTAACTTGTCTATTGATGTTCAAAGGCGGGAGATATCATATGACGTTGACGTTCAGTCCAAGTTACATGGCAATTACATTCTATGGATTGACATATATGCATACGATTTGAACGTGTTCAGCACACACGTTGACACTTGCTCTCTAAAGCTTTCCCAGCTTTGCCCTATGCAAGCTGGAAATGTCACCATTCGAGGCGTCTTTCCAGTTTCGCACACTAACGGTGATTTGATGTCACTAGATGTCATTCCACGGATTGCGTTTGATATGCCAGATATCGATTTGAAGGCAGCGTTAAAATTCTATGACAGTAGCGGTGGTACAGGCGATGAAAAGAAGCCGGCAGCTTGTGTTTTGGCAAGCTTCTACAATACACAATCAACATACAGAACCTTTGTTGGGACTTTGTTATTTATATTTAGCGTATTGGCGTTTTCGCTTTATTCCTATAGCTATATCAAATCTCTTGAAGCTGTGAATACTCGTGACACGTCCTTAATTGCCGGATGCGCCTTAGCTTTTATCTACATTTGTCAGTCGCAGTTGGCATTGATTGTAATTTCAACAAAGTCAGATCCTCCTTATATTGTCTCTTTTTGGGGGCAAAATTTTGTATGGATATTAGGTACGTCCTTACCCTGGCTGCGAAAGATATCTGCTTGGATCATATCCACATTAAATCCAGAGGTACTGACAAAAGAAATGGAGCTGTACAGTAATTACAAAAATCTGAGTTGGGGCTTTGTTAGATGTTCGTCAAACACGGGACTTTACCCTTCAGTTTTTTTCAGTACATCATTTGGCGCTTTCTATTTGCTAATCATTCTCCTGGCTTTGACTTATGTAATATATCTCATCAGCTCATTTGTTGCCTACCGAAGATCAGAAATGCCTCATGCATTCTTCAATCATGCTGCTGCCATTGATCGAGTCAAAGGGATATGTATGTACACGGCCTTCTTTTTGTTCTTGCCCGGAATGATTTCAACCATGAATGGGATTTCGATTATTCCGCTTGCTTCGGTAAACATCCCCTCTGCAGTTTTTGCGATGCTCGCACTTTTGGCATGCATGGCGATGGCTTCTTATCAGATTGTATGGTCGATCGTCTCACCAGCGGAAGGCTGCCCGAAAAAAAAACGGCACCTTCCTATATATAGTGGTCTGGTATTACCTCTGAAACCTGAAAAGTCCTGGTTTACTCTATGCACCCTATGCTACTTCTTTCTTGTGGCTCTCTTTGGATCTCAAAGCATGAAAGCTCCTGGGACCATGGTTATATTCAAGTTTCTTTTTGACTGCGCATATTTAGCGTCTCTCTTCATATTAGAACCTTATGCGTCAGTCGCGGTAAATCGGATATTCAAGAGTATACAGGTGGTGGTGACCATACAAAGCTTCTTGTATATCTTCATTGTCTTTTCCTCGACCTCTGCTACGGGTATCATGGCAGCTATATTCTTCCTTCTTAGTGTTGCTATGTGTTTGGGGGTACTTTTGGTGGCTATGATCTTAACGGCGTGTGAATTTTACCAGTCACGTAAGCAAAGTGCACAAAGTAGGTAGCTGCTGCTGCCGCTGGGTATAACGAGATATAGGGAAATTAGTCTTTTTGGTTAATGGGTATTTGGGAATAGAAGTCGAGCGTAGAAAAAGGAAACAAAGAATAATTGGGAAGATCGCGCCCTCGAGATGGCAACAACACGCGTAATTGGAATGACTGAGAACGCCGGCCAGGACGCGTCGCTGGCCGTTTCGACAGCCAGCAAGGCGGTGACGGACACAGCGGCTCAAGATTTATTTGCTTCGAGGGTGTTTTACGTTGTTGGTCCGCCATACTTTGACCAGATCTATGTCGACGAGGTATACTCCACCATATCTTTTAATGTCACTTGCTGACGTTCATGAATAGGTTTCTGACTTGATTAAACGACATGGAGGTATAATTTACGAGCCTAAACAAGCTGAAGTGGCATCTGGAGACTGTGTTGATGTCTCGAAGGTGAACTACATTATATCCAGCACTGCGAAATTTCCCGAGTATTCTGAGGCTATCGATAAAATGATTACGATTGTACAACCTGGATGGGTCTACGACTCGGTGCATTACCAACGACTTGCTCCAGCTCGACCCTATTCACCAGCAAAGCAAGTAAACTTCTTCGCTGATGTAGTGGTTACAGTTGCAGGATTGCCAGTAGGCGACAGAGAAGCTATTTATGCCGGTGTATTTTCTCTAGGTGGTCAATGGAGCGAGTCACTGACTCGGTTTACCACCCATGTCGTGGCTCTTTCCTTGGAAGAAAATAAATGTGTGCACGCTCAGCGAAAGCCTAGTATAAAAATTGTCTTGCCGCATTGGTATGTATGATTACCATTATTTGATATTGTCTAACATAGCATTAGGATTGAAGACTGTCTTATTCTTCGACGACGGTTAGATGAAACACCTTATGAATTACCTTTCCCTCCTATAATAACTATGGATCATCCCAAAGAGACCAATAAAACGCATTTAATCACCGCTTCGCGGGACCAACCTGTTCCCAAATTCACCCCAACTCCCAGTCCGTCCAGTACAGTGCTAGCGGGTCGACGTGTCTATGTCTCAAAAGAAATTGGTTTGACTGAACGAGCATACTCTACCATTGAAAATATAATCAAAGGTTCTGGTGGGACTACTGCGAGTAGTTTAGATAAGGATGTGAATGTCTTTATCTGTTCGACAAGGTCAGGTGAGGACTACCTTGAGGCATCCAAGCGCGGGATTGTGGTTGGAAATACGACCTGGCTCTACTGGATGGTTTCTAATGATCGGTGGACTGACCCTCAATCCCGCTTACTTCACTATCCGATACCTAAAGATGGAATACCTGGTGCTGAGAAGATGATTATTGGTATTTCTGGGTATATCGGGGACGCTCGTGGCTATTTGGAACAACTCATCAATTGTATTGGTGCACAACAGACCAAGACACTCCGCCCTACCAATACCCTATTGATTACAGCACATAAATCCGGAAAAAAATACGATGCTGCTCGACAATGGAACATTGAAGTAGTCAATCACCTTTGGCTCGAGGAAACATACGCCAATTGGCAGCTACAGTCGATGACCATACCTCAATATCAGCACTTCCCGGAGCTTACCGATATGTCTCTTTTAGTTGGTCAAACTCGGTTAAGACCCACGGTTCTACGACAATTTTACGACCCTAGCTTTAAAAACCCAAAGGCTATCAAGGTGAAGAACGCAAAACCTACGGAAACAGTCTCAACTCCGGTCCGAGTTCGAAAGACGCCGCTTGGTGAAGTCGCTGGGAATGAAAACACGCCTATTACACCTTCTTCACGGAGTAGCCGCAAGGCCAAATCAAAGGCAACAGAAAAGCTACAGGACGATATTGCAGACTTGAATTTGTTTCAAAAACAA
The DNA here is from genome assembly GCA_030582095.1 of Trigonopsis vinaria. Lineage (NCBI taxonomy): Eukaryota > Fungi > Ascomycota > Trigonopsidomycetes > Trigonopsidales > Trigonopsidaceae > Trigonopsis > Trigonopsis vinaria. The sequence continues at coordinate 696,450 of JAKTWP010000003.1, read as the reverse complement.
CGCAAGTACAAGGACCTTCCTGACCTACCAGCCCAGCCGGGCTCTGCCCGGAAGCGCGAACACAGTGAAAGTGCGGCTGCCAACAGTGATGACGACGAACTATCACGGCCGATGCGCAAAAAGAACGACACCAATGATTCTTCACGAGGAAGTACACACGAGCCGGAGACACCAATAACCGTTAGGATTCTCACAACTGGAAATTCTGGCCGGGAATACAAGCCCACTGAACTTCGTCATCTTCATAATTTGGGAGTAGAGCTCATCAACAATCCCAAGGAGGCTACTCACTTGGCTTGCCCTACAATTTTCCGCTCTGAAAAGTTTCTCCTGTGTCTTTCGCGAGGCATCACTATTGTCAGCACCGACTATATTGAGCAGCTGATAAAATCGGATCATTTACTTTCGGACCAGGACTTTCTACTACAAGATAGTGAGAATGAGGCACGTTATCAAATCAAGCTCAGCGATGTGTGCGAGCGTGCAAGAACACTTCACGGTACTCTCTTCAAGGATCTTGCATTCAATGTCACCCCGAAGTGCAAAGGCATAGAAATTCTTCGCGAAGTAGTGCGGGTCAATTCAGGCTCTTTTTCGCTAGTGAAGCAGGTCCGACAGCGTACCTACGAAGAATGCAAAGACGGTAAGGTGATTCTCATTTCTACCCCTGAGGAAACAAATTACATTGAGTGGTTTCTGAAACAGAACTCAGAACGTGAAGTCTACGTCTACACATCGGAGTGGATTCTTACAAGCGTAATTCAAATGCAGACTTCGTTTGGAACGGAATGGACTTTAGTCTCACAAAGTCTTGAAGGTGAAGAGTAGAGCATTGTTAGAGCATCTGGAGTCAACTTCTTGAGGGATATAATACATAAAATTAATCAAAATAAAAATTCGTAGTGTCGTTATGGGGGCTAGCGTGGGAAGAACTTGACACCGGCGATATCGCCGGTGCCTGACTTAACAGTCTGTGCCAGATTTCGCTTGACAAGCACTTCAACTGCTTTTCGCAGTACGTCCATATCTATATTAGCAAATTCTGTATGCGATTCTACCACACCATCTCCCTCAGATAGTTCAAAGAGCGTGAGCACGACGTCCAACTGGCCCGTATCATCGACCCATTGGTAAATTGCGTTCGCCCACTCATCGGGGCGTTTCCAATATATCAACACCGAAGAATGATTCGATTCGCTCTTATCAACCCACTCTGCATCCCCGGCAGATACCATTTCTTCGAGTATCTGGCGAATCAAGCCCGTGTCAGCTTTGCCTGGTAAGTTAGCTCTGTGCAGACACTACACCCTTCTTACTCACGATTGATGTCTTTGTTGCTAAATAGCGATGTGTCTGCAATTGAATTGATGTCTATGCGCCACAGCTTGTAGTGCTTGCAGTACTGTAGTACCAACTCCCGCCACGCCTTGGCCTGGGACGCCCACGTCTGCGTCGTTGGCTGTCGGGTGAAAAAGGGTGGAAAAGAGTGGATTCGTGGAAAGGTGAATCCTCCTCCGTCTGCACCGGAAGCCTGGCCTGTGCTCTCCGACATCGCCTCTGTGCTTTGGGTTGATTGAGGTTGACTAGGTTGTAGTCAGATGGAGCGGCTCATCTACGCTCAAGCACGATTACACCTTACATCTATAGACCTATAAAATTAAATCACCAACTCACTCCAGCAGACATGCCCCAACCCCAAGAATAAAACACCGCAATCTCAATATGCAAACGGAAACCAAAAACAAAGCCATGTTCGATTCCAAACTCCGTTCCCAACACTCATGCAAAATTCGCACAACTATATTTAACTATCCCACTTTCCTTGCTCTATATGATTTATCGCCAGGTTCCTTATAAAATAATCAAGATGAGGAGTTGGCTCGTGATAGATATGCATTCCAAAATACACCAACCGTAGAAGCAAAAGGGATTTGTAGCTTACTTGGAATCAATATAAAGTTTATCAATTGCGCTAAAGGCCAGATTGACCAACTAGCAAACAGAGTAGTCAAATAAACACCGCCCAGCTTCTGTTTAAGCATCTTAAAGTCACCTCCGTCAAGAAAGTTATTAAAAGAAAAAAAAGCAAGCAGAAATATTGGCGAATAAAATCCTTGGTCGGCCATTACCCGCTGAAGAGCAGGCATAAGCACAGATGAGTTCATAGGGAAAAGGATAGAAAGTACCAAATACCAATAGAATTGGGGAATAGAAACAATAAATCCCCAAACCATAAATCTGGTAAGACGTTGAACGTTGAAATAGGATGTTTTTATTGAAGATAGAGGAATAATGTGAGCTATGGGTTGCAGATCATATTGGCTCAAGATCCTAGCAAAATCAACATAACCCTCGCCGTCATCTTCACTGTCTGAATTGTTATTGATAAGATCGTCCGAGTCATCTCCATTCTCAAGATCATCTCTAACGTTGCTCGGTATTTGCCAAGGTAGCCCCAGTCCTCGAACCCACCGGCCTCGGCGCTGTTCAAAATGAAGCGAATGTCCAGTTCTGTTATTGACAGACACTTCACCAACAGACTTTATAGTCTGTGCTAGCGTGTCAGAAAGCCCGTATAAAAGTATATTAGTAGTTGCCATGGTCGTCCACGGCAGGTCTTCGTAAAGCGAATTAAACTTGAGAATTAATCGAATTAAAAAGAATCCATATACTATTAGCATCACAAGATTGATTATTGGAATAGAGAAAGCACGTTTTGTGTTGATAAACTTCACAATCACTCTCCTCCAAGCTGTTATGCTTTGTTTATCTGTTGCAGAAATAGCAGGAGTTCCACTGTAGGAACCAGACCCATCTTCTCTTATTATATTCCCACTAGATTCGCTTTGATCGGGTCTTGGTATCTCTGGGTGTCCTGAAGATGATATAGTGTGGAGCGAAATAGTCGACTGCTGTGGCGTTCCCTCTGCGAGCTGAGGCCTAGACATTGAACTGAAAAATGTGACAGTCTAATAATAGTAATTGAATATCTCTGAGTGAGCACGCTAATAAGTGGTCCGGGGAGCCGGCCAAATCAATGCAGTTCGCCGTTGGGAGTTGTACGTAAGACAAAGAAAGACTCAAAACGAAAATCCAGTACAACAAAACCCACCCTCCTTTGCTCGGTCTACACTCCAGAGTGACAAAATCGTCAATTAAACCATTAAATAATATACATCCGTATTTTGTACAAATCGTTCACAACTCGTTTTTTTTTACTCTTTCTCTCTCACCGTGACCTTTTCCAGATTTTCGACGCTTTCAACTGCAACCAGTTTGCATTCAAAAACCTCGCGTGTACTCATTTCATGCAATTGAATACCTTCAAGATTTAAAAGTCCGGTACCGAATGGAATAGCACGAATTTCGGTCTCGAAGCAAGCACCACCTCCCAATATGCCAATATCCACATCAGTACTCAACGGCATTATACTAATGATATTGTTTGCCTTGTCAATCTGCTTAAACCAACCAGAAAGGTCTGGGATTACATGACTTCCACTCTCGTTGGGCAATTCGGGCAACTTTTTTGGATGCGCAGGGACATCAAGGGCAAGGCCAGCCTTGCGCCAGCCAGACTTACTTGAAGGTACCACAAGACGCAGTTTTCGGGGTAATGCAGACTCATTCACAATCGTAACTTTGTATGAAAACTCTTCAAACTGCTTTACCTTTATCGGGGAATGGAAGGTGATCGACACGAGATGTCCAGATCCAACTTGAGCTTGCGCAACATTCAACATCGGCGACCCACTTACTGAAGATTTGCGTGAAGGGATATAAGGTGTTCCTGTCGCGGATGTATTCAGGCTCTGCTGGGAAGGAATATCAGGACGTCGCTTTTCGACCGACAGTGATCTATTCGTATTGGGTACTGGGACTCTGAGAGAATGCGCTGGCGGTAAACCATCTCCTCTAGAAAGAGATGTAGGCTCGTGAGCTGATGTATCGTTGTGGCCAACAGTATGCTTGGTAGAGAGAACAGAAAAATCAATGTCTGCTTGCCAAACCGTTTTCACAATTGGAGCCTTTCGAGTTTTCTCAAACCCAACTTTAAAAGGGTCGTTTTTACTGTAATAGTCAGCATCGGCAGGAATTCCTGTTTCGGTAAAAATAAGTGGCTTGGAGAGAACTGTGAACGTGACTGGTAACATGACTTGAGAAGCATCACCGTAAAGCTCTAAAAATGCAATTATTTCGTATACCAAGCTGATGTTGTCCGTAGGCCAGCAATGCATAGGCATGAGAGTACCGTGCAACTCAGTGTTCTCGGTAAACTTGTCCACACTATCGACAATATTATCGCATGCATAGAAATTCCGCACAATCCCTTCACCAAACTCGACCGTGCAAGATTCAATAACCACATGTGCCCCCGAGAAAGATGGAATATCAATCTCAAGATTCGCAATCACAGAGCCGGCTTCGGTTGTAGCTAATCTTGCGGTTTTGAGGCGCAAGTTAAGACAAGGATATACAGGGCGCGTTTGTCGAGCGGTAAGATTTTGCAGTATATGTTCGGAGTCAGTAGTGGGTTGCGAGTACTCCGTCGACTTTTCCGGCAATGATGGAGAAGACGCAAGATCATTGGTAATTCTACTTGCCGGTAAGACACATTTTTCGTCGCCTAAACTTGAGCTTCCTTTCAGGCCTTCAAACAGGTTGATATCTTCAGGTGCGCGCAAGACATCAATAGCACGGGGCGTAGTACCAACAGGTTTAGCGGAATTCGCGGCTTCTAGTTGCGCTTTACATATAATAGTAAGTCGCGGATTGGTGAGTCGCCCTTTGGGATGCTTGATTCCGAAAGTTTCTCTCCAAATAGGCTTCTCTCCATTCTCTGCGTCCAAGATGAGAGCGTCTTTTGATAACTTTGACCAATGTACTAAATGCGATAAATGTGAATCCCCAATATGACAATTCACAGTGATACTTAAGCGTTCGATATCGCTTCTATAACCTTCTTGTTTCTCGACCGCTGTCCAATCTTTTGGAAGTTGGTTCAGGCTCACTTGAAAAGACAACTCTTGGTCATAAAAGACTTTAGGCTCATCAATCGTGAGTTCAAGTACTGTGGACTCTAGCCAGTTCCCGGTACTATCGCCTTGATCGGCGGTTTCCTGATCAGCTCCGACCATTATCGTCAATGAGGTCGAACCTTTGCTTAGCAACTAGAAATGCCAAAGCCTAGACGATCTAAACTCGAAAAGAAAATTTAACCCGATATATATAATATTATTATTGCATGCTCTATTTACTCTACATTAGGATAATCTACATGGTATCTTATGCATTCGACGGAGCTTGACGGAGATCGAGCAACCCGAAACCGAAACCAAAGCGCTGTCAAACCCGAAAAAAAACCCTCTCCACGAAGGCAAAACCACAATCCAAGAGTAGCTTTTTAAGCGAGACATGTACTCAGCTTGAATGGTTCGTTTTTAGCTAAAATCATAGATACCCACACTCCAGACTAGTTTCAGAGATATAGACCAATTCTTTCACTACACCGGACACTGTATACTTCAATTCGATCATGTCGCACTCTGGGTTTTACTTTCATTTGATTATGAACGTGGATTCTCTTAACCAACGAAATTGTGATTGAGCCATCTTTAACCCAGCAAAGCCGACTTTGAAGACCCGAAGAAAAAAAAGACAAAGTCTGAACCCACCGCCTTCTCTCTGTATCCAGCTGTTTGAAACTTCACAGAGTCAGCGGTGGTTTAGTATAAACAAGAAGTTAGTGATACTGCCTTACTGTATCGTACAACGAAGGCGGGCAGCTCTTCAACTCCGCCGCAGAAGCCGGGGACCCCATTCTTGGCACCTTCCAAACACCAAACATCAAAAGGAAATCCCGATTTTAGAGAAGAAGAAAAGAAACTCGGTTTAAGGAAGCGCAAAGGAAGTTCCGAACGTTGCGGTTGCCATGACAGCCCCCGTTAAAACTTGTATATTAGCTTGGAAGTATCAATTGCCCTTCCGGACAAACGGGAAGCTGTCAAGCATAATTTTTGCGAATTGCGCTTTAAGCGTTGAGTCTGCTTTTTAGCTGCATTTTTACGGTTCCGGCTGTTTCTTTGGTTTTGTTTTTGTTTTTTTTTGTTTTTTGGCTGTTTAGGTTCCACTACGCACTTGCTAAGCGTGCTGACGTCGGCACTCATCACACCCGCTGGTACTTTCCTCTTAGCCTAAACAAACCACACTTTCGACTCTCGGTTTGCTTATATAAATTTGGAATCTAGTATTACATCTATTTCGCACAATGGCGCGGACTTGGTTCGGACTCAAGCGCTCTCCGGGTCAACCGCTTTCGTCCGAAGAAAGTGCAAAACGACATGATGAAGCATTTAAAGATATCTCCTCTTCTCTTGAAGCCCTCGATCTGCTAATGGATGATCGCTTTGACGAAGCCAGGAGCCGTTTGGCTGCTGGAACTGGTCCTTATCATTTGGTTTGTTGCTGTTTTGGTGGGCCACGTTGCCCAAGCTTCACATATATATGCTAACTATGGTAGCTGGGTTCTTCGGTGACTGTTTTTATCGAGGCAATGCTTGGGTTTGAGCCAGATGTAATCAAACGAGGTAAGTTTACCGTGGATTCGGGGAATTTTCTAACAGGTTGAAAGCGCTCGAGAAAGTTGGCAGCTCCGAGCAAGCGCTCTCTAAAGCTAGGCAACGTGCAATTAAAGAAAACCAGAAACTTTCTGTGAGGTATCCTGTTGGAACGGAGTATTATCTTGCTTTTGCTGAAGCGCATATCATGCATGCTATTCTTCTCATGCTCACTGAATCTATGGTTGATTCAATGAAGGCCCTTTACAATCTTCGGAAGAGCTATCATATTTTGCAGGAAATATATAACCACTCGCATTCTGGTGTTGACGGTGGCTTCCCTGAGCCTCTAAGAACTGAGGACTTGACAATTGCTCAGACAAGGAGCTATACCGATGCTCAAATTGAGGGAGATATACAAAAAATGACATTGGCGGAAAAGAGCTCGGAAAATGGAGATGTCCCATCTGATTTAATACGCTCGGTCACTTTGATTCGACCTCTTTCGGCAACTATAGACGGCAATGTCTTTGATGAGTACATACAGTCTGGTGTTAACTTTTGTTTTGGCCTACTCCAGCTTATGTTGTCTATGATCCCTCCAACACTAAGTCGAATGTTATCTGTAATTGGCTTTTACGGCAATCAGAAAGGCGGTCTTGCTATGCTCTGGTCTTCTTCTGAAGCTCAAAATATCCATGGCGCATTGGCCATTTTGTCTCTATTGCAATATTTCGGTGGCCCTGCTTTATTTTTCGACATTCAAACGGATAAGCAAAGTAATTCGGTACACAAGTGTGAACGGATTTTGGACCGCATTATCAAAAAGTACCCACAAAGCAAACTGTGGAAACTTCAAGAGGCCAAAATGGAAGCTGCTCGAAACAATTCAACGACTTCTTTGAAAATGCTTCTAGATATTCCGGAGACTAGTCAAATGAAACAAATTGATGCTCTTATGCTTTTTCAACTTGGTACTTGCCAGCTTAATAATCTGCTTTTTGCAGATGCCGCGGACACATTCTCACGAGTAACTAATATAAACTCGTGGTCGCATGCCTTTTACGTTTACATTACTGGTGTATGCTTTTTAGAGCTATATCGCATCGAGTCTGCATCTGAGAGTCCCGATGCGACAAAAGTTAAAGAATATCGAAAAAAAGCATCTGAACTGCTTGAGAAGGCTCCTAAGCTTGTAGGATCTCGAACCTTTATGTCTCGAAAGATGCCGTTTGAGGTATTCTTGGTTCGAAAAGTACAAAAGTGGAAGGCATTTGCAACCCAACACGGCGCAAGTCCCACCGACTTTGTCGACTATGTGGGTGTTAGTCCTGTACATGAAATCATTTATTTTTGGAATGGTTTTAAGCAAATGTGCCCTGAGTATCTAGAGGCTTCCCTGAAGCATCTTGATTATAAGCCTCGCATATTTGAAAATGGTGCCAAGATCGTTGACGAGCTTGCAACTCTAGGTGTATTGAAGGCAGCTGTTCATAGACATTTGGGTCAACATGACAAGGGCTTGAAGCTGTTGGAAAAGTATGTACTGACCTATGACAAACAGGCCGTTCATGCACTTCCTTCGCTCCACGACGAGTGGCCATTCCCGAGTGGGTTGTATGAGCGGGCAGCACATGAATGGGTTTGCGCTGGTGAGACACCACTTGGTGTAGAGGAAACTAAGAAGTACCTTGGAGAATCTGCTCGATGGGGTGACTACGAACTCAGCTCGAGGTTGGGATCTCGAGTTCAGTCTTCTCTTCAAGCTTTGAATGAGATAACGAAGTAATGTTTTTGTGTTTTTAGCCTTCGACATCAAAAAAGCTTTTGTTATTTGAAACAAGCCCAGGGCCTTTGCACTCTGATGCTTTTATTTTGTTGTTGATCCATTTTTACCCATTATAGACTTAGAGACCTCCGTTCTCTTAAAAAGACATCAGGCAGCCAGTCCTGTTGAACATTCTGTTTGAGTCCAATATCATGGCTTGACACTTCACTTTTTTTTTTTTGGTGCACTTTTGTTTTATGTACTAGTACAACATTTGACCTTTCAGCTTTTTTATAGCGTTAGACTTACGCGAATCATGTATATATCAAGCAGTTGGTTTTCATAATACTAATAATGGCCAAGTAAGAACGTATAATACAAAGAAAAAGCAATCCAAAAAAATAACTAGAAAGAAAACAGCAACAATATATGTTTCATCATTATTTTTCTCCGATTCTTCAAGTCGACGATGTCGAAGTGCTCGAAGCAATTTCGGCACCGGCAAGCTGCCATGCAGGGATCGAGGCTGCTTGAGATGCCGCCTTGAGTGCTGTTGCAGAAGGCGAAATGGTGGATATGCTTTCTGCCGAGGCTTTGATAGTCTCACTTCCTGTGGACAAGGTAGGGGAGGTTCCATTGGTCAAAGCAGGTTTGACGTCGCCGTTTGTGGAAACTGCCGCACTGGTTTCATTCACGCTGGCTGTAGGTGTGGGCGCGGCGGTTGGGCCGTTGGGAGAGCCCAATGCAGCAGCTCCCACAGGGCCGCCTCGAGTGCGCGATGCCAGCAGCGACTTTAGCGAGATCAGGTCAGTGTGAACTTCCTTGAGTGCTTTCGTGTGATTATCACGTATCTTGTCAATCGCCTGGGGGAGATAGTTGCGCATAGTGTCAACTTCTTCCTTGATTTGACGGACGGACGAGTTCTGTTCCACGGCCTGCGTGCGCAGATTGTCGAGCGCCTTGTCGACCTGCTCAAGGGTTCGGTCCACACGCTCAATTCGCTCCTGTTCGCTCTTCTTGAGAGCTTCAGTGTCGGCCTGCAGTTGCTCTAAAAGCGCCTGGCTCTTGGCGAACTCCTCGGCGATCTCGTCCTTATCTGCCTGTAATTCCGATGGGGTAGGAGGGAGAATCTTTGGTAGAATATATAGTCTAGCAACCTCGTAGAGTCCATATGCAACACCTACACTGACGGTAGCCATGATGAAGGTGTCGCGCCAGTCTCGCCGGGGAGGAGGGGGAGGAGGTCCAAGCGGTGCGCCGCCGTAATAGCCTTCCCCAGTATATAATGAGGATGAGGGTGTACTACTGGATGCAACTTGACCAGTCGCTTGTGTCGAAGTCGAGCCAGATGCGCTGTCAGTTGTAGTACTGGCAGCATCAGCTCGCTTGAGCGCCTCTTGGATTTCATCCTGGGTGAGTTCCTTGGACTCAAGAAACGAAATACGCTTTGCCAAAGGCGCAGAAGCCACCTGCGGGTCGCGCAAGAAACTGACAGCGCTCTCAACGAAATCCTCGCGCACCGGCATTTCCGAGCTCGTGATGGAGAGTGACGCCGGGATGCAAGGTTGCTACTAATCAACGAGTTGGGGGAGCAACTACGGCAACAAACAGAGAGAGAAAATAAAAATAAAAGCATACGCTATTGTAGAAGTACAGATGTAGTGTGATATTCACCGGCGGTATTCACGTCGTCGATAGCTTTCGCTATCTTTATCGTCTTCGCGCTGACGTGACCGGGGGGTGTCAGGATCTTCGTGTCGAGAACGATGGCTGACACGGCTACTCCTGTGTCTGCTGCGATCATCATCGTTCCTGTGATATCGGTCACTGTCTGGATCATCATATTGCCTTCTACTACGATGTCGTCGGTCGGAATATTCTTCGCGATCTCGTTCCTGGTGCTGTTCTTCGTCTCGATGTCGCCTCCGTTTCCTGCGTTCTTCATCGTCTTTTTCTCCATCATTAGATCTCTCACGCCGTTGTGACCGCTCGAGTAATTGCTCTCGGCGCTTTTGAATCATGTACTGGCGCATCGGATCATCCTCGTCGAGGTCCGCAAACTCTGTCGCAGTGATCGGTTTTTCGTCCTCCATTTCTCTTTTAGTTCTTCTTGATGACTCGCTTTTGTGTTTTGTGCGCTCGGGCTGTTCATATTGCGGTTTCTTTGGTTCTGGCGGCGCATCTCCTGGGAGGATACGATCTGAAAAGTCTCCCAGCTTGATATTGTCTGGAGAGTAGACCGGTGTCATATCACCTTGATCTTGAAGTTGACCTTCCTTGATCTGTTCCTCATCCTCAAGCAAATCAAACTCCATCTGTGTTCGGAGCTCATCTTCATCTCCCTTTGGCTTGTAGTGAGTGTGATCCACGCGGAGCTGGCGTCCCATAACCGTTGCACCGGTCAAGTTATCGACTGCAAGAACAGTGGAACGCTGGTCTTCATATTTAAGAAAGGCAAAGCCCTTGGACTTTCCGGTTTCCTTGTCGCGGATGAGATTTATATGAACGGGGTTTCCGTATTGTGAAAATATTAGTAGCACGTCGCCTTCATTCAACTCTGATGCAAGTCCACCGATATCTATATTATTAGCTTCCATAAACATTTTTAACTTTGCCTGTTCACGTACATATGTAGGCCGTGTCTTTATAGTCATTGTGCCATGAACCCTCCAGTGAGACACCACTTTCAAGCTCTTGTTGATTGAGCCTTTGAATTTCCCTAATAGAACTTTTCCAGAGTTAGCTTGGGCTGTTGGTTTGTCTCTAGCTGGGAACTTACTTCATCGAGTGAGGTTGACAGGTCGCCTAACAACGTTCCTCAGACTCGACTGCTTGCACCTATGCTCGCGAGATTGGGCCCGTCGGCATCGATGCTTTCAGTACATCGGTGTACTTATCCTCTACTGTCACAGAGCGTGCGAAGTGCGTTCGGATTGCGCTACAAATCAGTTCTGAGTGCCAAAGATATCAATCAGTCTGAGCCTAAATATCAAAAGCGGCCGCCCGCCGAGCCTCTCAAGCCTCCTATCGGTGTCACTAAACGCCCTGTTCCGCATGGCAGCGTTATTGCCGAATCCAAGTCGTTTTCCGAACGCAAGAAGGACTTTCTGGACCCTGACAAGGTGGTTGAGCGCCGCAAGAAGATCTACTCGGAAATGAGTGGGTCTGTCTTTGCAGAAGCATATGCCTTTCGAGATAATGCTGCTAAAGACTGGATCGCTCCCACCCGACTCATCAAGGGCGAGAAATCTCTCTTTATGCCCAACGTCTACGGTCCTACATTGAGTAGCTGGGAGGTTGCAGATTCAACGAATGTTCTCCGGGGTAATATCAGTGTTATTCGAGTTTTTACTACGGTTAAGGGTCTCGGGCAGGTCAATTCATACATGCCACCGGGATGGGACGAAGGCATCAGCGGCAAATTCCAAACTGTAAATATTCACCTCAATGAATCTAGGCTAGTCAAATGGATTGGATACATCTTTGGAACACGTTCTCTTAAGCGAACTGTTCCCAAAGATGACTGGACCAAGTACTTTTACGTGCCTCTTAAGCAAATCTCCCAGGCTACCCGCCAAGACATCAAGCACTTGAATAAATACGGTGGATACGTCTACATCGTTGATAAAAAATGTCGAATACGGTGGGCTGCATGCGGAGAAGCAAATGACGAAGAAAAGGAAAGCTTCACCAAGTGTTTAAAGACGTTGATTCAGATGGAAAGCTGAACTCTAGCAACAAAAATTTCTGTATATATGCTCTATGTCTGTGTTGATATCTTCTGATTAAATACTACAACTGTCAACGGCTCTTATTTTAAAACAACACCTGAATGATTCCATAAACAAAACACCATGCGCATATGAGAAAAAGCGAAAATCAAAACATATGAATCCAGCATACCAACTATTCAAACACTAAAACAACAGCCCCTAAACTCTAGTAGTCAATTCAAACGGCACAAAGACCAATGCAGGACAGCCGCTTAACCCAAAAACCAAATTGAAAGTAAACACAGCGCAATGATAACAGCAAGAATTACGCTATCACGTCGTCTTCTGGTATTTATCTTTTTGATAATAGCACCAATGCCAGGCAATTGTGCTGCTGAATGTAGCATTCGTCGCTGGACGTTGGAAAGCATGGTTCGCTGTCGCGCAAACTCGTCCCGAACTTCGTAAGCTTGAGATAAAATAGAGTCTGCCATGGAATTTGAGTTGTCTAGTCGTCCACGCTCGCCCAGCATGTACTCTGCTTCGGCCTCTGGGCCTGCCAGACCATTTTCAACATTTCGATAAGTATTGATGTCCTGTCGCACTGAAGACATTAAATTAATACGATTTCGTTCCTGTTGAATTGCATTCTGAAGTCGTTTGTACTCGCGTTGATGCTCCGCCAGAACCTCCCGGTGACGTTGTACATGGTGGATCTTCGTAGTCGACGAAGCTGCGGCATTGTCGCCAGAGAGCACAGACGCGATATCGGTAATTGCCGATTGCGTATTTGCCAACACACTTTCAATCTGCTCTACCAGTGACCGTTCCTCCGCACTCGGCTCTGGCTCTGCGTTCTTGGCCAGCTCCGAAAACCGGGAAAAGAGACCTTCGACCTGGCTCTCCAGCACGCGAATCTGAGCTCTCAGCTGGGGAAACCCCGACGGCGCAGGTGAAGGCGAAGAAGATTGCATTGCTAAATTTCTTGTCTGCTCCAAAGGCGCAGAAAAAAAGAAGAAAGAAGAAGAATCAATTGCCCACCAAGTGTAGCTGCGAGAGAGAAAGAGAGATACCTAAGTTACAACCAACATTGTGTAACTTAATAAATCATGTGATTTGATAACGTGCTTTGTCGCAGTCACGCACTTTGCTCGCCCTTGTTGCGCAGAGGCGACGCAACAGACGCAAACCTCCTTCGACAGTGGCCAAACTTTTGGAACACCCATCGCACAAAAACATCGACAATGGCCAAACTTTCTTCCTTTGCGCTACGACAAAAGTCCAAGGCTGACCTTGAGGCCCAGCTCACCGAGCTTAAGCAGGAGCTTGCCAACCTCCGCGTCCAGAAGGTTGCCGGCACCAACGGCTCCAAGGTCGCCAAGATTGGCTCCGTCCGCAAGGACATTGCCCGGGTACTCACCGCCCTCAACTACAACGCCCGCGAGCAGATCCGACTCTTCTACGCCAAGAAGAAGTACGCTCCCCTCGACTTGCGAGCAAAGAAGACCCGCGCCCTTCGACGAAAACTCACACCTGCTCAGGCTCAGGCCAAGACCGTCAAGCAGCAGAAGAAGCTCATTGCCTTCCCTCAGCGAAAGTTCGCCTTGAAGGTATAAATTACGGTTCTACACGTATCAAAGATGGTACTAACATTACTCTAGGCTTAAGAAGCATCAAAAAAGTTGTATTGATATGATGGTGTATAATCCTTAAAAAATGAACATGTTTGAAAAAAAAATTATATTGTTTACCTTTTCCGTACGCTATCGACTACTTCTTTTTCTGTGGATAGTATTCACATAATAACTCAATATTTACACTTTTCTCCAACGCTCTCTCTTCACTGGGTAATATTTATAAGAGGTTTGGCACCACGGCGGCAGAGGAACTTTTTAATACCCTTTTTCCCAAGGTACTTTTCACATCGTTCATCACTCTTGACCAGTTCCAACACTTGCTCGTCTGACAAGGTCGGGTCGGCGAGAATGTTGAATCGGAAACGATTGTTGACCATGACCATAAATGGCATTTGTGTGGGTGGAGCTGCAGCTGTCATTGCGGGCCACTTGGTTTCGTATATACTTTTCCATTCCAGATTGGAGCTGAGACAGAGCTTCTCCCATGCCTCCTCAGCCGTTGTAGGAATCATTGGCGACACCAACCGTAGAAGAATAGAAAGCATATTAAGACGGAATTGAGGCGACGTTTTCAAATTCCTGGTTTCCTCCATAAGGTAATTTGTCAAAATCATACCATCCGAGACAAACGTGTTCAGATTGAGAGACTTGGTCACTGTAAACGTAGCACGATCAACAACAGTGCGCACCTTGTCCCAAAGTGCCAGTTCAGATGATGTCAGGGTCGACAAATCTAAAGCTGGGACATTGTAATTCTTGTCCAAGCAGACACCTGTCTCTTTTATTTCTTCCACCTGGCTATTAACTACTTGCCAAACTTTGGCTATCCAACGTTCAACACCACTAATAGTACTCTCGTTCCAATCAAGATGCTCTGATACGGGTGCAGAAAAAAGAATATAAGCGCGCGTAGCATCAGCTCCAAACTGGGTTATGGCAGCTTCAGGATCAATGCCATTGTGTTTTGATTTCGACATCTTCTCGTACGTGTGGTTGGGAGTTCTACCTGTTGCTTTAATAACAGCTTCTCCGCTAGGTAAGATATCGACTTCGTGAGGTTTGAGATATCCTCCAGTATCAGGGTCGACATACGTTAATGCACGAACCATACCCTGAGTAAGAAGTCTGGTAAAAGGCTCTCCCGAGCCGTCGGGGCCTCCATTCCAAGCACCGCTGGTCACAAAAAACTTTGCAAAGAAACGAGAGTAAAGCAAATGAAGAATGGCATGCTCAATACCACCAACGTAGGTATCTACAGGCATGTTTTTGTCGACAATAGCCCGGTTGAATGGCTCTTCAGTGTTTTTGCTATCGAGATAGCGGAAATAATACCAAGAAGAGTCCACAAAAGTATCCATGGTATCGGTGTCACGCTTGGCGGGACTGTGGCATTTTGGGCACTCAACGTTGACCCATTCGGCATTCTTTGACAGAGGGCTGCCATGGCCAATATGTTCATTGTCAGGCAATAAAACAGGAAGCTGGTCTTCGGGAACTGGAACAACGCCGCAGGACTTGCAATGAATCATGGGAATCGGAGCACCCCAGTATCGTTGTCGTGAAATAAGCCAGTCTCGCAAGCGGTAGGTTTTTGCAAAGCTACCCTTTCCAGATTCTTCAAGCTTAGCAATCACTAGCTTCTTTGACTGCTCAAAATCAAGACCTTGAAACTCGACTGGGTTATTGGAGTTGAGAGCACCAGTTTTCAGCGTAAAAGGATCCTCGGTTAATTCCGTGTCGGCAGGCGGATCAATAGTGACTTTATAAGGCTTTCCCGGCATATTTTGCTTCCAAAACAAATTATCACGCACATCATTGGCAGGAACGCCCATAACAACACCTGATCCATAATCACTCAAAACATAAGGGGCTGCAAATATCGGAATCGGCTTCGCAGAAGGATCAAGGGGATGGGTAGCTGTGAATCCAGGAATCAAATAGCCTTCCTTTGAGTCTTGAGAAAGACCACGTAGATTATCTATACTCTCCTTGAGACCGGGAATTTGTTCGCAGAGTGCAGTGGTCACTTTTCCGTCGAGTGCGATGGCCAAGTACTCAATGCCAAATACTGTGTCGGGTCTGGTGGTGTAAATCGATACCTCACTGAGTTTTTCGCTTCCATTTATGCTTAGTGATGTGGTAAAGGTAATGTTGGCGCCCTCGCTCGGTTGGATCCAGTTTTTCTGCATGGTCTTGACACGAGAAGGCCATTGATCCAAGAGTGCAATGTCGTTATAAAGAGCATCAGCATATTCTGTGATTTTCACAAACCACTGCTCCAACAATTTCTTTTCAACAATAGCTCCAGATCTCCAAGAGCGGCCATCTTTGTCGACTTGCTCATTAGCTAGCACAGTTTGATCCACCGGATCCCAGTTGACAAGGCCCTCGGCACGATACGTTAATCCGTGTTTGTATAAGTCTAAAAAGATTTTTTGAGTCCAACGGTAGTAGTCTGGGTCGCATGTTGTCACTTCGCGAGACCAGTCAAAATCGGCCATCATAAGACCCATTTGCTCTTTCATTTTGGCTATATTTGACCGCGTCCACACACTAGGATCAATATTTCGTTCTATAGCAGCATTCTCAGCTGGAAGTCCGAATGCATCCCATCCCATTGGCTGTATAACGTCGTAGCCTTGCATTCTGCGTACCCGAGAAAGTACATCACATATCGTATACACTCGAACATGGCCCATGTGCATCACACCAGAAGGATATGGAAATTGTGAAAGCATGTAAAACTTGGGTTTATCCGAGTCTACCTTGTTATTTGTCGCAGAGGCACTCTTGCGCGCTTGGGCCCAACGTTCCCGCCATTTAGACTCAAGTTCGACATGACTCGAAGCAGGTACAGTAGTATGTACCTGCCTTCTAAAGCAGGGCCGCAAAAGAAACTGACGAGTCTTTTGCATGCTGTCTGCTATCGCAGCCTGATCTGAAAAGCGTTGAGTTTCTAGGCAACTTTACAACCAGGCGTGAGCCGACAATACCGTCAAGCAAACCAGACAACCAAAAAAGGAATTCGAGAATTTCTCTTGAAAACAAATATCTACTGGTATCTTTAACAGAAATCTACTTTTGAAATTATCAAGACAATATACCATTAATAGTTCGAGCCAGCGAGCCTAGAATTTAATCTCTCTGCCACCTCGACGATTCAAAGACATAAAAAAACAAATAAAACACTTGTTAAAGAAAACAAAACACCGAGCTTTTCCCAAACAGATATCAATTTCTGTGATGCAAGTCAAAGTGCGCGCAGAAAGTCATCAGACTTTACAAACGGGATCCTCCCCGCTAGCAATATTGCACTGGTGCATTAGCCTTCGGCCATCTGGCTTAAATTGACCAGTCACGGAGTGCCAGACTCCGCGGTTGTGAAAGATAACTAAATCGCCGTCATCCCAGTTGTGTGTGTAGACGTGTTTGGGGGAAATTGCGGGTCGCATCAAGCGATGAACAATTTCACGAGCTTCTTTAGTTTCGTAAACTTTTCCCGTTCGATTATCAATCAACTTGTAGACGCATGCACCGTGAATCTGCAAGTGCTGCTTGCCAGTGACCGGGTTCGTCCAAACCATGGGTAGTCGTTTCATCTTGGACTCTTCCCATGCAGGAAGTTCATCAAATGAAGTTTCTGCGTCCCTTGAAACAATAGTAAGGCCATCAGATGTTGCCCTAGCAGGGGCTATCCAGATGTAGGGGTGCGGCGCATAGACAACTGTAGTGTTCAAGGCAAACTCCTTGTCTTCATCGGATAAGATCTCAAAGGCATTTTGGCCAGATATAAAGGCGGTGGCCGCAAGTGCAGAGCTCTTCTCGTCACCAGTACCATCGTCATATCTGATTCGCTGTTGGTCGGTTTGAAACGAGTTGATTCCCAGCAATGTCGTCACCACCGGCGGCGAAAGCTCATACAGAGCGGCGTCGATATGCCAACGGTAGTAACGAGTGTCTCCCTCGGCCATTTCCTTTTCTGATAATTTATTTTCGTGAAATGTCAAGTGTGTGGGGTGGCGAAGAGTAGCTTTATCTAGGCCTTCGTGATCGTAGAGGGTTCCGTAACCCAACACCTGAACCTGTGGATGAGCAGGAACAGAGTGAAGATCGTGCTTGAGAACAGAATCTCGATCTAAGTTTTCACGTTTGTGACCATAGGCGCCAGAGCATGTGGGATCAAAGCGCTTGGTGAGCTCTACCTGATCGGCAGGTGAGAGGCCCTGTTGTTTGGGTACAACCAAGACCTGATAAGTCTTGAGAGCTCTTGTAAGACGTTCAAATTCCTGATCATCCAATTGGAATGGATTTTCCACGCCAGTAGGCAAAATGATGCGAGCTCCCAACGGAGCATCTTTCAAAGGTTCAACAATAATTCCAGTCATTTAAAAACGTTCTATCTTGAGTTTCAAAGTTGGAAGAAAGGAAAAAAAGACTCTGCTTTTATACTCGACGACTTCTCCGCGGAGAGGCGCCGCATCAAAGAGCTTCGGCAACTTCCGTTATCGCAGAAACTCGGGAAGCGCCGAAGGTTTTTTGGGTTTAAATTAAAAGATGAAATCATTCTTTTTTGTTTTGTTTTTCTTTCTTCTTCTGTTTGGGGTTTCTTTGGCGGTAGTGTTTTTGTGGTGGGAAAGCAAAGGGGGGGGAGGAGCATTGGAAATTTGGGAATCTAGAGAGAAAAAAGCCTATTTTGTTCTTCTAAAGTAGAAATTATATTCAATGACACTATATTATAAAGCCTTTTGAAAAAAAACAAAAAAAAATTATGTATTCTTAATTGCTTTGGTTATTTGCTGGTTTTTGTGGTGGAGAGTGAAGGACATCACATCCTTTGAACCGTCGCCGTCAAACTCGATACACCGCTAAATGGCTTCACCGCTGCAGAGTGCATCGCCTGGTCTGCTACACACTCGTGATCAGACCAGGCGAAGGTCATCTGCTAGCTCTGCAGCTTCAGCAACTGTAGCTAATCATAGCTCGCTGGAGCTTAATGGCTACACCCGAGAGTCATCAAAACTGGCAAAGTTAAATCAGATGATACAGGAAAGCACCTTTCATGTACTTTAATAATTCTATATACTAACATTGATGCAGAACTTTTATCTTAAAGCAGCCAATATCGTGTTACAGACGCGTCTAAAGATCAACGTTCCAGGTAGCGTGAATCGCTTAGGACAGAGCCGCAAAACAAACAAATGGTTCAACTTGGAATTGGATGATATTGAGGCATTTAGAGAAGAACTACGATCGTGGAAGACTTTAGACGCCGTCGAACCGCCGCTCCAACCGTTGGTCATTGAGGTCGTGCTGGATCTACGTAACCTCACCCCAAGTCAAACATTGGTTCTTCTTGATGAATCAGATCGTCGTTGGACAGTCACTCCGAAAAATGCCTCCGAACCTGCTCCCACAGAAGTTGTACTCGAAGAATGGGTCATTCAGGTACATCCAAGGTCTCAAAGCGAGCCTTTGCCAGAATTGCCAGTGGTGTACAAAAAATGCATTGTTTTGTTCAGGTCAATGTATATGTATTCATGCCTACTTCCTACATGGCGATTTCGCAATAAGCTGTTGAAGGCCAAGATCAACCCATCGAGTCTCAAGATAGCTTGCAGGCTTAGCAACAGCGTACATACGTCATCTTCCAAATTGCAGTCTCGGGGATTGAGAATTGGTCTGGCCGACAATTTGACTGGGGAAACCAAGGTCGCTGCAGCTCAGCGTTTTTCTTTTGGCAAGATTGACTCACCAGCTGGTGTATTTGGAATTCAAGTCAGTTATCGTACTAACTGCGAGTTCCGTGTCGATGATTCAGATGCTCTACTCAGCTCGCAGTTTCTTAAAATGGACCGTCGACAAACGCCGCCCAGCCAGACGCATCGCTCTTCGGTCGACCTTACCCCTGAGCGCTACCGCTCCGTAAGTCCATTTTCACGCGAGTCTACTTCTTCATTGGAACAGTCTTCTCTTCATCGATCTTCACGTGATGCAGCCTCGAATTCAGCCAACGCATATGCCAAACTACTTAGGAATCCTGGCTCTACCGGAAGTATGACCAAGCTTCAAGAGGAGTCTTTCCAGAACGCTCGCCGTCCATCATCAACTGTGAAAGCTTTTAAATCTGCTTCATTATCTGAATCTCCATCTTCCCACGATGTGGCTTCTTCTCGAATAATACATACGCCTCCTACCCTTCAGCAGCCTCAACAATCATATCGCACGTCAGTTTCGAGTGTTCGCAGTATTCCTTTTTCAACTCCCGCTCGAGGAACTCCTAGTTCGTTGGTTGTACCAACACCAGATGGGAACGCTCTGTCTTCGTCTAATTCAAGCGGCTCACGGCCTTCCTCGCTAGCTCGATTTAGCAGTAGCTTCGGGTCTCGCATGACACGTCAATCGTCTCGTAGTCCTGCTCTTCGCTACTCAACTGATGTTCAAGGTGCCTCTTCAAGCATTTCTTCTACCTTGATGGATGCCCCGGGCTCGGGTTTTCTTGAAGATGATGCAGCAATGGGTGAATTTGTTCGTTTAATAAGCTCTCCACAACCTTTAAAGGCTTTTAATGAATCACGACAACCTTCTCTTTATACCAAGTCTACTGAGGGTGTCGGTTCCCTGGCTGGCTCTAATCTGACTTCCTCCATCACCTTCAACAGCAAGCTCAGCGATTATCAGCAGTTGAAACAATCGCACGCACTTTTGTCTGACTCTATCTCACAGTCTATTCGGAGGCCATCAGCCAGCAGTACCACTTCGTACTCGTCTCAACGTCCAACCGATGGTCAGCAAAGCATCTCCTCGCCTGTTCATCGCCTGCCTTCTTCAAGTCCTGTTAGTGTTCCAATACCTAGTTCACGTACCGTCAGTGGCTCTGCGTTATTCTCTTCTTCGTCGTCTCCTCGATCGCCTGTTAGTCATTACGTGCCTGCAGTGCCTTCTCGGCTGAGTGAAGGTCTAACTGCAGCACAGTTTCAATCCGACAAATCAACGGCTGGTCCTGGAGTTTATGAAGTTATGGGACATCGAAGCAGTACAGGTGATCCTTCCTCATACAATGCTCGGCCTTTTGAAACTCTTTCAACTACGGCTACTACATCGCCTTTGGATATTCCTATTCGCTCCATGTCAACATATTCATCAGTGGCACATTCGTCGTCACCTGTGCACTCGTCTCATAATAACGATTATGCCCCTATTCAAGGTCTTAGTCTGGGGAACAACGCGCGCCAGAACTACCAGCGTCCTACACTCAGACATTTTTCTGTGTCACCATATCGTGACAGTGGGGAGCACTCGCTGCCTGTCCGCGGTGAGACTGCACCCATGACACACACACCCGTTGACTATGCTTTTATCTCGGCGGAGAACCGTGACAAGGGAGATGCTGAAGATAGCTTACGCTACTTACAATCCGAGTCATTTCGCAATACTTCGCCGTCTGTTCATGATGATGAGGAGTTGTTATTTGCTATGAGTGACATGACTATGAATAATAAGGAGCCGAATGTTGAGAGTGAATCTGGCGAACCATGGACTCTACATCAGTCCCAATCACAAACCCAGAGTTGATCTGGTCTACATTACATCAAGATTATCTATTTTTTGAACTCTATTGATTTTGCATTTTTCTCATTGGTTCATGATATAGACTCTGCCTCCGGCAAATTTCATATTGTGAACCACCATAGCTTTTGGTTAGCTTCAGCCATTATTAATTATATATTACTTTGCATTTCTCTTTTTTTTTGCTAGTTTGGTTTGGTTTCATTCGGTTTTTCTTCTTTTTGGGTTGGTTTGGTTTGGTTTGGGTTGGTTTAAGAGACTTTTTGTGGAATCTTTACTGGTTTATTTGGGTGTGATACTTGTTCAGTACTGCTTTTGGTCTACTTCTGTGTTCTCTTAGGACTCAAAGTCTGTATATCGCTAATTCAAACCTTGATCACTTTAGCACTTGCGTAGCAACAACCCCCGGCGCTGTTGGGACTTTAAGAGAAAAAAAAAATCATAGACAGTTTAAAAGAAGAAGAAAAAATGCCCGGCGAGTCGAAGCGGAAACGCCAGAATATTCTATGGGATCTCGAAGTTACCGAGGCAAAGCTGAGCGGTGGGAACTTGAAGCGTCCACGGCTGTTTTCGGCGCAGCGAGCGGCGATTGCTGCCGGGCGCAAGTCTGGCGAAAGGCTTCCCGGTGGAGTACACGGCGACGCTGAGGATCTGGGCCGACAAGCTGCGGAATTGCGTGCGCAGTTTATTGAGGGTAAGCTACACTACTCGAGTGTTGCGGTTGCACGGGCGCTCAAGAAGGCCCGGGTCTTTGACGCGCAAAAAACGATTCGGCGACTAAAAGAAAGTCGCAAGCGCAGTGAAAGCCAGGAAAAGCTTTCTCGTATTGAAAAGGAGGTTGAGGCACTTAAAAAAGTTGACTTGCATGCCCTTGCTACTAGTTTGCTTGTCAAAGCTCTGATTCGCGACAAGGTTATTCCCAAAAACCCCAGTACCTGGCAAGCAACAGCTTCTGGTTCAAAACCATCAGATCCTGAAACACAATCCAACTTTCTTGCGCGGGATCTCGCACCTCGGTGGCTGTTAAACTTCGATCCTGCTCAATTCTACAAAGAGTCGAGCGACGAGACTCGCAATGTGAGCGCTCGATTGGCTGCTGCTGCTCTTGTCAAAACTGAGATTACCACTGGTGTCGCTCGTGTAGTCGCTGCTCTGTCCTCTAAGAAACTCAAACTCAAGGAAGAGCAGAAGGAAGATATTGACTTGAGCGAAAGCCAGCAAAAGGAGCTATCCAAATTTGTCACAGGCTCTGATAATGAAGACGAAAGTAGCGACAGTGAAGATGAAGATCAGCATCAACTTGATCCGATGGAAGTTACAGACAAAAGCGAATCTGAATCCGACTCTGAATCCGAAGCAGAAAGTGAGAGCAGCAACGACGAAGCAGCGAAACCTGCTGCTAGATCTCAAAAGTCAAGAACAGTTCCATCCTCATCAATCATTCTCCCCTCGCTGGCGGCAGGCTATATCTCCGACGAAGGCAACTGGTCGGGCGACGACGGCACCCCAGGCTCACCCGCCTCCGACGTTGACGCTCCCGTGCGCAAAAACCGTCGTGGTCAGCGTGCTCGCCAGAAGATTTGGGAGAAGAAGTACGGCAAGAAAGCCAACCACATTGCACGCGAGCAGGAAGAGAAGGCCAAAGAACGTGTTCGCAAACAGTCTGAGTTTGAGGAGCGCGAGCGCAGGCGACAGGCTCGTGGAGAGACACGGCCTACACGCAAAGAGCCGAAGGACGACACCCCCGTCGATCACGGTGCGCGCTCGATGCCTGCAGAGCTGCATCCCTCGTGGCAGGCCCGCAAGGCTGCTCTCCCCGATCTGGCCAAAATCACATTCACCGGTTCCAAAAAGAAGTTCGACTGAAGAAAAAAAGTTTATGGGCGTTTATTTATATCTGTATTATATTTGCATTCCAACTTCTTACTACGTATATTCACACATGCTCTCTAAGTAACCTCCATTAAGCTAACGAACAAGGCGTACCTTTGCCGCGCAATTAAAAACCTCTTTTCACAACTCTCAATCAAAGCCAATAAACACAGACTATTGAGGGCCTGCTTCACAGCGAACCACACACCCATCACTCAAGACCTTGAAATCACCCAAGATAAAATAGCCCCAACAGTCCTTGATAAAATAAAATAAAAAGAAGATATTCCCCTGAATAAAAAAAAAGCAACCAGAATTTCATGCACGCAAACGAAAAACACTAACCCGACCAATACACAAATAGCAAACTAGAATTTCTGTCTTCACACATTAAAAACAGAAAATAAAAAGAAAAGGAAAGATAATTTATCATCAGAACCATCTACTTGGACGATCGGTTCGGCGGGCTGCTATCTATGGGAGAGGAAATCATAGCGCTCTGTGTAGGCTGAACCGGCGGTTCTTGCTCACTGATCATGGGAGACAATATCTGTGATTGCTTTTTGGCACCTCTCTTTGATATGTATCTTTGAAGTTTAGATAGAGCTGCTGCTAATGACCGTTCGAGCATCAGTGTCCTTGCAACGTAGGCCTCAGAAACGACTTTCTCCGTGTTTTTGACTCCTTCTTTGTGTGCCGCCTGGATCATCTTTATGCCTTCTTGCAGTTCTCCTATCTGTGCATCTTTGGACTCTATCGTAGCTTGTAAGCCTTCGATGGTGACAAGGTGGCCGCTATTCTCCTCGCGCTGTCGAATTAATTCTTCGTTATGTCCAGTCAGAATATTTGCCTGATGTTTAAGCTCAGACTGACTGGCATCGTTCAATTCCTCGGCGGTGATCAGCCGTCGCTCGTATAAATCTCGTTCTCCTCGAACCTGTTCAAGCTCTTTAAGGCTTGCTGTATACTGTTCTTGCAAGGTAATTGTCTTCTCAGACAGAAGCCTGATCTTTTCTTCAGAGCCCTCCTGTCTTCCATAGACGATAGAGGCCTCTTTGCTCTTCTCTTGCATTTGTTGAGTGAGTGCCTCCAGCTGCTTGCGAAGAGTCTGAATTTGGTCTCTCTCCCCGGATAAACTCAAGACTTCAAATCGTTTCTTCATATCCTGGATTTCTGAGTTCCTCAGTGCCACAAGTTGCTCAAGCGTATCTATTCGCGATTTATACTGAGTCCGAATATCTTTCAGAGAACGTTGCATCTGAGCTTCAATTGCCGTTTTTATTGAAGAAAGCTCAGAGTTGAGATCTGTATTAGTCTTTGAAAGAACATCCACTTGACTTCGTAGCATTTCAACTTCAAAACTATTGGCATCATCAAACCCACCGATAGAGAACTTCGATAAAGGTGTAGCCAGCGTAGAAACTGAACTTCGCCGATGCTGTTCAATAAAACTATCTGGATCACTCACTCGGCTCGTTGATGCTCCACTTCCATCAGATACAATTGCAAGCCGAGACAAACTTGGGCTAGTCGAACCATTAGCGCTTTCGGTACCTTCCAATAGACGGGAAGGATCTGAAATCGTGCGCAGTTGCTGCTCCAAGTCGTAGTTTTCATTTTGGAGTTTTCTACGGCCCTCCCAAGCGTCAACCAAACTTTTGTTCAGCTCGCGTACCGTTCGAGATAACTCTTCGAGCTTCTTTTCTCGCTTATCATCCACAATAAAAGGATATTCGTCATACTCAGAAGTCGATAATGGTGTTCTAGAGCTGCCATCTGTATGTAGATCGTTATCAGAATTCAATCGGTCTGAAGCTGTGGAAGATCGCACACTGGCCATTGATCGCAGCCCTCTGGTGGATATTTTTGGTAGCATACTGGTCGACTGAGCACCCCTAAGAGTTGGTCTGGTCATCTTTGTAGCGGTAAAGTCGTCGCCTATAGAACTGTGTGCTTGCTTCATGCTAGCTAGTGAGCGTGCCGAACGCAAATCCGAGGGACTTTTCGAAACAGGTGTAGGCGATGATCCCGGAGGTCGAATAATACCATTAGCTCTTCGTGGTAATGGTATAGAAGTACCCCGAGAACTGCTAGATTTATTTGAAATATTGTTGCCCTGAGTTGGCGATCCATGAACACCGAAAGATTCCCGCAGAGGCGATGAGGCCATAAAAGTTGGCACTGGTGATCTTGGAGACGCATTTGAAGGTGAGATAGTTGGGTTCTGTGATTTAAATGAAGATGAGCCGCGTTTGCTTGACCCGGAAAACGAGGGTCGTCTCGATGAAGAGTCTACCCCTGTATATTCTTTCAGGGACTGACGTATATTTCCATCCGACATAAATGGGCCATTGTAGTATTGTGACGGTGATACAGTGGCCACCGTCGGTGCATCAAGGAAGCTTTCATACGCGTCCACTTCATCAGGTACTTGCAGATCTGCCTCTTGCGGCCATCTCCTAACGGGGGACACGCTATCAGTAGCTGAATAATAACCAGAATCGTCTGTAACCATTTCCACTGATTGTGAAGATGCTACTTGAGGACTAAGCGCTGGTGAAGCCATAGCGCTGAAGGTAGTCGGCACGCTATCTCCAAGCAACTCTGAGAAGAAGGGCAATGTTCCTTTCCCTACAAAAAAAAAGTCAGAACCAATCTGCAATGAATGCACTACTCACCTTTTTGAAATTCCTTCAGAAAGCCAACTCTAAAGATTAAAAAAAAAAAAAGAGAGAAGCGCGTTTGGTTTTTTTTTTTTCGGCTTTACAGTTGCTCGTCCAACGAAGCCGCAGTGAAGCTCGGTTTGATTGGCGATGCTTTGGGAAAATTGTTTACTGGGGGTTTTTTTTGCTTTAGGATACGGTGTTTCAGGAAGTTTTGGAGATGAGGCGGGGGTTTTGGTTTAATTGGTTCGATAGAGCTTCTGACTGTGTGCAAGACAGGGGTTTAATTGGTGTTACATTTAAATTATATCTTTGCTGTATTTCAACCATATACAATGTAAACCCCTCTTTCTTGGTTTGTATGACTCTAGTTTTAGCAAAAAGGGCCTGCCTTGTCGCGTATAGAGTACTTTCGCGCTTTAGACTGTGCAGTAATCAACATGTAGTCAGATGCAATAAATTGATCTCGAACTGGCAAAGTGATCTCTAACCATGATTTCCAGATGCATTGGATATGTCGCTTGTCTGATTCCTTCGTCAATTGATACTGACTGGCTTTAAATCGGAACTTGTGATCTTTTGCAGATGCAGTACCAACTCAAGTTTAAATTTTACACCGCGAATTCGACTGAAAGTAAATTCAATTCAGGCTACCACAAAATCATTTGGTAATGGAAGCTCTCGTCAATTAAATATAGGCTATTTCGAAGAAAGTGTCTAGAGAATTGGTGGTTACTTGTGTCCGGTATCCTTCGATCTCAATAAAATACAACCGCAGTTGCAGATCCGCTTTTGATTTGGTAGATAGATGAAGGATTGCGCTATGTACTATCTGTTTCATGTCTCGGGGTTCATCGAACTGAGGGTGGAAACACCGTACCCGTCGCAAAAGGTGACACAGTTTGTACTTCTAGATTACCCAGAGATCTATCACCGTATTCTTCCGGGTGGTCTGTAGGATTTACAGGCTTCCAAGGAAAAAATACTGGTCCAAACCCGAAATGCTGTACAACTGGAAATTTACCCAGGACTTCTCCTGTGTACATTTTCATCATTCCACTCGCTATTTTAGCCCATCTAGGGATTCCTGACAAGTCGTATAGGAGGGGAGAATGTTCATTAAAAGGACCATGTTTGACCTATTTTAGTTAGCTGGGCCTGTGTGCATATACAACTATGCAAACCTCATAAATAAAACTGATAGCCCTATAATAAAGATTTTCTTCTTGACATTTACGTCGAACACCTTCATCTAATATAGATGATGGTGGGGGCACATTAGTTATCGAAAGTTGTGCAGCTCCCAACAGGTATGGAATAGCAAAGTGGTCGTCTAAGCCCCATACTCCGTGGCTTCCAGCTGGTTCTAATCTATATGACTTTATTATTTTGTGCATAAGGTCGAAATATCTCCCAAATATGTATAAGATATCGCTACCTTGGCAGACTGAGAGATCCAGTAAACCACTAAAAATGAAGCAACCAATGAAACAAACAAAGCTTAATTCATGGCCAGTTCCAAAGTCGAGTCGCAGATCCGATCCGAAGCCTGCAATCAGATAATCGAATATTTCCACTGTCGCATCACCCCAGCCTTCACGGGTTAGTATGTTCCGAATTATTCCTATTCCGCTCTCTTCTACGTGTTTGTGCCATGATCGGAATGCCGGGTTTCCATACCGATGTCGAGCTTCCACGGGCGGAAAGTCGTCGATCCAGGCAATCATTTGAGTCAACAGATCATCTAAACCGCTAAATATCCGAATTTTACGCATATAGCTATCTGATTCTGATGTTTGGGATGCATTCGGATTTCTGTCAAGACTTTTTGGGCATTTGCATCCCACAACAATAGTCGTGTAAGCCTGCAAGAGCCACTGTATGCGATCGTAGGCGATTGTCTTTGGGAAAAATTGAAAGTCACTTGCATCATTTATTTTCTTTTCGGTGTGTGTGAAGCGATCGACGTTGTGAGAGTCGTTAGCTGAGTGAGAGACCCGGGGCATCGAGGCCATCAGCTCCTCCAGCGACACGCGGGCACTTGGGCTTGCAGGCATATCTGCAAGTCTTGCGATTCCCTGGCGCGTGCGAAGAGCCAGCTTAGGAGCATGTGTCGACGGGAATTGCATCTGGCGTCTGGTTAAAGAGGCGAGTTTGTGGGGGAAGAACAGATCCCCAAGCCAACTCGAGCGACAGACGGTCAAACAAAAATATAAAAATAAAAAAAAAAAGCTGCGGAAGCAGTCAAGCCAAAATAAAATAAAAAAAATAATAAAAGTCACCTGTCCAAAAAAATGGGTTATAGTGATATGGACGAGACTCGAACTCGCGCTTCTTTCGAAACTAGTATGCACGTTTTGGAGAAACCTGAAACTAGCACCTTAACCAACTCGGCCACCATACCGATAATTTGGGAGATTTTTCAGAAAATGGAAACTATAAAATGTTTCTTGATTATGTAATCTGTGCGGTTTTTTTTCTTGGAAAAATGCCTTTTATTTGTGTATTTTTTTGAAAAACATATTCTAAAAGATTGTAAAAACTCTAATAACTGGTACTAAAACTATATTATAGTTGAATATTTTGATAGTGGGTGTCCAGTTGATTTTGACAGACAAAGAAATAATATCGTATATAGATATTTTGCCGTCTCCGCTAAACCTATATGTGCCTTGTCTATCTATGTTTTGGATTATTCTATGTGATATATCTGTATTTCTACGGTTCTGTTATTTTCGGTTTAGCTTAGGTAATAATAGGGTATCAGAATTGTGTGTATTTGTTGGTCTGAATCACTCGTCTGTAGCTGCTCATACTATTAGAATAGAATATGCTATATATAACTTTTATCGGTTTTTTTATTTCAAGTTTAGTATTCTTTTGAGTTTTGGGAGAGTGAGACTTGTTTTTAGCTTGACGCCTTAGTACATGAGTTGTAGATAATGAAGATGGACGAGGCAATTTTATGTTTATAAATTTACTCTTGTATTGTTTCAGTATCATTGCTATGTGCCTCGGTGTATTAAGTGGATTTTTTTGTGCGTTTACTTCCGAGTTTTCGAGTTTTTAGACGTATTTCCTCTCTTTTGTGTTTGATCATGAACGTTCCTCCTCTCTTGTGCCCCGTAACAGCCAACAACCCGGAGATACAATACTCCCACCCCAGCCAAGCTATCCCAGACAACTCTCTAAACTAAACAAACTATGCTGTCAATTTCCAAGAAATTCAAAACGCTACTGCTCCCTTTGAGCATCCACGCGCGTAATTCAAATACCGGACCTAAAAATACTCGCGACTGCCACACTCGCTGCAGCAGGGAAAAAACCGAGCTTCTACCACAGAAAAGCGAGTGCGAAAAATGAGGCTCGACATCAAAGTAAGCAGCGATTGCGAATACACGAGAGAGTCGTGGTCGACGGTACATTGAAGGGATTGGCTGACAATTGGATCGCAGAAGAGTCTACAGGCTCGGTCAGACCGTGTCAAGGGGATCGATTTCCATCCTACTGAACCATGGGTTAGTTTGTTTTAAGAGCAATCATGCGACACAACAATACTAACAATAGATAGGTTTTGACTACTTTGTACAGTGGTACGTGGCAGTCCAAACAAGGCTAGGTAATGCGTAACTAACTCATTGCAGGAAGTGTCCAGATATGGTCCTATGCCACGCAGGTAAGCACAGAGTAATCACTGCAAGGATCTTGTCATATTCTAACCAAAACTAGTCTGTAGTCAAGACATTTGAAGTCACCGACGTTCCAGTCCGTGCCGGTCGATTTATTGCCCGCAAGAGTTGGTTCGTGGTCGGCAGCGACGACTTTCAGATCCGCGTCTTCAACTACAACACCGGAGAGAAGATCGCCCAGTTCGAAGCACACCCCGATTATATTCGTGCGATTGCTGTCCACCCGACCCAGAGCTTTGTTTTCACCGCCTCAGATGATATGACAATCAAGCTCTGGAACTGGGACAAAAACTGGCGCTGTGTTCAGGTTTTTGAAGGACATAGCCACTATGTGATGTCGATTGCCATTAATCCTCGAGACACCAACACATTTGCTACGGCCTGTTTAGACCGCACTATCAAAATCTGGTCTCTTAGCTCGACAACTGCCAACTTTACCCTAGAGGCACACGAAACAAAAGGTGTCAACTTTGTTGAATACTACCCTCTTGGTGACAAACCGTATTTGGTCACCTCCTCCGATGACCGAACAATCAAGATTTGGGATTACCAATCCAAGAGCTGTGTCGCCACACTCGAAGGTCACACGGGCAATGTTTCGTTCGCTGTCTTCCACCAAGAGCTTCCTCTCATTATTTCTGGTTCTGAGGACTCTACCGTCAAGTTCTGGAATGCGAACACATTCAAACTCGAACAGACTGTTAACTACGGCCTTGAGCGTGTTTGGTGTGTTTCGAACCTCAAGGGTTCGAATGCAATTGCCATGGGATTCGACGAAGGAAGCGTGGTTATAAAGATCGGCCGTGAAGAGCCTGCTATCTCTATGGATCCCAGTGGAAAGGTTGTGTGGGCTAAATACTCGGAGATTCTCTCTACCGCCATCCGAGGAAACGAGGAAGTTGAGGATGGAGATGTTCTCTCTTTGCCCCAGAAAGAGCTTGGATCTGTTGAAATCTACCCCACTCAACTGATCCACTCTCCCAATGGTCGATTTGTTGCAGTCTCTGGAGACGGCGAGTATATCATTTATACTGCTTTGGCGTGGCGTAACAAAGCGTTTGGTTCAGGTATTGAACTTGTTTGGTCTCCCGACAGCAATGGATTTGCCGTTCGCGAAAGCTCACACTCTGTAAAGCTCTTCAAAAACTTCAAGGAACGACCATCTGGACACCTTGCCTTGGACTATGCTGCTGATGGTATCTTCGGTGGCGCCCTTCTTGGTATAAAAGGAAGCGACTGGATTGGTTTCTTTGACTGGGAAACAGGAACTCTTGTTCGCCGCATTGATGTTGCTCCCGAATGTGTATACTGGTCGGACTCCGGTGATTTAGTTGTTCTTGCCTGCGAAGATGGTTTCTATGTGTTGCGGTTCTCGAAAGAGGAATACGCCAATGCTATCCAAAACGGTAACATTAGCGAAGAGGATGGTGTTGAAGAAGCTTTCGAGGCTTTGGTCGACCTTCCTGAAACGGTACACACCGGTAAATGGGTCGGTGACTGCTTTATCTACACAAACTCTACCAACAGACTCAACTATCTTGTAGGCAGTCAGATTAACACTATAAATCACTTTGACTCGGCAGCCTATGTTTTGGGCTACATCCCAAAGTTTGGACGCGTCTACGTTACTGACAAGAACCTCAACATCACCTCCTACGAGCTTTCTGAGGCAGTTCTTGAGTATCAGACTGTGGTATTGCGCGGAGAGCTTGAGCTTGCTAGTGAGCTTTTAGAGAGCATTCCTCAGTCACAATACAACAAAATTTCCCGCTTTTTGGAAGGCCAAGACTTGAAGGAAGAAGCCCTCGCGATCTCAACAGATTTGGAGCATAAATTTGACTTATCTTTGTCTCTCAAGAAGTTTGATACTGCTGCCGAAATTGCGGAAGAGACCAAATCGGACCATCGATGGAAGACTCTTGGTGATGCTGCCTTGGCTGACAATGATGTTGTATTAGCACAGAAAAGCTACGAGAAGGCCAAAGATATTGGAAGTTTACTTCTTATTTACACTTCTACAAACAACCACGCTGGCTTGAGCTCCCTAGCCCAACTTGCCATCAAGAGCGGTGACTCAAATGTTGCCTTTACTGCCTTGTGGACGATAGGCGATATCAAGGGTTGCATTGAGCTTTTAGACACCAACTCAAGGTTCAGCGAAGCTGCATTATTCGCTACTACGTATGGTGCCAGTGCTGTCCAGTCTGTTGAGAAGTGGAAGTCTGCATTAACCACCGAAGGCCGAGGCAAGATTGCCGATACGATTCGTGTTCCTGCCGAAGAGGGTGACTTGATTGATACTTTGGAAGAGTCAGTTGCCAACAATGCTGCTACCATTGCAGCCGAAGAAGAGGCCAAGGAGGAGGTCCAGGACCCCGAACCGGTGGTGAATGGGGATATCGAGCAGGACAAGGAAGAGGAGGAGACAGTAGAGGCTGAAGCTGACGCTGCGGAAGAGTGAATAAGGGAATGATGTTTGTTTTTTTTAATGTAAAGAAAAGAAGTAATCAATGTATTGCATAGCAACGAGGTGTACTGAAGGTAGGCGACTCGCTACCCAACAAAGACTCAAAAAGGTACACTACCCCAAACCAACACTGTTCAACCGCATTCCACGGATTTCAAGCGCAGGCCGTGGTTACATTCAACTGTCAGTCCAACCGGTCTAGCACATCGCGTATATTCCGTTTCGCGAATTTTAGCTAGCACTTCAACTTGCTCTTTCCTCCCAACAAGTACCCTTTTTTCTCTCTCGACTCAGGGCTCAAGCGCCAACCGTACCGGAACTAAAAATGTCCACTGGTATCGACAGTCAGATACCGAGCCGAGAAGGCGTATCGGACTCTGCTAAGGCCACCGGTATCTCTAACCCGACTGCCGCTCAGGTCAGGTCCCGAAAGGAGGCCGCACCAACAGACGCTGCCGGACTTGGAGGAAGACAGCGCTCGGAGTCACAAAAGTCTCAGCAGTTTCTTAGTCAAGCCGAAGAGACCGTGCAGAGCCTGGTGAGCGACGCCAAGGAGCGAGCTGGAGAGTTGCGGGACAAGATCAAACACAAGCTCGTCGTTGCCTGGGACGAGCTTCCCGAGTGGATGCAGGACAACCAGTTTATTCAGTCCGGGTACAGATACCCTGCCAACTCGTACAAGAGTTGTCTGAAGAGTCTGGTTTATCTGCACAACGAAACAGTCAACATTTGGTCGCACATGACCCCGAGCATTATCTTCGCTGTCTTCACCACCATTGCAATGCTCGAGGTTCTCTTCAACGATGCCCCTCTGGGATACATCTATCGCATCTACGAAACTACTTCGTGGGCAGATCACGTTGTTTTTGGCTGTTTCTTGATCGGCGCCGCCGGGTGTCTGGGAATGAGCAGCACCTACCACTGCCTTAATTGCCATTCCGAAGCTGTCCAGCAGATTGGTCAACAGCTAGACTATTTAGGGATTATTTCATTAATTGTTGGATCTTTTATTCCTACAATCTACTACGGCTTGCACGGGTACCCTAATCTGAAAATCATCTTTTGGGCCACGACCACCTTTCTTGGTCTACTTTGCACGATTGCCACGCTCTATCCCAAGTTTGGAACTTCGCAGTGGCGCGCAGTTCGCGCAGTCATGTTTGTTTCCTTCGGCTTGAGCGGTTTGCTTCCTCTGGTGACGGGCATCGTGTACATGGGCTTCCGCGAAGCGTCGCGCAGGATCGACTTGCCCGACCTGCTTCTCATGGCACTCTTCTATATTCTTGGAGCTGCCATCTATGCCTGCCGTGTCCCGGAACGCTGGTACCCGGGCAAGTTTGATCTTTTTGGCTCATCGCATCAGATCTTTCATTTCTGTGTCGTGATTGCAGCATGCTTTCAGCTGAAATGCTTGCTCACCGCATACAATTTTTGTCATCAGCTTCAGGCTTATTAAGGCCTGCAAGCTCACTTTTGCCTACAGCTAGTCAGTCTTTCCTCATTTCGATCTTAGTTTTTTTTTTTAAAAAACAAACTGGTTTTGATGCAGGATTATTCATTGGGATGTTTGCGCTAAATCAATTTACAAGGCTACGGCCCTCAAAACAACTAGCATATACAAATGAATTATGAATATTTAGTATAAACTTGTTTGCACGTATAAAAGTCATTTTTTGTCTACACCAATAGTACATCCCAATACCAAAACCAATTTCAAGTTAATGCAAAATCGCAGAGAAATAGACAACCACCCCTTCCCCTCCTTACCTCCCACAAAAGCTACCATTTAAATAATAAACAAAAGTACAAAAAGTCAAAAATAATTATTCCGTCAAGCTGTGGTCTTGATCAGCTGAAAGCGTTCGTCTTCGGCCTTTTGGGACTCGATAAACTCCAACGTTCTCTCAAAATGCTTGCGAGGAGAGTCACTCGAGATGCTACCATCATTACTGCTGCTATTCAAGTTGGAATGAATCAAACTAACAAGTCCGTTGATATACTTGACGGTTACGGCTTCACACCCGCGCTCGAAAAAGAAAAGATAGCGGTTGAGTACTTCGACAAAAAGTTCAACTGATACAGCCGCATCCATACACGCATCCGCAACGCGTAAAGCACGCTGTAGACATTCCAGAACCCTGTTTCCAACGCGGTAGAAATCCGGCTTGTTCTCTTCTTCCAATACAGGAATCTCCGTAGCCCACCACAGATGAGCGAGCAGATAAACAGCACGACACTGATCGGGTTTCTTTAGAAGCTTAGACCCGTACAAAACGCACTTTGTAATGAGAGTGTCGTAGTTTTCCTTCGAAAAGCCACGCGAGGAATGTAGAGCACTAGCAATAATGCAGACAACCTGAAACTGAGCTCGAGAATCAGAAATACCTTCTTCGTAAATTGTAAAAGCCTGTGCAAATAACTCATATGCAATTTCTTCCTTCTCCACTTGGTCGGCCAGCTGACCAGCGTTAACAAATAAGCGCAAACAGAGATCAGGATAACCATAGTCGGTGTAGAGCTTCAGAAGAAGAGAATGAGTAAATTTGAATACAGAGCTGATCTTATTGCTGACGTTGTTGTGATCAACCTCAAGAGCACGATAACGACGAATCAACTGAAATGCCTGGTTTGCCAAGACGGGTGTAGTAAACTTTGTTCGGTCGGCACCATCACTTAAAAATCGACGTAAAATTTGAAGTAGCTTGAAATGAACATCAGGACTCGGACTATAAACGAGGTGAATCATTCTAGTTATCCAGCCTTGCTCCTCCAATGTTTTGGCAGATTCCTTCTGAAAATTGTTACCAAAAGGTGAATCATTGGTCTGTCTGGCAATTAAAACAGCCAAGAGACCCATAACTCCTTCAACTTCCTCCACAGTTTGGAGCTTTGTTTGTGATTTCAACAGAGATGTAGCAACGTTGACTGAAACTGCTCGTCGAATTTCGACAGGTTGCTCATTGATTAGCTCCACATAGTGTGGAATTGAGAGAACAATGGTAACTGACTTGTGCGAGTTGAATGGAGCTGAGAACAGCGCCAGAAAATCGTTTCCAAGAGTCTGAACAGTCTGAGGAGCAGGTGCATTGGTGGACTGACGGAACTCTTTGTTTTTTTCCGAGCAGTAAATCAATATTTGATCCACATAATCGAGACGAGTTGGGTACGCAGTAAGTGAGAGGTTAGCAAGGCTGACAAGAATACCGGCCAAGTCCGTAATCTGAAGATCACTTCTCTCCTTAGCAAGAGTCTGAATGTGTTGCCAAAAGACCTGGAATAGTTTACTACTTGGGGGTATACCTTTTATTGTGGTATCACTCTCTCCGCCATCATCATCATTCTGGCTTTCAGTAGCTGGCTCCTTGCCCTTGGATTCGGTAGCAGTCGAACTATCGTCGTCATTAATACCAAGTTGTTTAACCTCTTCCGTAGTTTCGTTAATTTTGGAGGTGTCCTGGTCGCGTAGTCGAATGGCATAATTGGTAAGACGGTCAATGAGCGCTGTGATGATCTTCTTGATGTTTGCATTGGGAACAAGCTTGAGGGTAGTTGCCAGAAATTCATCAAGCGTAGCAAGGTGGAATTCTTCAGGGAACACCTGAGTGATGACTTCCAGCAAATACTCTTGGGCAAGCACATCGTGGCACTGAACAATCTGCTCGAGAACCGCAGGCAGGATAAAGTTTTTGTACAGTTCTTTATTGATTTCCTCCATCTGGCTTAGTCTTACTAGGTTGCTACCAACTAGTATTTGAAGTTCCAGTCGTTCTTTCGTTCTCTTTTCCTTTTCGCGGCTATGTCCCTGATGCTGTAGACGAACCCACAGTTTATTCATTTCAATGAAATTGGTAAGAGTAAAGCTAATTGCATCTTGAAGATTTCCCTCCAATCTGAATTAAAAGTTAGTACCTATCGTAGATAATCCATATTCAAAATTAGCATACCCTTCACCGGTGCCACTGGGAAGATAGCCCCGAGCAGTTTGTGTGAGATAATATCGGAGGAAAAGGCCTCTGAGCGGGTTTTGAACTCCACGACACATTTCGATCATATCCTTCATAATTTCCTTGACTGGAGCATCTGGAAAGGACATGTAGACACTGTATACGTCAGCGAGAGGCATATTTCGCCAGGCCAAGGACTTTACCTTCCGACAGTAATCATCATGTAGAGTCGCGGAATAATATTAGCTAAAGCACAGGTCAGCGGAATTCAGTAGGAAAAAAGAGTTCAATTGAGCGTAACGTACTAGCATATCGGCATTGAACCAGCTCGTACAAGTCGGCAAAGTGGTCTTGGGGGTACGAGTCACGTATCCAAGCAGCAAAATACCCCAAAGAATCGAATTCTGCAATATATAGCTCGTAGTATTGTTTCGGAGTGAATGAGGCTGACCTGAGTTCACCGAGCATAGTGGAAGCAGCCTTGATACCGTCCAGCAACTTGCCATCGGTGTCGAGCGCCTTCCGCATAAGATGACACTGATGCTGCACAGCATTTAAACCATCTTCAAGCATCTTGGCTTGCTCATCTTCGCTCAACGTCATCGCCACCGCCATCGCCAGCCACAAATAAAGAAGGGAGAAGCTTTGAAGTGTGCTTTGACCCAGAAAACCCAAAGAAAAAAACCAGGACAGCCACATATTTTCGGATAGATACAATTCATCTAGTAGTCATGACAACATAACTTATAATCACTTTGATTAACTTATTCGTTTCTCGCCTAACAATTCAAAAAAAAAAAAAAAGTTGAAAAGCGAAATCCGAGCTTCTCAAAAAACTTTTTTCTTTTCCTCTGAATTAAAAGAAAGAAAGAAAAACCGATGTTTAGAATTTCTGTGCGTCGGCTGAATTTTGCGCGTCTTCGCGTTGCTTCAAATCGCGGCTTTTCGGCGGTTTCGGCCGTGCGAGAACAGGCAGCTGCAGCGGCTACAGCGTGAGTGTTTCTCGGGAAATGAGAGTGATAAAAGGGCAGGATAATGCTGTGGTTTTTACTTCTATTAATCAGGGATTTTAAATCTTCCAAGGTTCGCCTGTTTACCTTTGAAAAAGCTTTTGTTCCCATTGAGTCATCTCCATGAGATGCGCAGCAAATACTAACTATTTTCTAGTCCTCGACCGCAACCTGCGTCAAATTTCAATGCTGCTCTTGATCAGGGAAACCTTAGTGGTCTTGAGAAGAAAGTTGCTCATGGTGATTTGGCTGATGTTCCCAGCCTCGATGAGTCAATGATTGGCCTCAGTGGTGGTCAGATCTTCCACGAAATGATGCTTCGACACAATGTCAAGCACATATTTGGTTATCCCGGAGGTGCTATTCTGCCTGTTTTTGACGCTATTTACCAGTCAAAGCATTTTGATTTCGTCTTGCCCCGACACGAACAGGGTGCTGGTCACATGGCTGAGGGTTACGCTCGGGCTACTGGAAAACCTGGTGTTGTTATTGTTACCTCAGGTCCTGGTGCTACGAATGTCATCACTCCCATTCAGGATGCTATGTCGGACGGTATCCCCTTGGTTGTCTTTTGCGGACAGGTTCCTACTTCTGCCATTGGCAGTGATGCTTTCCAGGAGGCTGACGTTGTCGGTATTTCTCGAAGCTGCACAAAGTGGAATGTGATGGTTAAGTCTGTTGCTGAGCTTCCTCAGCGAATCAACGAGGCGTTTGAGATTGCTACCTCTGGTCGACCTGGTCCTGTCTTGGTTGACTTGCCCAAGGATGTCACCGCTGGTATCTTGCGACAGGCCATTCCTACTGCCAACACTGTTATTCCTTCTGCTGCCAAGTATACCTCTCCCCAGTTCCAACTCGAGGCTCTCGACCGAATTGCTGAGTTGATTAACAAGGCCAAGAAGCCTATTCTCTATGTTGGTAACGGTATCCTTGCCTCTCCCGAGGGGCCCGGCTTACTTAAGCTTTTGGCAGACGTCGCTTCTATTCCTGTTACCACTACTCTTCAGGGTTTGGGTGCTTTTGACGAGTCTGATCCCAAGTCGCTCCACATGCTTGGTATGCACGGTGCTGGATACGCCAACATGGCTATCCAGGAGGCTGACCTTATCTTGGCCCTCGGTGCTCGATTTGACGACCGTGTCACCCTGAATATCTCTAAATTTGCACCTGCCGCTCGCCGTGCGGCCGCCGAAGGACGAGGTGGTATCGTTCACTTTGAAATCTCGCCCAAGAACATCAACAAGGTCGTACAGGCCACTGAGGCTGTTGAGGGTGATGTCACTGAGTCTTTGTCTATTTTGTTACCCAAGATCAATGCTGTTTCCATGGAACAGCGCAAGAACTGGTTTGATCAGATCAATGACTGGAAGCAGAAATACCCTCTCTCCTACGACCAGGAAGTACCTGGTGGAAAGATCAAGCCCCAGTCTGTTATCCGTGAATTGTCCAAGCAGACCCGTGACTCTGAGAAGGATGTTATTATTTCCACCGGTGTTGGCCAGCATCAGATGTGGACCGCTCAGCACTTTGAATTCCACAAACCCCGAACCATGATCACCTCTGGTGGTCTTGGAACTATGGGTTTTGGCTTGCCTGCTGCCATTGGTGCCAAGGTTGGTCGTCCCGATGCTATCGTTGTTGACATTGACGGTGATGCCAGTTTCGGTATGACCCTCACCGAGCTTTCGACCGCTGTCCAGTTCGACATTGGTGTCAAGGTGATTATTCTTAACAACGAGGAACAGGGTATGGTTACCCAGTGGCAGAATCTCTTTTACGACAAGCGATACGCTCACACTCACCAGCTCAACCCCGACTTTGTCAAATTGGCCGATGCCATGGGCTTGAAGGGTTACCGGGCTTCATCTATTGAGGAATTGGGCCCTGCCATCTCAAAGTTGTTGGCTACTGAGGGACCTGCCTTGCTCGAGGTCGTTGTCGACCAGAAGGTGCCTGTCTTGCCCATGGTTCCCGCCGGTAAGGGCTTGGACGAGTTCTTGTCGCACAAGCCTGCCGATACTGCTAAGTCAACCAATTAAAAAAAAGTGTATTTTGCACTTTTGGGTTTTGCATAGACATTGTTGGAAACTGGGCGGGTATTTTGGGAGCATTCGATGAGTTTTTGCTTTTGTGTTAGCAAACGCAGCTTTGATGTACTTTTGTTTTTTTTTTATTATTTTATTTACGGCT
Organism: Trigonopsis vinaria; assembly: GCA_030582095.1. Taxonomy (NCBI): domain Eukaryota; kingdom Fungi; phylum Ascomycota; class Trigonopsidomycetes; order Trigonopsidales; family Trigonopsidaceae; genus Trigonopsis; species Trigonopsis vinaria. Next base: position 657,374 of record JAKTWP010000003.1, on the reverse strand, counting down.
CGAGATGAATTATCGATTGTTTATTCAACAAGGTCTGAATGGAGGAGCAGGTCGACGAAATGAGTGGATGTCTGATATCCGACTCTGGTCTGTTTTCCCCCTTGGAGCATCACGTTGGCATCTCTGTATTATTGTTTTTACTGCCGTTTTCTTTTGAAAGCGCTCAAAAGGAGGGGAACAAAGGGAAAAAAGGGAGATGATGGCATGTTTTAAGTATGTTAAAAAGTGTGTATTTCTTTTCGTTATGCTTTACCAACGTAGCAAAAAATCTAATAGACGGTTGTAGTGTACGGAAAGATTAGAGGAGAAGTCGTAATACTTGTATTCATTTATAACCATCCGAATCATAAACACTCTAAAATCCACAGAGGCAAAGACCCGTGGAAAGGCCCCAACAGGCAAAAAATAATAAAACTATTCAATTTTGTCGTCTAAGAAATCGTCGGTTTGTGGGTGTCGATGAAGGGTTTGTTTTGTCGATGCTCGAGTTTAGTGGTGGTGCTCTTCAAAGACCTCGGGAACGAACCAGTCCTCCTCAGAGGCAGGGGCATCGGCCTCGGCAGCAACAGGAGCAGCAGACTCGACCTCAACGGCGGCGTCAGCGTACTGAGTAACCTCGGCGGAGAGGTCGCCCTCAGCGAAAACCTCGGGCTTGGCGGGGGTAGCAGGGAGCTCCCACTGCTTAACCTGACCCTGAGCGTCCTTGAGCGATCGGGCGGGAACCTTGTAAGCAGTCAATTCCTTGAGGTAAAGGTCCTGGAGTAAGTCGGCTGTCGAGGATTAGAATTAGAGAACCGCACTAGCAAATGAAAGACATACCACGTCGAACGGCAGCGACGGAAAACTGTCGGGCGGCAACGGCCGGTCGAGCAATACGGGCAATGTTTCGCTAGATGAGTTAGATGGCTGCTGCACGAAACGTCCACGAGGGTTCAACTGTCGGGGCTCTGGCATTGTCCCCCCCAAGGAAGAAGCCCTTCCCCGGCCCAGGAAACAATTCCCGCCAATTCAAAATCAAAAGAAAACTCACAACAAAAACGGATCGCATCTTTCTATATTCTCAGTTTTCGCTTTGAAGGAAGGAAGAAAAGAAAATTTCAGAGCCTTCGACGCCGTGATTGGCCGATTGGTTGCCATACCAACCGCTTGGAAACCCGAGCCTCTTCTGTCTTTTTAAAGGCAGTGGCAAATCTTCTTCTTTAAGAGCGTCTTTGCTTTGTATTTTTTTTTTTTTTTTTGGGAATGAGTGATGCGGGTTTGCTTGTGAACTCTGCTGGCGGCGGTGGCGGCGGCGGCGGTGGTGGTTTAGTCGGCGATGGCGGAGCAGGAGCAAACGACTACAGAGTCAACCTCAGCGTGGCTCTCATTTGCCCAGAGTGCAGACAGAATCCACCTGATTTGATTGAACGTTTCAGTGAGGGAGATATGGTCTGTGCCAACTGCGGTCTGGTCCTGGGCTCTCGCGTTGTGGATACGAGATCTGAATGGCGTACATTCTCCAACGATGACCAGGGCAATGATGATCCGAGTCGTGTTGGTGATGCATCGAATCCGCTGCTTAATGGTTCACAGCTTGATACCCTGATTTCTGCAGGTGCACCTGGATCGAATATCGGACGAGACCTTTCTCGACTCCAGAGCCGGTCCATTCACGACAAGAAGGAGACCCAGCTGCAGACTGCCTTTAGCAAGATCACTCAGATGTGCGAAGTATATCAGCTGCCCAAGATGGTTCAGGATACCGCCAAGGAAATCTATAAGATTGTCGTTGACCAGCGTCGACTGAAGGGCAAGAGCCAGGAGAGCATCATGGCAGGTTCCATCTTCATGGCCTGCCGTCTGTCGCGTGTCGCTCGTACCTTTCAGGAAATCTGGGCACTCACAAGCGTGCCCCGTAAAGAAATTGGTAAGGTCTTTAAAATCATGGAACGCATCATGACGACTGAAAACATCAAACTCTCCACCACCCAGACGCTCGGCGACGTCGACTACCAAAAGAACTTGCACACCGGCGCCGAGGATCTCATTCGCAGATACTGCTCACACCTGGGCTTGTCGCAACAAGTCACGAATGCTGCCGAGCATTTGGTCCGTCGTGCCAGTGCGGAAGGCACACTTGCCGGCCGTTCGCCCATCTCCATCGCCGCCGCCTCTATCTACCTCGCCAGCGCACTGTTTGGCGAAGGAACTACCCCCAGCCGCATCTCTGAGGTGTCGGGCGTGTCTGACGGTACAATCAAGACCTCGTACAAGCTTCTGCTCGAAAGCAAAGACCGTCTTATTGACCAGGCATGGATTGAGTCTGGAAAGGCTAACATTGACCGTCTACCAAAGATATAGACAAAGAAAAAGTGTATTTATAAAGCAAAATCCTGGCGTTTATCATTCTCTCATTGGGTTATTTTTTTTTTGAGGGTACTGGCTTCTTCTAGGTCGACAAACTATAGAATGATTGAATTTACATTGCTCTTGAATTAATTTCAACGTAGTCCTACATCTACGCCATAGAATAGATCCAAAAATATAAATGATATATATAGGGCCGCAGCATCCCATACCCCACCCGAAAGAAAAAAACAAATACTACACCTAACAATACACAATACCAGATATGAGTAAACAACAACCGATTTACAGACATGTCTGTATCCCACCACCCGGTGCGCACCCACAAAACATTAATAATAATAAAATCACATATCCACACCTCAACGAAACGGGTCTGCCGTATCCTCCACATCTGTGTCCATCTCTGATTCGTTTTCTTCGTCATTTTCCTTTCCAGAGTATATTGAAAATTGGCTGCCTTCGTTACGGCTATTGTACGAGTGGTGCTCTAGTGCGTCGAGGGAAGAGAGGTCGGCAGACAGTGACTTTGGCAACAATGTAGTGGTATGTGAGATTGCTGTCGAAGTAGTGTGCGAACCGGCGGCACTGTGAGCTCGGCTGCGTTGTGAGGAAGTGGATGATGTGTGGGATGCTGATGTGGGAGTGGAGTCAGGAAACAAGACCTTGGGACGAGGAAACTCTTCACGCTGGCCAGGTGCAAACTGTCTGAATACTTTCTTTCCGCGAAAGACATATGTGAGACCATCCTTGAACGGTACTTTGTCGTCCATACTCTCAAGCGAGTCTCGAAGCGAGACAAAGGGCGCATCGGGGCACTCGAGGGCCGCCTCTGGAAGCCCCGTGGGTGTCCGCATCCCAGAACGACTGGCTTTTGGCCGTGACCGAGGGCTTTTGATGATTTTGCTCCTCGACGTGCGGACACCGACCGGTGGTGCGGCAGAGGGCTGGTTGGGACTAGCCAGGAGGTGCGATGACAGGCTCGAGCCGCTCAGCGATCCCCCATCGCTATCCGAGTCGCTTTCACTAAGTGAATGTTGGCCCTGAAGGAACAGCTGTCGACGAGTGTGCTTTGTGGGGGAAATTAGAGGGTTGTGGGGTTCGAAATCAGGAGGCAGGAATGACCCCTGCGACCGGGGGAGCTGTAAGGGCGCAAACGACGGCGAAGCGCGAGTGCTGTTGCTACCACCACCTATAGTACGCTTTTTATTCCTCGCCGGCGTCTTTGCAGGTGTCAAGAGCACCTGGCTCACTGCATCTTCGACGTCGGACCCCCTAGCCAGCCCACCAACCCCTTGACAGCCATCCTCAACACCAGAGGTCCAGTCGCTTCCATAAAAGTCACTATGATTTGTAGAGCCTGGATTGATCCGGGATTGTCGTATTCGATGGCTGAAACGCTTTCGTGGTGTCGAAACCAACCCTGCTGTAAGCTGGTCATGGGCTGCCGCTGCAGCAAAACCAGGACCGCCAGCAGAACCGTCAGAGCCAGCACGGGAAGTATCGTCTTCGTAGTTTCCATTATTGTTCATTTGTTGTGCTGTACCATAAGCACCGTATTTCCCACTGAGCACATCTGCCTGACCTTGGCGATAGCGAAGCTTGTCAGCCGGTTCCATGTCGCACGCATAACCAAAGGTCGGCGACGGTGGAGTAAACGGTTGAGCAGATGATGCTGTCTGTCTCGGAGGCGTCGTGGCCATCGCAGCTGTGTTTGTCGTTTGAAAAGGTTTGACGGAACTTTTTCTTTGTCTTTTCCCAGTGAGGCTGAACATAGGGGCTCGAAAGTTTTTTTAGAGAGGCGAGAAAATTTAGAAAGGGAAAAAATAATTTAGAAAGGAGCACTTTCAGAAAGGCAAACCGTCGTTCTCACTCCAAAGTCTTCTCTTGCCAACGATTCCCAGTTTGGTTTTTCTTTTTATTACCATTTTTTGAGTTGCAAAAGTATCGCTCAATCCTTTATTTTCTTCGTCAAGCTTGTTTCACAAATGGACAATCAAGGGCTACGCGATGCCCTCAAGGCCGTCGAAAACTCATCTCAAGATCGTGACCGCGAACTCACACAGCTCAGGGCCGCTAATCAGACAATTGAGGCAGCATTGGATGCTGTCTCGCGTGCCGCTAACGGACTCGAGTCTGTCAGCACCGCGGCCGAGAACGCAGACCGGCTGTTGGACATGTGGATCCGCATCATGTCGCAGACCGAGAGCGTGCAGCGTGTTCTTTTAGATCCTCAATGGCAAGGTTCGCAGCGTGATCGGGAGTTACGCGCAGAGGAGCAGCAGCAGATGGCTGCTTTGCGGCAGCAGCAGGCGCTCGCGCAGGAGCAGGCTCGACGCGACGCAGAAGCTGCAAGGGCAAAGGCTGAGTTACTTGAACAAAAGAAACGCGAGCGACAGGCAATGCTGGACAAACGAGTGTACGGTGGACGAAAGGGACCGAGCGTACCTGGAGCCAGCGCTCCAAGATCGACTATTGCCTCGTCTTCTGCTACGTCGCGACCAGCAGGAACTTCCAGGCCTGTACAAAAGTCGGTGCCGTCTGCTGAAAGTCGCTCTGTTCCGGGATCACGTTCAACAGGTCTACACCCTGATCCAGCAGCCTCGCGAACACGACCTTCGACGCGTCCCCCTCCTTCTTCTACGTCATCTGGGATACGACCAGCACGGCAAACTGCAACTAGCGCGATGCGTGCCGCAAAAAGCGCACAGGCACGAGCAGCAGGGTCGAATTCACGACCGGGTGCAGCACACGACCTTGACCGACGGCCGTAATGTTACCTGCAATCGAAAACTGCAGTTGTTATCCACCCGGCGTTTTTGGATTTTTTTTTTTTTGGTTGGCTTTATGTAAAATAGTTGTATTATAGATTCGTTGTTAGTATGGTGGTTTGTAGTCACTGGACATGTCGACCAGTGAAGCAGAGCGACGCCGGCAGCGAGCTGCTCGCTTTGCACAGACCGCACCGGTAGAGAGGTATGGTTTGATTAGCCGTGGTGGAAATGCAGACAAGTAAGTAAGCCCTGCCAATTGGTTGGCTGCTCACACGCCTAGACTCCAGACATCACCGGCGGCACGGAGAGAATATTTTGGCGAAATCAAGCAGGATGTATACGCCTATCTATCAAAATCAAAGTCCACATATGCTGCCCAGCAGTATTGCTTTCCTGGTGCCAAAGCTCCTGCAAGTGTACCGGCGACGGCCCCATCGTTAAATCACATCATCACCGCACTGCGTACGTGTCTCTCCTGGAGTTGGTATCTGAAAGCTAACATCTTCAGGGACATTGAGAGAGGCACTGCTGGCCAGTAAGCCGGACTCAACTATGTTTGATATGCTCGTTTTTGCTCTACGTGCAGGCATAGCCTTAAAAGTCCCCGAGTCTTATACGGTAACTCTACAAACACTCTGTAAGGACTACACCTCTCCCCAAGATTATCCGCTGGATGATATCGCCGAGATTGTCGCTGTGTACTTTGCGCATTTCTTCGTCTTGGTGAAGCTACGCGGACAGCCTGGCTTTGAGGTGTCTGAAAACGCGCTCTCGTGCTGGAATATTTGGAGCAGGTTGTCTGATGAACTCGTTTGTCATCCCAAGGTTCGGCGTGCGTGCCGGATTGCAAAGGCGACAGTAGCCAGGGACTATGTACAGTGGTTTCGAATGGCGGAAGGCGAAGAGTGCTGGGGAGTCAAACATGTTCTCTACTCCCAAGGCCGCGACGCATGGCAGGCATACACGGCTGCGGTCTTGGGTAAGGCATATTTGGGCATGCCCGAGTTGCAGCTCTGGGCCGAGCTGGGGCTCAATTCCGGCGACGAATGCAGCAGCAAGCGTCAGAAAGCACTCATTCAATCGCAGGGCTGGAATTTTGGGGATGGAAAGGTGATTTTTCGTGAGCCCAAGAGACTCAAGGTAGCCGGTGCAGGCGCAGGCAAATCATAGGTCTTTCAAGACAGTATTGTACCAGTAGAATATTTATTATGACATATAAAGAAACACATAGTAAGTCAGCATTGTAGTCGTTGGCGTAGGAGATATTTATTTCTTGCCGGACCTGGTTCGCATGTTAGCAATATGCACTGCCCAAGTCTTAGTGGATGCTTACTTTTTAATACCACCACCGACAAGAGGACCGCCCTTGGAAGCCTTGGAGGCCATTTCCTTGCGGGCAGCAGCATCTGCACGCTGCTTGGCCTTGAATGCCATATCTTCCTCGTCCTCGTCCTGGACCTTCTTCTTGGGTGCCTTGAGCTCTGCAAAGCCAGTCAGTCCCGATAACCCATTTAGATCCATCTTGTCTCTACTCACGCTTGAGTTTTCCACCTTGTCTGCCCGACATGTTTGCTTGAGTTTTTCAGGTGAAGGGAAAAAAGTTTTGCCCTCTTTAAAATCTCAACAACAGAAGCCCGAGTCGAACTTCTGGATTGATCGAGAGAGTCCAACGAGCCCGGTTCTGGTTTTCCTGCGCCCGTGCTCGCCTTTCTTGAATTGTTTGTGACTGTGCGAGAGCAATGTCTCGCCCTGACTTGGCTGCAGACGCTGACCGCACAGATAGTAATACTACCCACGATGTCGCCAATAGTGAAAAGAGGTAGGTCTACGATTGAATGAATTTTTTTTCTTTTATTTAACTAGTTTGCTAGACCGTTTGACGAGTTGGACGATGAAGACCGCGCGATAGAAGAGCGCCGACGAAGGCGACAGGCTATATTAGACAAGCATCGACAAATCCAAGCTGGCTCCGAGGAACGTGCGCTAAACTCACCAGTATTAAGACCATCACCGACAACTGTTGCAGTAAATACAGCGCCGGTAGCAGTACCCACAGTCAAGAGCGAGGTCAAAGTCGAGTCAGATGAAGACAAGCCCGAATCAGACGAAGACGACATGTTTGCAGATTCGCCACCACCACAAAAAACCTCGCTGGAGGCTGTAGGTACCGGGAAACGCTCCAAGGGCTCGTCCATTTTGCGGGTGTCGAATGCAGATACACCCGACGACCCAGATGGGTACTACCGCGCTATTGTCAGCGAGACGATTGGGCCCAGTCAGAGATACAAGGTAGTGGCGACGCTTGGACGGGGAATGTTTGCTTCGGTGCTGCGCTGTGAAGACCTAGAGTCTGGGGTGGCAGAGACAGGCGGCAGCCAAGCGGAGGAGAATCAACAAGACGCCGCTGCGCTGGTAGCTGTCAAGGTTGCACGCAATAACGATACCATGCTCAAGGCTGGCCTAAGCGAATTGGATGTTTTGCGACACATCAAGGCGGACGATTATGAGACTGCGACAGCGCAGCACATTGTACACCTGCTCACGTCCTTTACCTATCGTGGGCATTTGTGCGTAGTTTTTGAGAGTATGAGCATGAATATGCGTGATTTGTTAAACCGCCACGGCCGAGGCGTTGGCCTACCGCTCGAAACGGTCTGTGACTACGCGCGCCAAATGGCGGTGGGTTTGTCCTGGCTGGCTTCGCGGCGAGTGGTGCACGCCGATATCAAGCCGGACAATATTCTCGTTGATGCAACGCGAAAAACGGTTAAGATTGCTGACCTCGGATCTGCAGAGGAGCTCGACAAGCAGCTCCCGGCCGAGGCTGCAGAGGCCGTTCCGTACCTTGTGTCGCGCTTCTACCGCGCCCCCGAACTCATCCTGGGAATGCGGCACGGGCCTCCGGTGGATGTGTGGGCGTGGGCGTGCACGGTCTACGAGCTCCACACCGGCACCCTTCTCTTTTCCGGCAACGACAACAACGACATGCTTGGCCAGATGATGCGCCTAAAGGGGAAGCCATCACACAAGTGGCTGCGCAAGGGACTGCTAACGTCGACCCACTTTGACGAAAACTTGGACTTTATGGACGCCGCAAGCGTTGATCCGGTGACTGGAAAGTCACTCATCAAGCGTGTCGTACTGCGCCAGCAGCCTGTTGAAGATCTAGCTTCACGGCTACAGGTTACGCGATCACTATTTCGAAACGACGGACCCGTTGACGGGCGCGCCCAATCGCTTGCCGCCATGACAGATTTGTTGGATCGCGCACTGATGATGAATCCAGACAAGCGCATCTCTGCGGCCGAAGCGTTGGAGCACGCATGGCTGACGACACTTTGAATTTAATGACTATCACCTTCCTACTATTTTTACCAATTATTCTGTAGTTTCAATGCATCGATCGCACTGGGCTCACGAGCACAGCGCACAGTTTTGGAATAATACTAACTCGTCCTGGCAAAAACAGCATCGTACCTTCATCTGATTACAGTTTCCCAGCACTCCAGCAGAAAAACACAAAAAAATAATAATAAAAAATAAAATGCATCAGAGCTGAACGCTCACTCCACAGTAGAAACTCTCATTGCAACTTGGCCTGATCACTTCCAGACACACCCTCCCCAAAACAACATAAAGCGTCCAGTCCTGCTGTTTCTAATCATCTACGCCGCGTATTTGTGCGGCTGGAAGCGCTAAGTTGACAGTTCCTATTCAAAAGTCTTCACGTCACGCTTTAAATTTTGCCTCATTCGCCAATCAATCACACTCCTTTCCTCTTTTTAACCCCGTACGAGCACAGCGGAGAAAAGCAAAAAAAAAGAAAACAAAATTCATTGTTTCATATAATTTACACTGAAACCCATAATTAACCTTGAAAACATAACGCCAATAGCTCCCCATCCCCCCCCCAAAAAAAAAGGTTCAAACCTTCTAATTTTGCATGATGCTTAAATTGGATAAACTTTCTTTCTCCAAACTCCTTTTCCCCAAGTATTAGTAATTTGTCAATGTGCTCTTTTGGTAAGGCCCCGACTGCAGCTGCTGCAGCGAATGTGAACGAGAGTGTGCAGGTCCAATCACCGGTCGCTGAGATGCATGTATAGCGTATAAATTGTTTGGCGATCCGACCCAGGCGTTTGGTTGAGGCTCGAAATCAATATTGCACGGAAATGCATATAGATGGCTTTCAGCTGATGAAGCAGTAACGTGATACTGAGGCTGTGCAGCAGCTTTAAAACGCTCTTGTGAATAGACTAGATTCTGAGGATAGTATTGAGGGATGTAAACTCCGGGGATGTATATCGATGATGACGCACTAGTGATTGTGCTCACACTAGACTGGCTAGTGGCGGGGCTCTCGGGGCGGCCATAATCCATCGCACCGCCGCTCCAAGGCATAAAAGACTCGTGTGTTGATACACTTGGGGCATATTTGCTAAACCCCATTTGATCGCATGCTGCAAAACCGACGGCCGGCTTGCTATATTTTGTGGGATAACTAGGTAATCGAAATGCGCCTGCGCTTTGCGGTAGCTGTTGCACTGCCTGCTGTTGCTGTAGTGGATCTTGCTGTGTCAACTGCTGTCCGCCTTGATGGAGTGATAGTTGGGCGCAGCCACGAACTAGGCGACGAAATTCGTCGAGGGCAATCCGTCTCTCAACATCTGGCTCTAGTGCCTGCACTAAAATCTCATTCAGCTCCGAGGAAATGTTGAGAATTGAAGGCAAAAATGTTGATCTTTGAGCAACGTAGGACGCGTATATGCTATCCTCCTGGATGCTTGCCTTTTTCCAGGGGTTTCGTCCACACGTCAAATTGATGAGAATGATGGCCAGTGACCAGATGTCATTTTTGGCAGCAGAGTAAGCCGAACTCGATCCTAAACACTCTGGCGACATGTAAAAAGTAGATCCACAGCCAAAGTCGACTGACCATTCATGTGTAGTGGCTAGTCCAAAGTCTGCTAGCTTAAGACGGCTTCCCTGTTCGTCAGCCAGCAGGATATTCTCCGGCTTGAGATCTCGATGATAGATTCCATGGCTGTGGCAAGTCTGAACTGCATCTGCAAGCTGTTCAAAGACCGACTTTGCCAGAGTGTCATTGCCAACGTACATTCCACGCTCGGTGATGGAAGAAAACAAATCACCATAGGCACAGTACTCCATCACAACGAATATTGTCTCTATATCATCAATCACATCGACCAGCTGCACTATTGAAGGGTGGGACTGCACAAGACCCAAAAGGGTAATCTCACGACGCTGTGACTGCAGCTGCGAAAGATCAAGACCCTTTTTCGATAGGCATTTGACAGCCAAGGGAACATTGGGTTCATAGGGTGCAGACAGTGTAGGGTATGCCAAATATACTATACCGTAAGCACCGCTTCCAAGTACTCGAGTCGGCCGTAGCAGTCCGTTGCATATAGACACGGGAAGAGTAGGAGGCGAAACCGGTGACATCTTTCAAAAGACCTACTCCAAAGGCACAGAGTTGAAGAAGAGAGAAAGCGCCAACAAGACTAAATACACTCAAACACGTTAGCACCTCTCTTCGCCACAATCCTAACTTTTCCCCAAAAAAAACAAAATAATAACGAACCTCCTGTTTCTTTTGTGTTCCCAGTAAAGAAGCAAACCTGCTTCCCAGCGTCTCAGCCACAAAAAAAAAATGTATGCAAGTCAAATCAACGTCAGAAGAGAAAGTGACCAAGTCAAACGAACATCTGCCACAAAAAGAAAGAGAAAAAAAAATTTAGGCGAACGAGAAAGAAAAAGTCCACGCCGTTCACGCCGCATCAAATTCACAGCCTCTGCCAGTGCGGCTGTTTGGACAGCGTTTACTTTGAGTTGGAGAAAAAAAAACAAAGCCGCACTTGTCCCAGCTCTCTGCACACAAGGGACGCAAAGGGAATCATCAACGTGCAAAGAAAAGAGACGGTCAAAGAGCCGGAATAATGATAACTAAAGGGCAAAAAAAAAAAAACGAAAACAAAAAAAAAGGGAGACTAGACAGAGCAAAGGAGAAGATATGGAATAAAATAATTCACTCACCAGCTAAAGCCTCTCTTTTTCCGTACAAAACAATTTATCCAAAAACAAATGACATGACCCTCCTTTTTACAATCTGCCGTCTGCGGCTTCAATTGAAAATGAAAAGAAAAGGCTCTTTCACCACCACAATTCCCCTTTTCCATTTAACTTCCGCCCTCTTTCTCCGACCGCTCACACTGGCTGCCTCGCCGCCTCGGGGGACTTTTGTCCAAAGTAATCCAAAAGGTAAAAGAAAGCGTGTGAGTGCACGGCAAGTGCGGCTGGACTGTTTTTTAGGTGCGGCCAATCTTGATTTGGGACCACTTTTTGTATGTGCATGCACCGGCTGCGGCCCTTTGCCTAGAACGGGCTGACATGCGGCGGTTCCTCAACCAATAACAATGCTAGACCGCCCAGAGGAAGGAAGGACGAGTTGGAAGGTTGCCCTTTCTGAGACTAAGGCAAAAGCGGATTAATTAGTAAGGCCAGCGCACATTAGAAAGGCAAATTTTCAAGATCGCTGCTCTTTAAGGCTGGGGAAAAGGGTAAAAAATGACCGGGAAAAAAAAAACCCATGGCGAGGTTCAGCGGGAGCTGCAAGATCGAGAGATCACCCTTATTGACCAAACCGGGAATACACACGGGGTGGTTCTAGAAGCTTGAGACCTCTACACTCTAAACATAGCCAAAGCTTTCAAACTGCCTCCCAAAAAAATTAAGTAATATACCCTACAAAAGCAAATTCTAAAACTCTCTTGTTTTTTTTTTTTCTCTTTTGCTGCGACGTTGCTAAAAAAAAAAAAAAAGAAAGAGGGTATTGACATCTATCACTTTTGTCCACTTCGAAGTGGCTTGGTGCCAGTCGTTGTCTTGGCAACCACTATGATTTCCCTAAAAAAAGACACGCAAACGATCGAGCGCAGCTGAAGCAGCAAAAGAGAGAAAAGATGGGCAGTAGCAGCATGCGTAGCATCACTAATGTCACGACACTAAACGATAGTGTGTGCTTAAACAAACTAAAATCCAATTCAGTGGATATTGTAATACTCGATGGTCTAGTGTCCCACCGTTAGCACTCCTGCACCCACGCATCATCTTGTCTCTTTGTTCTGCTCAAGAATGCGCCTTTCGTTGTGACCGATGGGCCGCGCTGATTTCAATGGAAAGAACAAGCTTTTTCCTTTAATGGTAATGTGCCCGGGAGTCAAACAAAGAGATTTAGGCTTTAAGGGTGGGAAAAGGGGCTATGAAGTCATCAGCTTCACCTTCTGTGTGACAAACTTTGCCCTTCCTCATTAGTCTATTTTCCTTTCCGCTTTTCAATCTGATCTTCCCTACGTAAATACAAGCTTTTTTGTTTCCCTTCTTGGCTTCCTGCTTTCACCCATCCTCCCCACTCTTCTACCCGTCTAAAAATGGGTGGTCGAGCCTGCCTGCTAAACCACACGGTCTGAATTCGCCGCAGCCGAAACGTAACTAGAATTCAAAAGAAACCTCAAGGCAAGTAAAGAGCGAATCAGGCCCAATCTGTTTTTTAGAAGTTGGGGGCAAAGCGGCATAGACAGCGGAATCCGCCAAGGGAACACACTCGCTCCTTCCTGTGATTCCGCCGGGAGGAAAAAGCCATGGCCACCACCAAAGACAAGACATGTCTAAGGCGTTAGTACCTGCCACGTCACTGCCATTTTGGACAAATCCACTGACTTGGGTTGGAAATCCTTGTCCTCTCCCCGTGCCTCTTTCTCACCCTACCCACCGGCCAAAATAGGCTGCAAACGAGAGAGAGCGTCGCCTTTACGGCCCTCTTCGCTAAGAAAAGAAGAAAACAAGGGCAAAAAAACAAAAAGAAAACCGTTTGAGCGCAGCCGCTGCCGCCGCTTCTACCGATTCAAACTTCATCCGCTTGAGAAAGAGTTACTGGATGACGAGCTTGCTCTCACTGTGTAATGAAATAAAAAAAAACTTTTACTGGTCTTGAAACGGGAAAAAAAAATTTTTAGTTGAAGGGAAGGAAGCAAGACCATCGTGCTGCTACCAGCAACCCGCTGCTAACCCACTGCAACACCCCCACTACCTTAGCAACCCACCCACCCCTTTTTACCCCTCGCGCACTTTTCCCTCTCTCCTCCCCAAAACAGAAAAAAAAAGGGAAAAAAAGCAAAAAAACTGTCCCCTGACACAAACGGCAACCAATTTTGGCTTACCCAAAAACAACCACAAAAAAAAAAAAAAAAAAAAAAAAAAAAGGAGAGCCACCCTTTACCGGAAGAGGAGACAAAAGTCTAAAAGTCAACGGTTTTCTATTTGTCCAAAAAAGCCTTCCCACCGTGAAAAGGCGGCGGCGGTAGTGGTGGTGGGCCCAGGATTTTCCAAACAGGGGGTTTGGTGAGTTTGTTTTGTTTCTTGTTTTTTTTTTTTAATTCTATCGTTTTTACAGGAGAGGACGTGATGTGGTGATTTGCGGTTGTTGCTAAAGTGAGTGTGTGACCTGTGTACTCCCGTAGGTGGGTGGTAAAGTGGGTAAGTGGTAAGAGGTTTCCTGAACCCACCGGTTTTTGCCTGACTGTACTTTTTTTGCGGGGCCGCTGTGATCAGCAATACAAGATTACTTGATTTAGTTTGTGGTTTGATGGTTGGCCCGCTGGCTTGTTCTCTCTGTAGGATCTGCTACGCACGGAATGCTCCTGGCTCAAACACTGAAGCTCTGTTTCCCAAACCAAAGTAGAAATACGAAATTTACAATACATTAGGAAAAAAGGGGGCGACTAATCGTTGCACGAGAGGAATAGGTGCCCCTAACGGGTTATTTTTGTACTCTACCCTTTGCACTGGAAGCCAGCAATAACAGAAAAATCTGTAATCTCAACTAAATACCATAGACTAGATATTATGTTTTTGTTTATTTTTCAAGAATAAACAACCGTCAAATTAAAGCTACTTTAACAGCAAAGAAACAGAAGTGGCGTTATTTTAAAAGTTTGACTCAGTTATTATAGAAGATCTTGAGTCCATAACATAATTCAAAGGAAGAAAAAAGTAGCTACCTTTCAATCATTCAAATTCTGACAACAGCACACACCAAATGCGCGTACTCCAAAAGAAATAAAGTGCAGATCAATAATCTCAACGTACCGGTTACTCTTAAATCCTCACAATGCAGACAGAAGAGTCTTTTAGTGTAAAAAACTGTTCCAGAAGAGCAAGGTATCGAGGGTCAGCTTGTGAGCCACCGGATTCGTATGTCCCAGATAAAGGTCTATGGGTGACCAGAAGGGGTCTTTTTTACGGGGAAAACTCGGAGTTACGAACGGTAGTTCAAAGGTAGGTACCGTTGCTAATTCCGCTACTGAGAGCAAGTAGCCTCGGTTCCCACAAGTAAGAGCGACACTATTACACTCGGCTCGAATACTCTATATTATACTATTTATCGAACCAGTTGAACCCGAACTTTACCCTATCTCGCCGCATATTTCGCGGCTTTGTGGGGTAAGAAATCCACCTCCGCATTGCTTTCAAACTCAAACCAACAACGCCTGCCTTTGTCAAGATGAAGGTATTTGCTCGTCAATTTTCAACTTCGCGCTCGTTAAATTCCACCTTTGGATTCATCGGGCTGGGCAGGATGGTGCGTGTGGTGGAACCAGCAAGAGTGTTTGACTGACCCCTTCTTTTCCAGGGTGCACCCATGGCTCGAAATCTCCGTTTAAAAATTGCAGAGAAGGATGAATTACTTGTTTTTGATGTCAACAAGGCCGCTGCGTCTGCGGTTGCGGGCGAATTTTCGGAAAAGACACGGGCCGTCGATCGGGTCGAGGAGGTGGCTGCAGAAGCGGTGAGTCTAGGTGAAGCCGCCAAGTGGTAGACTGACTGTTTAGGATGTAATTATCACTATGCTTCCCGAGTCGCAGCATGTCGTTGGTGTGTTTGATGCCATGCTCGACACCATCAAGACATCGGCGCCGCTCCGGCCTCGTCTCTTTATCGACAGTTCGACCATAGACCCTGCCACATCGCAGTCAATAGCCAAGCGCGTGGCTGATGGTAAGGCTGGCGTGTTTGTCGACGCACCCGTTAGCGTAAGTTTGACCTTGCACATACCTCCATCTACTGACCCTACAGGGCGGCACCGTGGGGTCGCAAAAGGGCACACTGTCGTTTATGGTCGGGCACCAGTCAGACGACTCTCCCATTCACCACCAGCTGCAGCAGGTGCTCTCTACCATGGGCGCAAACATCTTCTTTTGCGGCAAACAGGGCACAGGCCTCGGTGCAAAGCTGGCAAATAACTACCTTCTAGCTGTCACGAACATAGCCACTGCAGAGGCACTCGACCTCGGTGTTAAAATGGGCCTTGCCCCGGACGTGCTCAGCAACGTCGTCAACGCCTCCACCGGCCGCAACTGGTGCAGTCTCGCCAACAATCCCGTCCCCGGCGTTCAGCCTACTGCTCCGTCCAGCCGCGACTACACCAATGGCTTTGCCGTTGCTCTCATGCGCAAAGATCTGCGGCTGGCAGGCGAAGCAGCCACGCTAGCCAAGGCCAAACTTCAGCTCTTCGATACCGCGCGCGACGTCTACAACACGCTCTTTGACATTGAAAACTACCGCGACAGTGACTTTTCAATCGTGTATCAGTGGCTCAAGAAACAAGACTAGTGTAGCAAGCATACAATATACGTTCCAAGAAAATTGATATTTACATAAACATTACTAGCTAAATCCAAAAAAAACACCACCCATTTCCTTTGCTTCAATTCAGCATCGGCACTCCTTGGGCGCACAGCAGCAGGAAGACTCCTTGCTATCGCCAATAGAGCAGCCACACCGGTCTCCCGACTGGCAGTCGCTGGTGGCCGCAGCCTCAACCTTGGACGAGCAACACGAGGCCGAAGTAGAGTTAAATGCAAGCTTGGAAAAGTGGTCGTTGAGCGACTTGACCTCGGTCTGACCGGCTAAGGCACGGGCACCAGTGGTGGTCATGTTGTAGCTTGGGGGCACGTCGAGCGCAGGGTTCTGTGTAAAAAAGTGACGAGGTCGCAACAACAAAGTGATGGGCTCGGCAGGCATGACCGGGAAGTCCTCTGGGGCAGGGAAGTGGGTGATACCAAAGGTGTGCCAAAACACAATATCAGCATTCTCAACCGGAGCAGTGCCGTCACCAATAAAGGCCTCAAGGCCGACCTTCTTTGCTCCCGAGGTCTGGGGCACATGAACACCAGCAGCGTAAAGCTCGCCGTCAACATAGGGCGTGACATGGACATGATGTCGAGCAAAAGAAGCACGCTTCCACACGAGTGAGCCAGGCTTGGGCAAGAGCGGAGGCACTTCACGACTGACAAGCTTGTAGGAAACCGGTTTACCCGAGTAAGGATTGATGCTGTTGGGGTTGAAAATATCCCAGCTTCGGCCAGTGGCACCATTGTAGTCGGTCATAGACTCCGCGACAGTCTTGAAGACGGTGCGTTTGGCGTAGAAGCCGTTGCCGTAGAAGTTCTCCTTCGATCCCACCGGAGGCTCGTAGGCAGTAGCATCGACCATGGCAACAGAGTTACCGGGTCCGTCAAGGTTAGGATCAATTCGCAAGCTGAACAGATGCTGGTGGTTATGAGCGTTGACACCAGGGTAGACCTGAGTACCGAAGCCACGAGTATCCTCACCTGCATTCATAGCGTATGTGTTTAAGATACCGGTCAACTTGATCTCAAGCTGCATGGTACCGTCCATGTGGAAGATCCAGTATACCATGTACTCGTAGTTGGCGGCAGTGAAGATCTGCGAGATGATGAGCTTGACACCACGCGTGACAATGGTGGTCTGGTAGTTGTCACGGAAATCAGAGTGCTTAAACAAAACGCCGTCGTCTTCCTCGTGAATGCAAATGGCGTTCTTGACGGTCTCGACCGAACCGTCGCCAGAGGGGAACTGGGCATCGAGGTAGTGGATGACACCCTTGCAGTCGCAACCAAGGTAAAGAGGGTTGGTCATGTAACCGGCACCGTACTCGCCCAAGTCAAAAGCATGTTTGCGCTGGTGAGGGAAGTCAGGGCAACCGTAGGGCACAACCATCTCCGAAAGCGACATGCGGTGGAAGATGGGTCGGACGTTACCGTGGTCGTTGTAGCTGATATCCGAAAGCACAATACCCTCACGGTAGTTGAAACCAATGTGCATCTTGAAGTTCTGCCATTCGATATAACGACCGTCCATGGTGAAAGAGACACCCTCGGGCTGAGTGACAACAATAGGCTTTACCGTCTTGCGCATACCATACTCCTTTTCGATATCCTGAGCGTTGAAGTTGGAGTGCTTGGCTTTGGAGAGAGGGCGACGCACGGCAGGGATATCAATGTAGACGACCTCAAGCGTCGTGGTATCGACAATGGGGCAGAAATCCAAGGGGTGCGAGTACTGGCTGTCATCCTCATCCGAACGGTAGTACATGAGGGCCTGCTGAAGACGACGGGAGGTTCCCCATCGCTCATCAAAACCAATTGTCCAGGGATCACAGTAGACCTTGTGCATCTCGTTGGCAGGCACACCCGAGAGCACACACTGCTCAATGACGCGGGGATCTTTGCGGATCACAGACTCAGTAGACTGCAAATCAGCCACAGTAAGAGTAGGCTGAACACCCTGAATATGCTCCCACGACTCAAGCTTGTTGGCAGTCAAGTCCAAAACGCTCTCAAACACGCCCGAGGCACCATCCTTCAACGTAACAACCCAAGCCTTGCGCGATGGTCGAGGAGCAGTCTCAGGAGCAGCAGCCCAAGTCTGAAAGACCTTTTTGGGAGGCTCCAAAAGCGTAACTGTATTAAAGACAAGCTTGTCCTTGGGAAATGTAGAACGCACCAGCCCAACAGCCTGCGCAATCTCAATTCCAGTCAACGGATCCAACGGATGAACAACAGCTCCACTGGAAGTCGCCTGCGCAGAAATAGCAGCCAATCGTGCACTAGAACTCATTCTTCTTTCAGAAAAAAAAAAGTGGAAAGTGACAACAGTAAAGAAGAGAAACTCGGCTATTTAAAAGGAAAAATCTGAGAAGAGCAATCAAACCCGAGTCAAATCAGGTCAATTGTATACATCCTTATGTATATTAAGGTACTGCGATGATTCTTATTTTTGTACTTTAACAGTACCGTAGTTATGTAACGCCGCATCTTATCGCCTCGCAACTGCGCTTAGCGCTCTGCGCGCCTCGAGCGCATCGCAGGTTTTGGGGGGGATTTTTTTGCCTTCGGCGGCTTTGACCACAATATTTTGCAACTCTTTGTTTATCTGGTTTTTCTTGGTGAAGTGCGTTTCTTTTTTTTTTTTTGGG